>JBBGZY010001528.1:1347500-1523674 GCA_037952925.1 Lithobates clamitans
ACTGTATGGAGCCCATTGGAGGGATTGGCAGAAAGGGGTGGAGAACACTGAATGGAAGCCAATGCAGGGAAAGGCAGAAAGGGGTGGAGAACACTGAATGAAAGTCAGTGGAGGGATTGGCAGAGAGGGGTGGAGGACACTGAGCGGAGACCAGTGGAGGGATTAGCAGAGAGGGGTGGAGAACACCAAGCAGGGGCCAGTGGAGGAATTGGCAGAGAGAGGTGGAGGACACTGAATGGAAGCCAGTAGAGTGATTGGCAGAGAGGCGTGGAGGAAACTAAGCGGAGACCAGTGGAGGGATTGGCAGAAAAAGGCGGTGGACACTGAGCGAAGGCCAGTGGAGGGAATTGGCCACAAGGGGTGGAGAATATTGAGCGGAGGCTAGTGGGGGGATTAGCAGAGAGGGGTGGAGGACACTGAGTGGAGGGATTGGCAAGAAGGGGTGGAGGATATTGAGCGGAGGCTAGTGGAGGGAATAGCAGAGAGGGGCGGAGGACACTGAGCGGAGGCCAGTGGAGGGATTGGCAGAGAGGGGTGGAGGACACTGAGCGGATGCCAGTGGAGGGATTGGCAGAGAGGGGTGGAACACACTGAGCGGAGGCCAGTGGAGGGATTGGCAGAGAGGGGTGAAAGACACTGAGCGGAGGGCTGTGGAGGGAGTGGCAGAGGATACCAAACAGGATCCAGGGGACAACTGGTTAGGTGGCCATCTGAGAAAATTTGGTAACCTCTTCAGGTTCAAAAGAGGAACCCACCAAAGATTTACACTCATTCTAGTCAGTGCGCAGCTGTATGAATAAGGCCTGAATGTAAAAGGCCACTATCATACGGTTAAACCCCAATAAAGGGCAACAACAATATTTTTCCACACACCACTTTCCCGTTTTTTTATTATCCTTGATCAGTTTGTTATTGCATTGGTGGTATGGCGGTGGTTTTTTGTAGGGTTGTACAATCCCACATCACAGGAGATATAACATGGGAAACCTCATCTGACCAAGACAGATGAGGTTTCCCATGTTATAGATTGATAGCTCTCTCACGATTCTGTGGGTGGTGCTGCATGGCCGTTCTTAGTTGGCGGAACAATTCATTTGGTTAATTCCGATACTGAATTACATACAGTATATATGAGAAAGGGATCAAACCAACAGAAAACCATTCAGGGCGCCACGTTCTAATGCCGCATACACACAGTCTGACTTTCCGACGGGAAATGTTGGATGTGAGCTTTTTGTCGGAAAGTCCAACCGTGTGTACGCTCCATCGAACATTTGCTGTCGGACTTTCCACCAACAAATGTTTCTTAGCAGGTTCTAGAGAAAATTGAGTACTGTTCGTGATACTTTTTTTTTATTAATAATTTTCTCTATCACAATTGCACTAATACGGCTACAATCACCTCAAGTATTAGCAGGTTCTCAAATTTTCCAACAAAACTTTGTTCTCGGAAAGTCCGATCGTGTGTACACAAGTCCATGGCACAAAAGTTCACGCATGCTCGGAACCAAGCAGAAGGAGCCGCACTGGCTATTGAACTTCCTTTTTCTCGACTCGTGGTAGGCCACGGCGTTCTCACGTTCATAATTGTTGGCCAACATTTGTGTGACCTTCTTCCACCCCGCTGTAGTAATCACAGACACAGTTGAACAGTTCAAACAATAACCTTTATGCCTGATTCGGCAGTAGTGTTACTTGAATGATGCAAACGGATATAAGTTGCCTCTTGTCTAAGCTGCTCGAGTAGTTAGAATCTTCCCTTAATGAACTGGCTCATGCCCCTCTGAAAAGCATGCGGTACTACTGAATTGCTGGGTGTCCCAGGCCTCACCTCCGGTCATTTCTTCCCTTGCCAGCTCAAGGAAGTCCAGGAACCCCCCCCCCCCCCGGTCTACTCAGGTCGATTTGAAGCCACTTCTTTGATTCTTGGTTGATGAAACCTTCCAGCTATGGAGTCTCTGAACCTCCATGCCTTCCGGCAAAGCTCCGTGGCTTTCCAGCTCTGGGTCTCTGAACCCCAGGCCTTCCAGCCCTGATGCCTAACATCACATCTTGCTGCCTTTCCACTCCTACCCCACCACCCCGGGAACATGTGACCCCCCAGTGTATATGTATGAACCCGCCCCTGCCCAAACAAATTAACCATTGGCCCAGGGCCATACACACTGCCTGTCCTTCAAGCCCTGACCCGCCTCCTTTCCAGAACATTACTCTGGAGAAGCAAAGGAGGGTTTTCCAGGGTGATGATGAACAGGTGGTCACATCCCCCCTCTAACCTACAACTCCACCCTAACCGAAATCAAACCTCCAGACCAGTACAAACAGTAATGCCGCGTACACATGGTCGGACTTTTCATCTACAAAAGTCCGACGGACGCCGACGGACTAAAGCTGGCTGACAGTCCGATCGTGTGTGGGCTTCCCCGGACTTTCAGCGGACTTTTCCAGCCTCAAATCTCACTGACGTTAGATTTGGAACTTGCTTCAAATCTTTACGCCGTAACTACGCCGGACCCAGAAATCCGCTCGTCTGTGTGCTAGTCCGACGGGGCGAAAAACCCACGCTAGGGCAGCTATTGGCTACTGGCTATCAACTTCCTTATTTTAGCCCGGTGTATGTCATCACGTACGAATACGTCGGACTTTTGTGTGATCGTATGTAGGCAAGTCCGCTCGTAAGAAAGTCTGCCGCAAGTCCGCCAAAAGTAGAGTTGCCACCTCATCCCTTTAAACCCGAACATCTTTGAATTACACGGGTTCTGAGGCTGATTAAATGCAGATAAGGCACCAAGTGAGTTTAATTACCACCTTATTCAGCCACAGAACCTGTGTAACTCATATGTGTTCGGGTTTAAAGGGATGAGGTGGCAACCATAGCCAAAAGTCCGCCAAAAGTCTGTCGAAAGTCTGTTGGACAGGCTGTCGGACTTTTGTAGACGAAAAGTCCGACCGTGTGTACACGTCATAAGGCACTGGTAATTTAACCTGTCTTTTAACCTAACAGCACCCACCTAAAGGTGGCGGGCGCTTCATATGCAAAGACAAGTTTGAGCCAGCAACCTTCAAAACAAAAATCCACGGTTTTGTTGGCGGAAAATCCGATCGTGTGTACGGGGCATTATTCTCCACACGAAAGAGCGCACGCACAGACAGGAAGTGATGTTAGGCGAAGGCAGGAAGTGATGTCAGGCACAGACAGGAAGTTCCGGGTGAAGGGGTGAGTCAGGAGGAAGTAGAGAGGAGACATTGCTGGAACTGGCAGTAGAGGAGGTAATACATTTTTTAATATATACATCGATGATGAATGATTGTGCTGGGGTTGGGACTATGTAAAGGGGAAATCAGTCAATGCTGATGAGTAGATAAAAGTGTTTATACAGAAAACACATAAAATGGGATTACCTTATAGAAATATTGGGGAGAGGGGAGCTACTTCCAGGCACAGGAGGGTTTGGAATTCTGCATGAAATCCCATTACTCCTCCGACATATCAAGCAATGAAGTCCACTCCGATCCTCTCTGATGTCAAGTGCCGTATGTGCGTAAAAACCAAGAGCCTATGCCATAATCAAGGCCGAAATTCACCGGTGGAGATGTGCACGAGGGAAAAATTAATTTTGTTTCGGTTTCATTTGTTAAGTAAATCATTTTGTTTTGCCGTAATCGTTCTGTTATAATGATTTGTTCTCGGAACGATTGATTATTTTCGGAGAGCGTATGTACCCTGTTTCCCCCGAAAATAAGACCTAGCGTGATTGTCGGTGATGGCTGCAATATAAGCCCTACCCCTCAAATAAGCCCTACCTTGTTTCCCCGAAAGTAAGCCCTACCCTGAAAATAAGACCTACAAGGCTTATTTGGGGGGTAGGGCTTATATTGCAGCCATCACCGACAATCACGCTAGGTCTTATTTTCGGGGGAAACAGGGTATTCATTTTTTCCGAATCGAATCGTATTTTCGGAAGTTCTGTTACTCCTTTGTTATCTCAGAAGATGGTCTATATTCATTATGGTATTAAGTCGAAATCCGTTTCCCCAGGTCGTTGTCTTTGAATTCAGATATTCTTCACTCTCCTGCTTGGAGTGAAAAAAAAAAGGTTGAAATACTTTAACAATTTTATTTTAAACGTAAACTTCACTCAGCAAATTTACTTTATATCTGTTCCTCTGCAATAATAGCCAATGTTTTCTTATGGTTTTTATGTTTTGGTTTTTTGTTGTTGTTTTTTTTTTTTGGGTCTGGTAATTCTGTTTTTTTTTCTTTCCCCCAGCGTTTTGAGGAATCAGAGCTATGGAGGAGATTTGTGCAGACGAGATTCATACCAGTCTACTCTAGATAAATCTCAGTTTATTATCTGTCTACAGAGGGGAAAGTCCTGTATAAATCACAAAGCCACATCTACAAGGATGGATGAGGACCAAAGTCACATGACCAAGAGGATATTAGACCTCACCCTGGAGATCATCCACCTGCTGACCGGAGAGGTGAGGAGGATTCTGGGAGGTCACATGACATCACTCTTATCTCCATTAATAAAACACAGACCTGACCGGAGAGGTGAGGAGGATTCTGGGAGGTCACATGACATCACTCTTATCTCTATTAATAAAACAAAGACCTGACCGGAGAGGTGAGGGGGATTCTGGGAGGTCACATGACATCACTCTTATCTCTATTAATAAAACACAGACCTGACATGAGAGGTGAGGTGGATTCTGGGAGGTCACGTGACGTCACTCTTATCTCTATTAATAAAACACAGAGCTGACCGGAGAGGTGAGGGGGATTCTGGGAGGTCACATGACATCACTCTTATCTCTATTAATAAAACACAGACCTGACATGAGAGGTGAGGAGGATTCTGGGAGGTCACGTGACGTCACTCTTATCTCTATTAATAAAACACAGAGCTGACCGGAGAGGTGAGGAGGATTCTGGGAGGTCACATGACATCACTCTTATCTCTATTAATAAAACAAAGACCTGACCGGAGAGGTGAGGAGGATTCTGGGAGGTCACGTGACATCACTCTTATCTCTATTAATAATACCCAGACCAGACCGGAGAGGTGAGGAGGATTCTGGGAGGTCACATGACATCACTCTTATCTCTATTAATAAAACAAAGACCTGACCAGAGAGGTGAGGAGGATTCTGGGAGGTCACATGACATCACTCTTATCTCTATTAATAAAACACAGACCTGACCGGAGAGATGAGGAGGATTCTGGGAGTATACATAGTGATGATATATGCTTTCATTTTGCACTCAGAACTATGAAGTAGTGAATAAAACCTCTGGTGAGCAGGCAACAACTAGCATCTATGCCCATGAGTTATCTCCCGCCAGAGTGCCTCAACCCAACTTCTCAGAAAGACACAACATGCAGAAGATTCTAGAAGTCACCAAGAAGATGATGGAGCTGCTGACAGAGGAGGTGAGCGGTGCCGGGAATTCTGGGACATTATCCAGTAACAGACAAGGGATGTGTCTGGATGGTGACTGTATCATTGTGTGTGTCAGGTTCCTATAAGGTGTCAGGATGTCACTGTCTATTTCTCCATGGAGGAGTGGGAGTATTTAGAAGGACACAAGGATCTCTACAAGGACGTCATGATGGAGAATCGTCAGATTTTATGTTGTCTGAAAAGGGAATTTCAATTGAATGAGAAAATATTGAAGTTGTCTTTGGAGGTCATCTGCCTTCTAATCAGAGAGGTGAGGAGGATTCTGGGACTGTCAGATGTCATTACCCTTATCTCTTTTATAGATAGACTTAATCATAAAGGTGAGGAATTGTGGGTTTGTAATATTTGTTGAATCACATAGGACTGTGCGGTAGTGATGAAGAAGTCTATTAGACATAAGGCAACAACTGGATCTTCAGATCTGTCCACACAGCTAAGCAAAAGCCAGAGCCCCATTATCCTTCTATCACAATGCCATCTGAAACCTGAAATACTAAATGTCCAGAAGCTTCTAGAAGTCACCAAGAAGATGATGGAGCTGCTGACAGGAGAGGTGAGGAGGATTCTGGGAATTCTGGGACATTATCCGGTAACAGACAAGGGATGTGTCTGGATGGTGACTGTATCATTGTGTGTGTCAGGTTCCTATAAGGTGTCAGGATGTCACTGTCTATTTCTCCATGGAGGAGTGGGAGTATTTAGAAGGACACAAGGATCTCTACAAGGACGTCATGATGGACAATCAGCCGCCCCTCACATCACCGGGTAAGAGGAGACTTTATTGTAAAGGAGAGAGCAGTACGGAGGGTCCACCTAGATCCCCCATCATCTGATAAACACATAGAAACAATGTATTCAATCAGTGTGTGTGTTTCCTACAGATGGATCCAGTAATGGGAACCCACCAGAGAGATGTCCCCGTCCTCTGTATTCCCGGGATTCCACACAGGAAGATCACACCATCCCCCACCATCATCAGGTAGGTGGATTTGAGGGTCTGAAATGCCAAAGTGACTCTAGACTTTGAGATTGTATGTTTTCAGGTATTTAAAGGTATTATTTTTTTTTAGCATGACAAACAAATGGATATAAAAGTTGAGGTTAAAGAGGAAGAAGAAGAGACGTATGTGATGGATTATCAGCAGTCTATGACAGAAGTTAGGATGATGGGGACAACTAAACAGGAGAAACCTCCTCTACTTATCAGCGAGGGTGAGTGATGAACAAGACGTTCAGAAACTGTTCAGTTATAAAGATTGATGATGTGTAGACCATCACATCATCAGATAAAAACATTTCTAGAACTTATTGTAAAGTTGAGAGAGCAGTACGGAGGGTCCACCTAGATCCCCCATCATCTGATAAACACATAGAAACAATGTATTCAGTCAGTGTGTGTGTTTCCTACAGATGGATCCAGTAATGGGAACCCACCAGAGAGATGTCCCTGTCCTCTGTATTCTCAGGATTCCACACAGGAAGATGAGACCATCCCTCACCATCATCAGGTAGGTGGGACTGAGAGTCTAGAACTCAAGAATGACTCCACACTTAATGAGATTGTATCCTTGTGCGTGTTCTTCGGTTATCAACACTCATTTAGAGATGTTATCATCTTGTTTGTTATAGAGTGAAGAATTGATTTACATGAAGGTTGAGGTTAAAGAGGACGAAGAGGAGACATCTGTGAGAGATGATCAGCCATCTACAGTGACCATTGGAGAGAGGCAATCTTCTCGAGATACCCGCACAGGTAGGTAACACAAGTGTCTTTCACATTTTCGATATGCTATCCTGAAAGTATACAGGGTGACGAAAGATGACGGAGAATCCACAGACCTTCTGTTCATTTGGTAGGAGATTGGATAATAAATGGAGGGCCAGAAAAGTATAGCTGGCAATTTCATATGCAAAAGTCCCCTTACTATGAATGGCAGCTGATTGTCTCTTACATTTCTTTAGAATGTTACTCATAGCCAGGGCTAGGACAAGGGGTGGGCAGGAGAAGCAGCTGCCCTGGGCACAGTGGAGCAAAGGAGGCAGAGAATAGACACAGAGCAGTAAATCAGTTCTAAGGCATGCATATATATAATTATATTTTCGAAGAGTTAATTGGAGAACACGATAGACATCAAAGTACAGGCCCAAGGAGCATGGACCCTAACCAAAAGCAGGAGGACCCTTTCCCTTGAAGTCTATGCTCCTCTGCCCAGAAGTAAGAGCTCATCTTTAGGTTAGTGTCATAGGAAGAAGAATGTCTAATTCATTCTCCTAGCTTGTTGTGAAGGTTGACCATTTTGACAGAAGATCGAAAAATTTCCTGGACTTGGAGTTATTCTATCTAGATACTGGCAAGATCAAACTAGGCTTCAAAGTTTTCAGATTCCCTGCCAGAGTAACACCAGGTAGCTGCTTTCGCCCATCATTTTTTAATTCCATTTCCTGGAGAATAAATCTAAAAAGTCTCAAAGGAGGAGATACTGTACACCATATGAAAGGTCCATCCCCATTCCTCAATATAATGTCATGTTCCCAACAAATGAGGAGGGGATACTGTACACCATATGAAAGGTCCATCTCCATTCCTCAATATAATGTCATGTACCCAACAAATGAGGTGGAGATACTGTACACCATATGAAAGGTCCATCTCCATTCCTGAATATAACGTCATGTTCCCAACAAATGAGGAGGAGATACTGTACACCATTTGAAAGGTCCATCTCCATTCATCAATATGACGTCATGTTCTCAACAAATGAGGAGGAGATACTGTACACCATTTGAAAGGTCCATCTCCATTCCTCAATATAATGTCATGTTCCCAACAAATGAGGAGGAGATACTGTACACCATATGAAAGGTCCATCTCCATTCCTCAATATGATGTCATGTTCCCAACAAATGAGGAGGAGATACTGTACACCATATGAAAGGTCCATCTCCATTCCTCAATAGAACGTCATGTTCCCAACAAATGAGGAGGAGATACTGTACACCATATGAAAGGTCCATCTCCATTCCTCAATATAACGTCATGTTCCCAACAAATGAGGTGGAGATACTGTACACCAAATGAAAGGTCCATCTCCATTCCTCAATATAATGTCATGTTCCCAACAAATGAGGAGGAGATACTGTACACCATATGAAAGGTCCATCTCCATTCCTCAATATAATGTCATGTTCCCAACAAATGAGGAGGAGATACTGTACACCATATGAAAGGTCCATCTCCATTCCTCAATATAACATGATGTTCCCAACAAATGAGGAGGAGATACTGTACACCATATGAAAGGTCCATCTCCATTCCTCAATATAACGTCATGTTCCCAACAAATGAGGAGGAGATACTGTACACCATATGAAAGGTCCATCTCCATTCCTCAATATAATGTCATGTTCCCAACAAATGAGGTGGAGATACTGTACACCATATGAAAGGTCCATCTCCATTCCTCAATATAATGTCATGTTCCCAACAAATGAGGAGGAGATACTGTACATCATATGAAAGGTCCATCTCCATTCCTCAATAGAACGTCATGTTCCCAACAAATGAGGAGGAGATACTGTACACCATATGAAAGGTCCATCTCCGTTCCTCAATATAACGCCATGTTCCCAACAAATGTGGAGGAGATACTGTACACCATATGAAAGGTCCATCTCCATTCCTCAATATAACTTCATGTTCCCAACAAATGAGGAGATACTGTACACCATATGAAAGGTCCATCTCCATTCCTCAATATAATGTCATGTTCCCAACAAATGAGGAGGAGATACTGTACACCATATGAAAGGTCCATCTCCATTCCTCAATATAACATCATGTTCCCAACAAATGAGGAGGAGATACTGTACACCATATGAAAGGTCCATCTCCATTCCTCAATATAACATCATGTTCCCAACAAATAACCTTCACATGTAACTTTTGACTGTGAAAGGAAAAAGTAATTTACAATTAATATAATTAATTTCTAACAGATGGATGCCATGTCTGGAACACCTCAGATGGACATCTTACCTTGTCTACTGATTATAACGCAGGAGATCGAGGCGGAAAAAAAGGAAGCGGTTATCGTTCCAAACTCCTCAATGGTGAGAAGCCCTTTTGCTGCCCGCAATGTGGAAAATGCTTCGTTTGGAGAGGAGACCTTCTTCGGCACCAGAGAAGTCACACGGGCGAGCGCCCTTTTTCCTGTTCAGAGTGCGGGAAGTGCTTCACCCAGAAAGCTAATCTCATAGTGCACGAACGATTTCACACTGGAGTGAGGCCCTATTCCTGCTCGGAGTGCGGGAAATGTTTTACTCGGAAAGGAGACCTCCTTAGACACCAGAGAACTCACACGGGCGAGCGTCCTTTTTCCTGTCTGGATTGTGGGAAAAGTTTCACGCAGAAAGCCAGTCTCATTCTGCACGAGCGGCTTCACACCGGAGTGCGGCCGTATTCCTGTTCGGAGTGCGGGAAAAGTTTCACCCAGAAGGGAGACCTTCTTACGCACCAGAGCAGCCACATGGTGGAGCGTCCCTTTTCGTGTGCGGAATGTGAGAAGACGTTCAAAAAGAAATCTGAACTTGTTCTGCACCAGAGAGTCCACACCGGGGAGACCTTTGCATGCTCGGTGTGCGGGAAATCGTTCACAAAGAAATACAAGCTCGTTACGCATCAGAGAGTCCACACTGGAGAAAAACCCTTTCCTTGTTCCGAGTGCGGGAAATGTTTTTCCATTAAAGGGAACCTTAGTAAGCATATGAAGTGCCACACCAGCGAGAAGCCGTTTTCCTGCTCCACGTGCGGTAAATGTTTCACCTTTAAAAACAGTTTTATCAGGCATCAGAAAGTCCATTCTGGGGAGAATGCGGGCCCCAAAAGTGCGGGAAACGATGTCGATCAAAAGTCAACACTCCCCTGAGAGTTCCAGAGAAGAACCTTTTTTTTAGGTTGGGTGCGTGGATGTTGCTCTATGGTGTGGAGAAGCTCTAGAGAAGGAATCCACGCTGGAGAAGGCACATTTTCCTTCTTGGAGTGCAGGAGAGTTGTTTGGCAAAAGTTTTTGACTTTGTACAGAGGCATAACTAGAACCTTCAGGGCCCCGGTGCAAGAAACCATGAAGGGCCCCCCTGACTGCCAAGGGGGCCCTTTCCATTGGTCCCAGGGCCCTTCCCTCCGAGGCTTTCCACTGATCCCAGGGCCCTTTTATAATCCCCGGTTCACAGTGCGGCGACCTATCATGCGACTTGCGACACAGAAAGCTGCGACCCCGGTAGTCCTGGATTATTTTAGACCAGGGATCTCCAAACTACGGCCCTCCAGCTGTTCCTGAGCTACACGTTTCACGAGGCGTCCACTGAGTATTACCAGGGAGGCAGACTTTTTAGGCTAAGAAACAGTGGAGAAGATATAGCAGTATAAAAAAAATATAAATTTATTGAAAAATACAAATATCTAAAAAACAATGACAATTGTAACATATAACATCTATGATTATTGTGCAGTGAGCCCTTGTATGTCTACGCGTTTCACCGTTAGGCTTCCTCAGGACACGGCCAAGGTTCACAGATGAGACAGAGAAGGGAATATGTCTCTATATATATATATATATATATATATATATATATCTTAAATTGGAATGCAAAATCATGCAAGTCACGGTAGCATGAGAAAGTTCAATCAGCAGTAAAAAAGTATATTAGATATAGCTAAATATCTCGGCAGGGGCATGTAAACAATATTCCTAATTAAGGGAGCAGCCATTAGAGGGAGGAGGGCCAACACCGGATGCACCACTTAGTATCAGCAATGCTGAAGGCTCAATACAATCCCATCGCTGCATATTCAGGATACAAATCATCCAGCGTGCCCCTGGGAGACAGCAATACTCTGCACTTCTCCACTGTTTCTTAGCCTAAAAACTCCGCCTCCCTGGTAATACTCAGTACTACCTTATTTTGTATCCTCAATGATTTATGGACGTGGCTCATTTTTGGTGCGCTTTCCTCTCTTTTTTTTTTTTTTGCATTGTAAAACTCTGACATTCACAGACATGACTAGGCATGATGGGAATTGTAGTTCCCGAACAACTGGAGGGCCATAGTTTAGGGACCCCTGTTTTCGACCATCCTTTCTCAACCAGGGATTTGTGAAACCCTACAACCCTAGGGTTCCTACAGAGGTTACCAAGGGTTCCTTGAGAAATGGCTAATTGACTTTCTTTTTGAGGGTCCATAATAATGGTATCCGGCAACTCGGGGGCTTCTTAGTATAAATTATTGGTTTCATGAATGCTGATACAGAATCCACAGTACCAACGTGTTTCGCCTTATGCTATGAGGAAGGCTTTGTTAGCCGAAACGCATTCGCACTTTGGATTCTGTATCAGCATTCATGTAACCAATAAAGAAGTTATACTAAGAAGCCCCAAGTTGCCGGCTACCATTATTATGGATTTACACTGGGAAGGGTGCACATCTCAGCCAGACCACCGGTCTCCTGTCTCCACAATTCTAACACAGCAGTTGAGCTTGGTTTGTTTTTCTCTTTGAGGGTGCCTGGATAGTCAAACTGGAAGAGTCAATGGCATGACACCAATGGTTTTTTTGTTGATTTTCTAAAGGAGACATTCTGACCGCGAGGGTGTTCCTTTAGTAGACTTCCAGCTTCCCTTTAAAGCTGGTGGTCTTCATAATCTCATTTAGAATTGGAAATATAAATAGATCACATGGGGAGAAGCCACAGTCTTGCTCCGAGACGAGAAGGTATGAAAATCAGATCATCTAGATATTAGAATGTTCAAAGACCTTAGGGATCTTTTTAGTCAAGGACTGATGGAGATATTCTGGGAAGACGAGTGGTCCCACTCGAAGAATTAACTTCTTGTGACTGTAAACAGTATCATCCATAGATGAATATGATTGGCTGACATTGAGGCAGTTCCTGCAGTGTACTTTCTCGGCTCCCCGTCACCTTGGTGGTCCTCTGGGATGAATTTTGGGCAGGCCCAAAGGAATTAAAAATAACATGAGAGGACTGAACCAACGTTTCCCTTGTTGTTTTGTACATCCTTTTTTTTCTTTTTCTTTTTTATGAATTATGAAGAGATCAGTTCCCGGAGATGTATGCCGATATTGTTTTTTTATATTTCGATGGAGAGTTTTTGTTGTGTGGATACTAGACTGCAAGCTTCTACTTTTTGAATAAACCGGGAAATAAAACCAGAGCAACTAATCAGAAATGGTCTTTCACTTCCAATAGTATGTGGTCACCTGACCATTACACCTACTATGTGGCCAGACATATGTGGACGTCCCTCCAAATGATGGTGTTCCAGTGAAGCGTGCTGGTAATACTACGACAAACCCTGTGGTAACAGTTTGTTGAAGGCCCTTTTCTGTTCCAGTTTGACTATGTCCATGTGTACAAGGCCAGCTCCTTTAAGACATGGTTTGACCAGTTGGGTGTGGAGAAAATCTGAAGAGTCTGGATGGAGTCCTGACGTCAAACCTTACGGAACAACTTTGGGATGACCAGGAAACCAGGTCTTCTCATCCAACATCATCCAATATCTGACCTGCGACCTGGGTAAAGAGCTTAGAGCCCCACTCAAAGCTGAAGAGTAGCCTGTTCCCTAGATCCAGAGAAAGGGTGTGACGGCATGTCAGTACACCCATCCAGAAAGTAACAAACATAAATAGAAAGGACCCGGCCCACCCGACCAGCCTGTGCAAATGTTGGCCTTATTTTTCTGCCAGACCACACCCCTCTGACGTGTTTCGCCCCACCCACCGAGACCCCTATGACTAAACCCCAGTGGCGAAACGTGTCAGAGCATGGTCTGGCGAAGAAATGTAGGCTCAGTAAGGCCGCTTCTTCCACCTTGCACGGGCTGGTCGGGAGAGCCGCATTCTTTCTATTCATCAGTACCTGACCTCACAAATGGGCACAAATGCCAACAGGCACCCCCCAAAACCTTAGGGAAAGACTTCCGAGAAGAGTGAAGGCTCAAATGGCCAGAAAGCAGAAGAAGGGAAGGGAGGAGGTGCTATTCCTCACTTATGTCCAGAAAATGGAATGTCCACCAAGCTCATAGAGGAGGTTTGATGGTCAGGTGTATGGCCATATACAGTATATCTTTCATTTTGTTGCTGGGCGTATTACTTGACTCGTTGTAAATCTTTGGTTCCAGTTAATGACTCGTTGGATGTGTGCGATATTTGGATGTTGTAAGTTTACTCAATAAATATGAGCCCTTAAATCTATAATCTGAGATTGTTTCGTTTTTATCTACTTTATACAAATTCTTTTGGTGTCTGGAAATTAGATGCTTCTAATTTGAGTGTAGGAATGGGCCATACCAAGTCCTTGGTAGGAGGAGATAATGAGACGTTCTCAATGATGGAAACATTTTTCATCTTCATTGAAAATAATGGTAGGAGATGGCATTGATCCATTGCCTTTTTATGGTGATACGGAGGAAGTTGACCAATTTTCAGCTGTAAACTATTACCATTATAGGTTTATTTCATCACTCTGGGTCTTCTCTCCTTAGATAATTGCTAGCCATTGCCTGGTGATCACTGTTAGGGTCTTTGAGGTCTCCATTGAGGAATGGACTACACAAAGTTCTTGGTAGGAGGAGATAATGATTTCTTGGAAGATGGAAACATCTTAATTGAAAATATTGCTGAGAGCTGGTGTTGATCTATTCCCTTTTTATGGAGATAAGGACGGGGTTGGCCACACTTCAGCTGTAAACTATCACGGTTAGAGGTTTATTCCACCACGCTAAGTCTTCTCTTCTTAAAAAATTGCTACTCACTGCCTGGTTATCACTGTTAGGATCTATGAGGTCTCCATTGAGGAATGGACCATGCCAGGTCCTTGGTGTGAGGAGATAATGAGACCTTCCCAAATGATGAAAACATTTTCCATCTTCTTTGCAAATATTGGTGGGGACTGGTGTTGATCCATTCCATTTTTATGGAGATGAGTAAAGGGTTCGCTACTTTTCAGCTGTAAATTACCACTGTTATGCCCCGTACACACGGTCGGATTTTCTGATGGAAAATGTCCGATCGGAGCGTGTTGTCGGAAATTCCGACCGTGTGTGGGCTCCATCGGACATTTTCCATCTTCCATTTTCCGACACACAAAGTTGGAGAGCAGGAGATAAAATTTTCCGACAACAAAATCCGTTGTCGGAAATTCCGATCGTGTGTACACAAATCCGACGGACAAAGTGCCACGCATGCTCAGAATAAATAAAGAGATGAAAGCTATTGGCCACTGCCCCGTTTATAGTCCCGACGTACGTGTTTTACGTCACCGCGTTTAGAACGATCGGATTTTCCGACAACTTTGTGCGACCGTGTGTAGACAAAACAAGTTTGAGCCAACATCCGTCGGAAAAAATCCTAGGATTTTGTTGTCGGAATGTCCGAACAAAGTCCGACCGTGTGTACGCCCTATTAGAGGTATATTTCACCACTCTGGGTCTTCTCTCCTTAGATAATTGCTATCCACTGTTTGGTGATCACTGTTAGGGTCCTTGGTAGGAGGAAATAATAAGGCCTTCTCAATCATGGAAACATTTTCTATCTGCATTGAAAATATTGGTGGAAATCCTGGTGTTTATCCATTCCCTTTTTATGGAGAGTGAAGAGGCTGACCAATTATCAACTGTAAACTATCACCGTTCAAGGTTTATTTCACCACTCTGGGTCTTCTCTCCTTAGATAATTGCTAGCCACTATCTAGTAATCACTGTTAGGATCTATGAGGTCCTTGGTAGGAGGAGATAATGAGACCTTCTCAATCATGGAAACATTTTCCATCTTCATTGATAATATTTGTGGGAGTTGGTGTTGATCCATTCCCTTTTTATGGAGATAAAGGGGTTGGCTGTAAACTATCACGGTTAGAGGTTTATTCCACCACTCTAGGTCTTCTCTCCTTAGATAATTGCTAGCTACTGTCTGGTGATCACTGTTAGGGTCTATGAGATTAACTCCATAATATGAGATCATTTCATTTTTGTTTATGTAATACAGATTGTGTTAGATGCTTCTAATTTAAGGGGAGGAATGGGCCACACCAGGTCCTTGGTAGGAAGAGATAATAAGACCTTCCCAATGATGGAAACATTTTCCATCTTCATTGAAAATATTGGTGGGAACTGGTGTTGATCTGGTTCCTTTTTTTGGAGATAGTGAAGGGTATTTGTCTTCTAAAGTAAGGGTTTATTTCTAAAACATTTGTTGGATGAATGTTGCAACCATTCGGCCAACCTGCCCAAATTTTCTCTTGTCTTTTTTCTCTAATACGATTATCTCCTATGATGGTCGGCTCCATCTAGTGTCCAGAATGCTATATTATATGGTATTTAAAAAAAATACTGCATTCGGCCACTAGATGGGGCTGAGGAATACAGGGGAAAATTCGTGCAGGATGGACGACCGTTTGTGACATTCGTCCAACAAATGTTTTAGAAATAGACCCCCCTTTGTGATAGGGTAGCAAATACTTCAATAGTCACTCTGGAGATGAACGATAATGGCTGTTTCCAGGCCTATGGAGTAAACTGGTGATCACAGGAACTAGTGGTGAGGGGAAATCTGCAAATGGGGACACCTGTTCATGTGACAAATAACAATGGGTTTTCCCTCACTTTGGAGAGATCTCCTCTTACCTGCTACCTCCCGAGACAAAGGTAATTTCCCTAATGGGACACAGACCGCAGAAAAATCCTGACAATTCCCAAACGTGGACACCTCTCCAACCCAAAGCAACAAACTTTCCAGATGCATGCCGATCTATAAACATGGCCACATAGTAGGTGTGATGGTCAGGTGACCACATAATATTGGGCTTCAAAGCTTTATGTTTTACCCACATTTAGTACTTTTCCGCTTCCTGGTACAATGAGGCACTGGTGATATAGCCAGGGCCCTACAGGTGCCTCCTGGGAAGGCTACGTCACCCGTGCCTTCAAGGAAGATATGGTATGCAAATTTAGAAATCTTGTGCCAGATCTTGTTCAGCACATGCCCCATACAAGATCTGGAACAATGTGTCATTGTCTAATACTACGCAGTGTCAGATCTCTTATGGCGCATACTTCTGATGTCAGGCATAAACCATATCAGATCTGGCACAGTTTGGTATTGGCAAACAATAAATTGTGCCAGATCTTGTGAGGTGCAGGCATAAACATCATTGGGGGGCCAGAACAGATTGAGAACAAAGAAGCTGGCCACCTGTTTTGAAGTGTTAGTGAAAACTTAGGTCCCCCCCCAACTAGTGACACCTGGAAATCCCACCTCCACGCCTCCAGTCCACTGCTGACCCCTCCTGCAGGTGTGAGGTTAATGTGACTATCCTGCCCCACTTAACAGGCCCCCTCTCGGATCGAAGACCACCCACAATAACCATAAGGACTCATCAATAAATACTGTATATATTTATTTTTCAGAAATGTACTCAACATGAACACACAAATACTTCATTGGTTGATCCACACATTGTCTTGTGTTCTTTTTTTTTTTCATTTGTTTATGTTTTGATATTTCAAGCGCCTCACTTGCAAACCGACCATAGATGTGAAGGTGGCCATAGAGGTGAAGAAGTAAGCTAGACCCCAAAAACTTCTAAGATAAGAGAATGCCATAGATGTGAAGGTGGCTATAGGTGTGAACAAGTAAGCTAGACCCAAAAACATTGAAGGCAGGAGATGACCATAGATGTGAAGGTGGACAATTTTGCAGGACAATCTGACCACCTGGAGGCATGGCTCTTTGACAGCCTTCTCCTGTTCGAGTATGTCCTCTCCCCAAGTCTCTTGTCTGTCTCTTCCATATCCACGCTCCCTGTAAGTGCAAGACGTTCGTACTTACCACAAATTCATTCCTGGCCCCCAGGACACAGTTAATCCCTCCCACAGTCCACCTCAGGCTGTCCTAAATATAACAATGACCTTCTCCAATGATGTGTTGATAAACATTCATATTCATAATCCATGGAAATGGACCTTGTCAGGTTTCTAGAATGACCCTCATTCCCCCACTGGGCAAGGAGTTCCCCCGTGTGAGTTACAGTATCTAGTGGTCTTCAAATTTTAAACTGTCCTCAAAGCAACCTCTGTGCGCTGGTCGTGTTGGCAGCTTTGTGGGCCTTGATATGCCTAACAAGCTCTGACTTCCTTATGTAGCGTTTCCCACACTCTGAGCACGGCAAGCGCTCTGAAGTGTATGACAAGATCTGATCGACGTATAAAGCACTTACTGTACTCTGAGCAGCAATGTGGCTTCACCCTGTGTGAATTCTTCAGTGATTGGACAAGGAAGATCTGTTGCCGTACTTCATACACTGGTACGGTTTCTCATCCGCATGGAATCTGTGATGGGCAGTAAGTTGGGCCTTTTCTACAAAGATTTTCAAGGTACAACTTATGTCCATGGATGATTGAATGTTTTTGTCATGGTACAACTAAAGGCCATGGGCATGTCAAGATACAACTTATGTCTATGGATGATCGAAAGTTTATGTCGAGTTACAACTTATGTCCTTGAGCCATCAGAAGTTCATATCAAGGTACAATGTTTTGTCCATGGATAATTGAAAGTTCAAGTCAAGGTACAACTTATGACCATGGACCTTCAAGAGGTCATGTCAAGGTACAACTTATGTCCATGAACCATCAGAAGTTCACGTCAAGGTACAACTTATGACCATGGACCTTCAAGAGGTCATGTCAAGGTACAACTTATGTCCATGAACCATCAGAAGTTCACGTCAAGGTACAACTTATGACCATGGACCTTCAAGAGGTCATGTCAAGGTACAACTTATGTCCATGAACCATCAGAAGTTCACGTCAAGGTACAACTTATGACCATGGACATTCAAGAGGTCATGTCAAGGTACAACTTATATCCATGAACCATCAGAAGTTTATGTCAAGGTACAACTGTCATTGAAAACAAGTTCCGATTTTACTGACTAGGAAGAGACCTAGAGTTTCTCTAGGCTTCTCCCCTCTGTAGCACTTATGGGCCACCATCACTACTTGAAATAATCGGCATCTTATAGATCACATTCCTGTGATTCTCAGATCCAGATTTGGATGAAAGTGGATGAAGAAAAGAATATTCACCCAACGTTTCATACAAACTCTATAGGGACCATGAAGGTGTGCAGGCTTATAAAGGGGACGTCTAGTAGTAGGGGGTGGGAAGGGCAATATGATGGAGTTCTACACACAGGAATGGAGAGCCCGAGGAACAAACATGCTGACCATCAACTGGGCAGCCATTGCTCCGCCTCCTGAAAAATTCCACCCACTTCTATCATGTGATCACTGGCAACCAAGGGACTGGACAGAGAAAACACATTCTGTAGTTTCAGCCATCAGGTGGCAGCTATATTCTTGTAGCCAAATACAGACCTACGTAATACAAAGGGACTCCTCCCACCCACAGCACATTAACCCATGACTGCCTCTTCCTGATCACCGAACATTAACCCCTTACTTACCTAATTGCATTTACTGTACTTGAACTCTTTACTGCCCCCTCTCATCCATTGTACATTAACGTTTTACTGTCCCTTCTGATTCATTGTACATTAACCCTTCACTGCCCCCTCCAATCCACCCTTTTCTCCCCCCCCACCACCACCATTAACCATGCATTAACCCTTTACTCCCTACCACCAGCATCCACCGTGCATCAACCCTTTACTGCCCCCTCCCATCCACTGTATATTAACTCTTTACTGCCTCCCCCCAAGTATCTGCCGTGAATTAACCATTTACACCCCCCCCCACATTCCATTGTACTGCCCTCTCCCATCTACCGTACACAAAACTCTTCACTGCATCCTCCTATCCACTAGACTGTGCATTACCCCTTTACTGCCCCCTACCACCCACCGTGCATTAACCCTTTACTGCCCCCTTACATCCACCATACATTAACCCTTTACTTCCCCCTCCCATCCAACATACATTAACACTTTATTGCCCCTCCTATCCACAGTACATTAACCTTTACTGCCCCCCTCCCATTTACTATAGATTACCACTTTACTGCCTCCTCCTATCTGCAGTACATTAACCCTTTACTGCTCCTAGTACGCAAGTCACTTTGGGCGGTGGAACCCAGCTTACCTTGGAGGGCACTGGAAGCTCCTTTTCCGGCTCCCCCCGGCCCCTCCTATGTGTAAATTACCCTGTGTCTATTAGGGACACAGGGTGACTGAAAACCCCAGTCGGGTCTGCCTAACCCAACTCACTAGCTAACCATACCGGACTCAGCATTTCCTTTTACCCCTGTTGTCCCGGATTCTATATGTGTGGTTTGAGCTGAAGGAAGGAAGGGGCACTTTCACTTGGGACTGTTGTATGCTTTTACTAGATCGTTTGATGTGTGGTTGTACCGTGAGTCAGGTTAGGCAGACCGGAGCGAGGTCCCTAATAGACACAGGGTGACTTACACATGGGAGGGGCCCGAGGGAGCTCAGGTCCTATTATGTTACATGAGCTGAAAGAAAATATGTCTGTATGGACTTAGGAGAGCTTCTCTACTTTGAGAGGATGTGGGTGAAAAAGAACACAGCAAGCATTTATGCTATGGTAGCGCTCCAAAGTACATAATCCAACATGTTTCAGAGGCTAAAAACCCCCTTCATCAGGGTCTACAATGTTACATGAACTGGAAGAAAATACACTGTATTACCAAAAGTATTGAGACGCCTACCTTTACACGCTCATGAACTTTAATGGCATCCCAGTCTTAGTCCGTAGGGTTTAATATTAAGTCCCCCCTTTGCAGCTATAACAGCTCCTGGGAAGGCTGTCCACAAGGTTTAGAAGTGTGTCTATGGGAATGTTTGACCATTCTTCCAGAAGCACATTTGTGAGGTCAGGCACTGATGTGGATGAGAAGGCCTGGCTCGCAGTCTCCAATCAAATTCATCCCAAGGGTGTTCTATCGGGCTCAGGTCGGCACTCTGTGCAGGCCAGTCACGTTCCTCCACCCCAAACTCACTCATCCATGTCTTTGTGTACTTTCCTTTGTGTGCTGGTCCAAATCATTTGGTGGAGGGAGGATTATGGTGTGGGGTTGTTTTTGACAGGTTGGGCTTGGCTCATTAGTTTCAGTGAAGGAAACTCTTAAGGCGTCAGGGTTGAGGTCAGGGCTCTAAGCTTGATGGACATCCTACTTTAAAACCATGGACTATTATATAGAGTTGTCCCCCTTTGTGGCTATAACATCCTACACTCTTCTGGGAAGGCTTCCCACAATATTTTGGAGGGTGTCTGTGGACTTTTGGCCCATTTGTGAAGTGTACTGATTTTGAATGGGAAGACCTGGCTCACAATTAGCAGTATGATTCATCCCAGAGGTGTTCAATACGGTTGAGGTGAGGGTTATAAGCTTGTCGAAAATCCTATTCTAAGACCATGGCCATTGATATGAAGTTGTCCCTCTTTTTGACTAAAACATCCTCCTCTCTTTTGGGAAGGCTTTCCACAAAACTTTGGTGGGTCTCTGTGGGAATTTGTCCCATTTGTAAGGTCAAGGTACAATGCTGGATGGGAAAATCTGGCTCACAGACATTCCAACTCATCCCAGAGGTGTTCAGTAGGGTTGAGATGAAGGCTCTAGGCTTGTTCATCGCCATTAATATGAGGTTGCTTCTCAACATGGCCAATAATATGGAGTTGCCCCCCAACATGGCCATTAATATGGAGTTGCCCCTCAATATGTCAATTAATATGGAGTTGACTCCCAACATGGCCAATAATATGGAGTCGCCCCTCAACATGACCATTAATATGGAGTCGCCCCTCAACATGGTCATTAATATGCAGTTTCCCCTCAATATGGCCAATAATTTGGAGTTCCCCTCAACAAGGCCATTAATATACAGTTGACCCCAACGTGGCTATTAATATGGAGTCGACCCCCAACATGGCCAGCAATATGGAGTTGCTCCACAATGAGCAGTAATAAGAAGTTGCCCCCCCCCCCATGACCATTGATACAGTTGTCCCCTTTGTGGCTATAACATCCTCCATTCTTCTGGGAAAGCTTTCTACAAGATTTTGGAGGGTGTCTGAGAGAATTGGGCCAATTTTGAGGTCAGTTGCTAATATTGGAAGAAAAGACCTGGCTCACTATTGCCATTCAAATTCATCCAAGATGTATTCAGTAGGGTTGAGGTCAGGGGTCTGAGCTTGTTGGATATCCTACGCTAAAACCACTGACATTATTATGGGGTTGTCCCCTTTTGTAACTACAACATCTTCCACTCTTCCGGGAAGGCTTCCCACAAGATTTTGGAGGGTTTCTGTGGACATTTGTCCCATTTGTGAGGTCAGGCACTGATGTTGGATCAGAAGACCTGGCTCACAATTAGCAGTCTAATTCATCCCAGAGGTGTTCAGTAGGGTTGAGGTGAGGGCTCTGGGCTTGTTGGATATCCTACTCTAAAACCATGGCCATTGATACAGAGTTGTCCCTCTTTATGGCTTTAACTCCACTCTTTTGGGAAGGTTTCCCACAAGAGATTGGAGTGTGTCTGTGGGAATTGTGTTGTCCCATTTGTGAGGTCATGTACTGATATTGGATGAGAAGACTTGGCTCGCAATCGGCCTTCTTACTCACTCCAAAGGCATTCAGTAGGGTCGAGGTGCAGGACACTCAAGTTTCTACGCACCAAACTGGTCACACCATGTCTTTATGGAGCTGGCTTTGTACAGGGGGGGGGGGGGGTGGCACAGTCATGCCAGAACAGAAAAGGGTCTTCACCAAACTGTTGCCACAAGGTTGTCTACAGTGTTTTTGCATTATGTAGTATTAGCTCAACCATTCACTGGAAATACTTGAAACCCAACCCTCGGAAGAGAGTTCACATACTGTATTTTTGGCCATATAGTAGGTGTGATGGCCATGTATCCACAAACCTATGGTTTATCAATAACTGTAGTTTTCACAAGCTCCCTCAGTGCCCAATCTTCCTTGGTGCACCCAGAGCCTGAGCCTGGGGCTCATCTGCTAGATGTGGTCCACCCCTACCCACCACTCAGAGCTTTCTACTGGTCTTTGAGGCTGCCTATCACATTGGTAGAGCAATAGGGAGTTGCAGAAAACCAGGAGAGGCAGATGTTGTTTTAAGACTAGACCCAAAGACTTACATTGAGAGAAAGAAGCAGTAATACAAAACTGTTGAGCTGTAATTGCTAAGAAGGAAGCAGACTACGTGTAGGTAATGAGCAAATATATCTTCAATCACATACATATATAATTGTACAATATACAGAGAAAGAAGGTTTTAAAAAGAAAATAACATATTATTGATACAATGATTTACAAGAAGTTCATTATTTACATATTTTTGTTGCTTTTCAATTAGTTGCAGCCTTCCTTAAACTTTTTAAAATTGAGGAAACCTTAAAAAAGCTTTAATGTCTCAGGGAACCCCTGCCAACAATTACTGTATCAGCTGCTCATGGTACCTTAGTGTGGTGCTCAGTGGGAAGAATGTCCATTACATTAGGGGTCAGTAAAAAAGAATGCTCCTTACATTGGTGGTCAGTGGGAAGAATGTCCCTTACATTGGGGGTCAATGGGAAAAATTCTCCGTCCATTGGGGCTCAGTGAGAAGAATGCTCTTTACATTGGTGCTCAATGGGGAAAAATTCTCCTTACATTGGGGGTCAGTGGGAAAAATGTCCCTTACATTGGTGGCCAGTGAGAAGAATGTCCTTCACATTGGGGTTCAGTGAGATGAATGCTCCTTACATTGGTGCTCAATGGGGAAAAATTCTCCTTACATTGCTGGCCAATGAGAAGAATGTCCTTCACATTGGGGGTCAGTGAGAAGAATGTTACTTACATTGGTGCTCAATGGGGAAAAATTCTCCTTACATTAGTGGTCAATGAGGGGAATGCTCCTTACATTGGTGGTCAGTAGGAAGAATATCCCTTACATTGGTGATCTGTGAGAAGAATGCTCCTTACATTGGTGCTCAATAAGAAAAATTCTCCTTACATTGGGGGTCAGTGAGAAGAATGCTCCTTACATTGGTGCTCAATGGGAAAAATTCCCCTTACATTGGGGGTCAGTGGGAAAATTGTCCCTTACATTGGTGGCCAGTGAGAAGAATGTCCTTCACATTGGGGATCAGTGAGAAGAATGCTCCTTACATTGGTGCTCAATGGGTAAAAATCTCCTTACATTAGTGGTCAATGAGAGGAATGCTCCTTACATTGGTGGTCAGTGGGAAGAATATCCCTTACATTGGTGGTCAATGGGAAGAATTCTCCTTAAATTGGTGGTCAATGGGAAGAATTCTCCTTGCATTGGTGGTCAGTAATGGAAATGTCCATCTTACAAATAGCTAAAAAGATCATTGGTGTCAATGGTTATATACCTTAGAGACAAAAATTGCTTGTTGCTTAAGGAACCCCTAGCAACCTTTGGAGGTCTAGTGGCTACGACTGATCAGATGAGTCCTCTGTTGGCATACATTGTTGCTGGGAGGGATGTACTGTTGAGGGAAGGGTCTATTGTTGGGAAATTGCAAGCTTTCTCTGATCTCCAATCAGCGTTTTTTGCTCCCTTCGTCTATGCATTTTTATTATTTGCAGCTCCAACCTGCAATAAAGGCCCAACAGGGGGTGGATCAATGGGTACCAGAGCCTACTCCTATCTTTAACTATATATTTGAGGTCACCAATTATAAAGGGTTTATCTGAAGTAGTTATTCTATGTTACTGAATATCTTTCTTCCGGATTCACCTCCTAAAGTGGTGTCCAAAAGGGAACAGGATGTTGGAGCCTTTGAGGAGGAATAATGGGAAAAAGATTTTCAATCTGTTACCCAGTGTTCTCTAAATGTGGCTCAACACGTTTCACAATTATATATAGTCTTGAGGGCACATTATACACTGGCCAGGTTAACTCCCATGGGAGTTCGATCCCACCTGCACTAGCTGTTTTAGAGCAGTGGTTCTCAACCCTGTCCTCAAGTACCCCCAACAGGCCATGTTTTGGGAACTTCTCTTAGATAAAATAGCTGTCCAAAATAGCAAGCCATTGACTCTGATTTAAAGCACCTGTGCAAGATAAAGGAAAACCTGGCCTGTTGGGGGTACGTGAAGACAGGGTTGAGAACCACTGTTTTACAGATCATGGGGATTTGATATATCTCCTATAGCGGTTCCCAAAGTTGCACTTATACTGGAAGAAGGTCATAGACACTCGGGTCTTCCAGGTTCAGATTCCAGAGGACCCTAAACATTGTCTGTTGGGTATATTAGATAACCTCCAGGTTGAGGAGAGTCCTAGACAGGCTGTTGCTAGAGCCCTTTTTCAGGCCCGAAAAATTAATTTTGGGGCACTGGAAGTCTACAGAGCCTCCCACAGTAGAGGAATGGATTACCCAAATGGGTGATACCATCCGACCTGAGAAGTTAATTTATCAACATGGAGGTAGCAGGGGAAAATTTGATCAATTATGGTCCTCAGTTCCAGGTTCAGATTCCAGAGGACCCTAAACATTGTCTGTTTGGGAATATTAGATAACCTTCAGGTTGAGGACACTCCCAGACAGGCCTTTGCCAGGGCCTTTTTTCAGGCCGGTAAATTAAATTTTGAGGCACTGGAAGTCTACAGAGCCTCCCACAGTAAAGGAATGGACTACCCAAATAGGTGATACCATCCGACTTGAAAAGTTAATTTACCAACACGGAGGTAGCAGGGGAAAATTTGATCAATTATGGCCCTCATGGCTTGATGTTCCGGGTTTAGCTCCTGTGGACCTAGCTATGGACTGTATACTTCAATAGCTGAGAAGATATCGAACTCTAAGTTAGGTGGTCCTATAGCAATGGTTTAACAACGATACTTTATTGTAATTATCCTCCGAGAAAAAAAAAAGCCCCACCTACACTATGATACTAAGAATAATGACTTTGAGGCACTGGAAGTCTACAGAGCCTTCCACAGTAAAGGAATGGACTACCCAAAGGGGTGACACCACCTGACTTGAGAAGTTAATTTACCAACACGGAGGTAGCAGGGGAAAATTTGATCAATTATGGTCCTCAGTTCCAGGTTCAGATTCCAGAGGACCCTAAACATTGTCTGTTTGGGAATATTAGATAACCTTCGGGTTGAGGACACTCCCAGACAGGCCATTGTCAGAGCCCTTTTTCAGGCCCGTATATTAAATTTTGAGGCACTGGAAGTCTACAGAGCCTTCCACAGTAAAGGAATGGACTACCCAAATGGGTGATACCATCGGACTTGAGAAGTTAATTTACCAACACTGAGGTACCCTGTTTTCCCGAAAATAAGACCTATCGTGATTGTCGGTGTTGGCTGCAATATAAGCCCTACCCCCCAAATAAGCCCTAGTTAAAGTCCTTGTAAGTCTTATTTTCAGGGTAGGGCTTATTTTCGGGGAAACAAGGTAGGGCTTATTTGGGGGGTAGGGCTTATATTGCAGCCATCACTGACAATCACGCTAGGTCTTATTTTCGAGGAAACAGGGTAGCAGGGGAAAATTTGATCAATTATGGTCCTCAGTTCCAGGTTCAGATTGCAGGAGAACCCTAAACATTGTCTGTTTGGGAATATTAGATAACCTTCAGGTCCTCAGTTCCAGGTTCAGATTCCAGAGGACCCTAAACACTGTCTGTTTAGAAATATTAGATAACCTTCAGGTTGGGGACACTCCCAGACAGGCCATTGCCAGAGGCCCGTAAATTAAATTTTGAGGCACTGGAAGTCTACAGAGCCTCCCACAGTAAAGGAATGGACTACCCAAATGGGTGATACCATTGGACTTGAGAATTTAATTTACCAACATGGAGGTAGCAGGGGAAAATTAGAAAAATTATGGTCCTCGGTTCTGGGTTCAGATTCCAGAGGACCCTAAACATTGTCTGTTTGGGAATATTAGATAACCTTCAGGTTGAGAACACTCCCAGACAGGCCATTGCCAGAGCCCTTTTTCAGCCCCGTAAATTACATTTTGAGGCACTGGAAATCTACAGAGCCTCCCACAGTAAAGGAATGGACTACCCAAATGGGTGATACCATCGGACTTGAGAAGTTAATTTACCAACACGGAGGTAGCAGGGGAAAATTTGATCAATTATGGTCCTCAGTTCCAGGTTCAGATTCCAGAAGACCCTAAACATTGTCTGTTTGGGAATATTAGATAACCTTCGGGTTGAGGACACTCCCAGACAGGCCATTGTCAGAGCCCTTGTTCAGGCCAGTAAATTACATTTTGAGGCACTGGAAGTCTACAGAGCCTCCCACAGTAAAGGAATGGACTACCCAAATGGGTGATACCATTTGACTTGAGAAGTTAATTTACCAACACGGAGGTAGCAGGGGGAAATTTGATCAATTATGGTCCTCAGTTCCAGGTTCAGATTCCAGAGGACCCTAAACACTGTCTGTTTGGGAATATTAGATAACCTTCAGGTCCTCAGTTCCAGGTTCAGATTCCAGAGGACCCTAAACATTGTCTGTATAGAAATATTAGACAACCTTCAGGTTGAGGACACTCCCAGACAGGCCATTGCCAGAGGCCCGTAAATTAAATTTCGAGGCATTGGAAGTCTACAGAGCCTCCCACAGTAAAGGAATGGACTACCCAAATGGGTGATACCATCCGACTTGAGAAGTTAATTTACCAACACGGAGGTAGCAGGGGAAAATTTGATCAATTATGGTCCTTATGGCTTGATGTCCCGGGTTTAGCTCCTGTGGACCTAGTTATGGACTATATACTTCAATAGCTGAGAAGATATCGAACTCTAAGCTAGGTGGTCCTATAGCAATGGTTTAACAACGATACTTTGATGTAATTGTCCTCTGAGGAAAAAAAAAAGCCCCACCTACACTGTGATACTAACAATAATGACTTTGAGGCACTGGAAGTCTACAGAGCCTCCCACAGTAAAGGATGGGATTACCCATATGGGTGATACCATCGGACTTGAGAAGTTAATTTACCAACACGGAGGTAGCAGGGGAAAATTTGATCAATTATGGTCCTCAGTTCCAGGTTCAGATTCCAGGAGAACCCTAAACATTGTCTGTTTGGGAATATTAGATAACCTTCAGGTTGAGGACACTCCCAGACAGGCCATTGCCAGAGGCCCGTAAATTAAATTTTGAGGCACTGGAAGTCTACAGAGCCTCCCACAGTAAAGGAATGGACTACCCATATGGGTGATACCATTCGAGTTGAGAAGTTAATTTACCAACACGGAGGTAGCAGGGGAAAATTTAATCAATTATGGTCCTCAGTTCCATGTTCAGATTTCAGGAGAACCCTAAACATTGTCTGTTTAGAAATATTAGATAACCTTCAGGTTGAGGGCACTCCCAGACAGGCCATTGCCAGAGGCCCGTAAATTAAATTTTGAGGCACTGGAAGTCTACAGAGCCTCCCACAGTAAAGGAATGGACTACCCAAATGGGTGATACCATCGGACTTGAGAAGTTAATTTACCAACAAGGAGGTAGCAGGGGAAAATTTGATCAATTATGGTCCTCAGTTTCATGTTCAGATTTCAGGAGAACCCTAAACATTGTCTGTTTGGGAATTTTAGATAACCTTCAGGTTGAGGACACTCCCAGACAGGCCATTGCCAGAGGCCCGTAAATTAAATTTTGAGGCACTGGAAGTCTACAGAGCCTCCCACAGTAAAGGAATGGACTACCCAAATGGGTGATACCATCCGACTTGAGAAGTTAATTTACCAACACGGAGGTAGCAGGGGAAAATTTGATCAATTATGGTCCTTATGGCTTGATGTCCCGGGTTTAGCTCCTGTGGACCTAGTTATGGACTATATACTTCAATAGCTGAGAAGATATCGAACTCTAAGCTAGGTGGTCCTATAGCAATGGTTTAACAACGATACTTTGATGTAATTGTCCTCTGAGGAAAAAAAAAAGCCCCACCTACACTGTGATACTAACAATAATGACTTTGAGGCACTGGAAGTCTACAGAGCCTCCCACAGTAAAGGAATGGACTACCCAAATGGGTGATACCACCTGACTTGAGAAGTTAATTTACCAACACGGAGGTAGCAGGACAAAATTTGATCAATTATGGTCCTCAGTTCCAGGTTCAGATTTCAGAGGACCCTAAACATTGTCTGTTTAGAAATATTAGATAACCTTCAGGTTGAGGGCACTCCCAGACAGGCCATTGCCAGAGGCCCGTAAATTAAATTTTGAGGCACTGGAAGTCTACAGAGCCTCCCACAGTAAAGGAATGGACTACCCAAATGAGTGATACCATTGGACTTGAGAAGTTAATTTACCAACACGGAGGTACCCTGTTTCCCCGAAAATAAGACCTATCGTGATTGTCGGTGATGGCTGCAATATAAGCCCTACATCCAAATAAGCCCTAGTTAAAGTCCTTGTAGGTCTTATTTTCAGGGTAGGGCTTATTTTCAGGGAAACAAGGTAGGGCTTATTTGGGGGGTAGGGCTTATATTGCAGCCATCACTAACAATCACGCTAGGTCTTATTTTCGGGGAAACAGGGTAGCAGGGGAAAATTTGATCAATTATGGTCTTCAGTTCCAGGTTCAGATCCCAGGAGAACCCTAAACATTGTCTGTTTGGGAATATTAGATAACCTTCAGGTCCTCACTTCCAGGTTCAGATCCCAGGAGAACCCTAAACATTGTCTGTTTGGGAATATTAGATAACCTTCAGGTCCTCACTTCCAGGTTCAGATCCCAGGAGAACCCTAAACATTGTCTGTTTGGGAATATTAGATAACCTTCAGGTCCTCACTTCCAGGTTCAGATTCCAGAGGACCCTAAACATTGTCTGTTTAGAAATATTAGATAACCTTCAGGTTGAGGGCACTCCCAGACAGGCCATTGCCAGAGCCCCGTAAATTAAATTTTGAGGCACTGGAAGTCTACAGAGCCTCCCACAGTAAAGGAATGGACTACCCAAATGGGTGATACCATCCGACTTGAGAAGTTAATTTACCAACACGGAGGTAGCAGGGGAAAATTTGATCAATTATGGTCCTTATGGCTTGATGTCCCGGGTTTAGCTCCTGTGGACCTAGTTATGGACTATATACTTCAATAGCTGAGAAGATATCGAACTCTAAGCTAGGTGGTCCTATAGCAATGGTTTAACAACGATACTTTGATGTAATTGTCCTCTGAGGAAAAAAAAAAGCCCCACCTACACTGTGATACTAACAATAATGACTTTGAGGCACTGGAAGTCTACAGAGCCTCCCACAGTAAAGGATGGGATTACCCATATGGGTGATACCATCGGACTTGAGAAGTTAATTTACCAACACGGAGGTAGCAGGGGAAAATTTGATCAATTATGGTCCTCAGTTCCAGGTTCAGATTCCAGGAGAACCCTAAACATTGTCTGTTTGGGAATATTAGATAACCTTCAGGTTGAGGACACTCCCAGACAGGCCATTGCCAGAGGCCCGTAAATTAAATTTTGAGGCACTGGAAGTCTACAGAGCCTCCCACAGTAAAGGAATGGACTACCCATATGGGTGATACCATTCGAGTTGAGAAGTTAATTTACCAACACGGAGGTAGCAGGGGAAAATTTAATCAATTATGGTCCTCAGTTCCATGTTCAGATTTCAGGAGAACCCTAAACATTGTCTGTTTAGAAATATTAGATAACCTTCAGGTTGAGGGCACTCCCAGACAGGCCATTGCCAGAGGCCCGTAAATTAAATTTTGAGGCACTGGAAGTCTACAGAGCCTCCCACAGTAAAGGAATGGACTACCCAAATGGGTGATACCATCGGACTTGAGAAGTTAATTTACCAACAAGGAGGTAGCAGGGGAAAATTTGATCAATTATGGTCCTCAGTTTCATGTTCAGATTTCAGGAGAACCCTAAACATTGTCTGTTTGGGAATTTTAGATAACCTTCAGGTTGAGGACACTCCCAGACAGGCCATTGCCAGAGGCCCGTAAATTAAATTTTGAGGCACTGGAAGTCTACAGAGCCTCCCACAGTAAAGGAATGGACTACCCAAATGGGTGATACCATCCGACTTGAGAAGTTAATTTACCAACACGGAGGTAGCAGGGGAAAATTTGATCAATTATGGTCCTTATGGCTTGATGTCCCGGGTTTAGCTCCTGTGGACCTAGTTATGGACTATATACTTCAATAGCTGAGAAGATATCGAACTCTAAGCTAGGTGGTCCTATAGCAATGGTTTAACAACGATACTTTGATGTAATTGTCCTCTGAGGAAAAAAAAAAGCCCCACCTACACTGTGATACTAACAATAATGACTTTGAGGCACTGGAAGTCTACAGAGCCTCCCACAGTAAAGGAATGGACTACCCAAATGGGTGATACCACCTGACTTGAGAAGTTAATTTACCAACACGGAGGTAGCAGGACAAAATTTGATCAATTATGGTCCTCAGTTCCAGGTTCAGATTTCAGAGGACCCTAAACATTGTCTGTTTAGAAATATTAGATAACCTTCAGGTTGAGGGCACTCCCAGACAGGCCATTGCCAGAGGCCCGTAAATTAAATTTTGAGGCACTGGAAGTCTACAGAGCCTCCCACAGTAAAGGAATGGACTACCCAAATGAGTGATACCATTGGACTTGAGAAGTTAATTTACCAACACGGAGGTACCCTGTTTCCCCGAAAATAAGACCTATCGTGATTGTCGGTGATGGCTGCAATATAAGCCCTACATCCAAATAAGCCCTAGTTAAAGTCCTTGTAGGTCTTATTTTCAGGGTAGGGCTTATTTTCAGGGAAACAAGGTAGGGCTTATTTGGGGGGTAGGGCTTATATTGCAGCCATCACTAACAATCACGCTAGGTCTTATTTTCGGGGAAACAGGGTAGCAGGGGAAAATTTGATCAATTATGGTCTTCAGTTCCAGGTTCAGATCCCAGGAGAACCCTAAACATTGTCTGTTTGGGAATATTAGATAACCTTCAGGTCCTCACTTCCAGGTTCAGATCCCAGGAGAACCCTAAACATTGTCTGTTTGGGAATATTAGATAACCTTCAGGTCCTCACTTCCAGGTTCAGATCCCAGGAGAACCCTAAACATTGTCTGTTTGGGAATATTAGATAACCTTCAGGTCCTCACTTCCAGGTTCAGATTCCAGAGGACCCTAAACATTGTCTGTTTAGAAATATTAGATAACCTTCAGGTTGAGGGCACTCCCAGACAGGCCATTGCCAGAGCCCCGTAAATTAAATTTTGAGGCACTGGAAGTCTACAGAGCCTCCCACAGTAAAGGAATGGACTACCCAAATGGGTGATACCACCCGACTTGAGAAGTTCAACCCCAGTTCCTGAGGTTCACCATTTCCACAGAAGCAGAAGAAAAATGGAATCACCAAGAATGGAAGTCTTCTGTCCAACTGGCCACAAAAGCCTCCAGAATCCAACATTAGCGAGGTCTGATCACCGTATTGGGTTTGACCTCGAAGGGACGTCATGGCGCAAGGTAGACCAAACCCTCTCAGACGCCGTGCTCAAACTGGTGTAGAATAAAGTCAGATTTCGTTTTGAACGATTTCCCACACTCCAAGCATGTAAAAAGAGGTTTGTTCGTGTGAGTCCTCTGGTGTCTCAGAAGGTGCACTTTCTGAAAGAAACATTTCCCGCACTCTGAACAGGAATAGGGCCTCACTCCTGTGTGAAGTCTACCGTGCCTTACCAGACCCTCTTTCCTCGTAAAGCATTTCCCGCACTGCGGGCAGGGAAAACGAAGCATGCCCGTGTGGCTACTTTGGTGCCTCTGAAGGTGTCTCTTCTGACTGTAACATTTCCCGCACAAAGGGCACGCAAAGGGACGCTCTCCCATGTGGATCCTCTGGTGCGAAAGAAGGTCCTGTTTTTGACTGAAACACTTCCCGCACTCCGAACAGGAATGCGGGCGGTCTCCGCTGTGAATCTTCTCGTGCCTAATTAGGCTATCTTTCCGGGTAAAACTTTTCCCGCACTCCGAACAGGCGAAGGGATGCTCGCCCGTGTGACTTTTCTGGTGTTTAATAAGGTACCTTTCCTGACTGAAACATTTCCCGCACTCTGAACACGAAAAAGGACGCTCGCCCGTGTGACTCCTTTGGTGTTTAATAAGCTGTCTTTCCTGGTTGAACGATTTCCCGCACTCTGAGCAAGAAAACTTGCTTGTGTGACTCCTCTGGTGTTTTTTAAGGCATTTTTCCAGTCTGAAGGACTTCCCGCACTCTGGACATGAATAGGGAAGCCGACCTGTGTGGGTTTTCTGGTGTGTTAGAAGGTGTACTTTTTGATTAAAACATTTCCCGCACTCTGAGCATGAATATGGACGCACACCTGTATGGAGTCTCTCGTGCCTATTCAGACCTTCTTTCCGCGTGAAACATTTCCCGCACTGCAAACATGAAAACGGGCGCTCGCCCGTGTGACTCGTCTGGTGTCTAAGAAGGTGCCTTTTCTGACTGTAACATTTCCCGCACAATAGACAGGAGAAGGGGCGCTCGCCCATGTGACTTCTCTGGTGTGCGAGAAGGTCTCCTTTCTGAGGGAAACATTTCCCGCACTCTGAGCAGGAATACGGTCGCAATCCACTGTGGAGCTTCTTGTGCCTGAGAAGGCTTTCTTTCCGCGTAAAACATTTCCCGCACTGCGAACACGAGAAAGCGCGCTCCCCAATGTGACTTCTCTGATGACTGACAAGATACCTTTTCTGACTGAAACACTTCCCGCACTCTGAACACGCAAAAGGAAGCTCGCCCGTGTGAACTCTCTGGTGCGCAAGGAGGTGTGTTTTTTGAATGAAACACTTCCCGCACTCCGCACAGGAGAACGGCTTCTCACCCGTGTGGACTTTGATATGCACGTCAAGGCTTCCTTTCTGTGTGAAGCCTTTCCCGCACTCAGAACACGAAAAGGGCCTCTCGCCAGAGTGAACTCTCTGATGCCTAACCAGGTCCGACTTCCTCGCGAACAGTTTCTCGCACTCGGAACACGATAAGGTCTTCTCGCCCGTGTGAGCGCTTTGATGCACTTGAAGCTCCGATTTCGTTTCGAAGGTTTCCCCACACTCCAAACACAGCGTGGAACTCTCCTCTACGTGGAGCTTCCAGTGCCGCTGCAGTGACATCTTCTGCTTGAAGCGCTTTCCGCACTCTGCGCAAGAGAACGGCCGCTCGCCCGCGTGGGTTTGCCGGTGCATGATCAGCATACCCCTGTGGGCGAAACCTTTCCCGCACTTCTTACACGTGTACACCCTCTTGCTCGCGTGGGTTCTCTGGTGTTTAATGAGGGTGTCCTTCCGGTGGAAACACTTCCCGCACTCTGAACACGTAAAAGGGGTCTCGCCCGTGTGAAGTTTGGAGTGCCTATTCAGGTGGGCTTTCTCTACAAAGGACTGCCCGCACTCCGCGCACACAAACGGCCTCTCGCCTGTGTGATATCTCAGGTGTTTGACGAGGACGCACTTGTCGATGAAGGATTTCCCGCACTCCGAACAGGAATAGGGCCGCACCCCCGTGTGATGGCTCGCGTGTCTGGTGAGATGCGATTTCGAGGTGAAGCTTTTCCCGCACTCCAAGCACACGAAGGGCCGCAGTCTGCCGTGAACTGCCACGTGACGGGCAAGGTGCAGTTTTGTGGCGAAACGCTTCCCGCACTCGGAACACGAGAACAGCAGATCGTCCATGTCTGTCCTCCGGTGTACCTCAAGGGTTGATGTTAAGCCTTTCCCATCCAAAGACAATGGATATATCTCTTCAGATTTGTATAGAACAGTTTCTGAGGGACTATAAGAGGGTTCCTCAGGTTTGGGATCTGCAATGGAAGCTCCTGGAGACAAACTCAGGGTAATAATGTGTAACTTCTCAGAAAGGTCCTCAGGATTGGAGGAATCTGCCGACGTGTCCATACCGTGAACTCCCGAATAAATATTCGGGATATCAATACGTAACTCAGAAAGCTCCTCAAGTTTACATGGATCTTCTGGAGGAGGCATACTGTGAAGGTCTTCAGAAATATTTGGGGCATCAACAAAAAGTTCCTCGAGATTAGAGGGGTCCGCTGATCTCTCCACACAGTAAAGACCGTGATCTACATGTTCCATGGTGGGCTTTATGTCTGGAGAATATTGTATGATCCTGTAATCATCTGTGGAGGACATAAGATGTTCCTCTGAGGTATTCCACACATCGTGTCCATCTGCTGGAGAAAAAAAGATGTAAAAACAGAAATAGGTCAGGTAAAAAAAATAATCAAATAAACAACAACACACTGGGTTACGCTGTATATACATTGATGACATTTGTATAGTGAGGAATGGAGATGGACCTTTCATATGGTGTACAGTATCTTCTCCTCATTTGTTGGGAACATGACGATATATTGAGGAATGGAGATGGACCTTTCATATGGTGTACAGTATCTCCTCCTCATTTGTTTGGAACATGACATTATATTGAGGAATGGGGATGGACCTTTCATATGGTGTACAGTATCTCCACCTCATTTGTTGGGAACATGACGTTATATTGAGGAATGGAGATGGACCTTTCATATGGTGTACAGTATCTCCTCCTCATTTGTTGGGACCATGACATTATATTGAGGAATGGAGATGGACCTTTCATATGGTGTATAGTTTCTCCTCCTCATTTGTTGGGAACATGACGTTATATTGAGGAATGGAGATGGACCTTTCATATGGTGTACAGTATCTCCTCCTCATTTGTTGGGAACATGACATTATATTGAGGAATGGAGAAGGACCTTTCATATGGTGTACAGTATCTCCTCCTCATTTGTTGGGAACGTGACGTTATATTGAGGAATGTAGATGGACCTTTCATATGGTGTACAGTATCTTCTCATTTGTTGGGAACGTGACATTATATTGAGGAATGGAGATGGACCTTTCATATGGTGTACAGTATCTCCTCCTCATTTGTTGGGAACATGACATTATATTGAGGAATGGAGAAGGACCTTTCATATGGTGTACAGTTTCTCCTCCTCATTTGTTGGGAACATGATGTTATATTGAGGAATGGAGAAGGACCTTTCATATGGTGTACAGTATCTCCTCCTCATTTGTTGGGAACATGATGTTATATTGAGGAATGGAGAAGGACCTTTCATATGGTGTACAGTATCTCCTCCTCATTTGTTGGGAACATGATGTATATTGAGGAACGGAGATGAACTTTTCATATCATCTACAGCATCTCTTCTTCATTTTTGAGAACATCAGGTCGTACATTCAGTACAATATTTGCTCTTATGAACAGCAATATAGTTTTCTTTTCTCGTTCTTTAAGAATGTGTTAATGAAGCAATACCTGTTTTCTTTGTTAGGGGACAGCATACACTGTGTGGAATTAAAGGATGTGTAGAAGACACAGACAACTGATTTTTCAATGTTTTATCCAAGTATGACGTCACTAAAACATGATATTAATCTGCCTACCATTCACAGTACAGTTTTCTCTTACCTGGTGATATAAGGGTCTCCTCGTTCTCTAGCTTGACGTCCTTGTAGAGATCCTTGTGTCCTTCTAAATACTCCCACTCCTCCATGGAGAAATAGACAGTGACATCCTGACACCTTATAGGAACCTGACACACACAATGATACAGTCACCATCCAGACACATCCCTTGTCTGTTACTGGATAATGTCCTAGAATTCCCGGCACCGCTCACCTCTCCTGTCAGCAGCTCCATCATCTTCTTGGTGACTTCAAGAATCTTCTGCATGTTGTTGTTTTTCTCAGGTGTGAGGAATTGAGGTGGAGGAACTGTGATGGTCACCTGGTCACCAGACTTCACCGGAGGAAAACTCTGTAAAGACCAAAGTAAATCAGATCATGTTCCCAGAATCCTCCTCACCTCTCCGGTCAGGTCTGTGTTTTATTAATAGAGATAAGAGTGATGTCATGTGACCTCCCAGAATCCTCCTCACCTCTCCGGTCAGGTCTGTGTTTTATTAATAGAGAGAAGAGTGATGTCATGTGACCTCCCAGAATCCTCCTCACCTCTCCGGTCAGGTCTGTGTTTTATTAATAGAGATAAGAGTGATGTCATGTGACCTCCCAGAATCCTCCTCACCTCTCTGGTCAGGTCTGTGTTTTATTAATAGAGATAAGAGTGATGTCATGTGACCTCCCAGAATCCTCCTCACCTCTCCGGTCAGGTCCGTGTATTATGAATAGAGATAAGAGTGATGTCATGTGACCTCCCAGAATCCTCCTCACCTCTCCGGTCAGCAGGTAGATGATCTCCAGGGTGAGGTCTAGGATCCTCTCAGTCATGTCCCCCTCCATCATCCTTTAGGTGGTCATGTGATCTCCGTAGGACTCTTCTCTCTGTAGACGAAAAATAAACTGAGAATTATTTGGACTGTACTGGGATGAATAATGTCTGCACAGAGGTCCTCCATCGTTCCGATGCCTCCAATTGCTCTGTTATAAGAAGTACGAACTCTACGGTGACACCACCAAATGGTCAAATTTACCCATTGAAATCATAAACAGAATTTATAAAAATGAAGGAAAAATTATCTTGATTTATTTTTTCAAATGAAGGTGGATCTCCTGCAGATGATCTCTGGATTTGACCCGATTTTTTGTGATTTGACCACAACAATAGGAAGTAACCCAATAGAATGTCTTTGATTGTTCATATTTATATTTTTTTATCATGCTATAAATGAGTGTAAACAGATCTTTTATTACCTCCTCTGCTGCCAGTTCCAGGAATGTCTCCTCTCGACTTCCTCCAGACTCACCTCTCACCCGGAACTTCCTGTTTATACCTGACATCATTTCCTGTCTGTACGTGACATCACTTCCTGTCTGTGCGCTTCAAATGACATATTAGCGATGGCCACCTTGTGGCGGTTTTCATTTTTGCTGCGTACCCTTCAGTGTTTCCGTACTCTGTTTTCTGTTCTGTTGACTGTATTTGAGTTTCTTTAACAAAAAAAAAGTCAAAAGTTTTAAAATCCCTGATACGTTGATGACATTTTTAAGATCCGAATAACGTGATCCATGGAAATGAGGCGTTCTGAGTGCATGAAATATTGTAACTCTTTTTTTAGGAAATGTACACAGACGATCTTCCGAAATTCCGGTTTTAATGTCTCTTCTTTTTCTTCTTAAAGTGAACTTGTTAATGAAATAAAGGAGTTTAGTGCTACCCGCCGAAGGGGCCCCTAGTAAAAACTTTTTATACCCAGAGGCTGCCCACCACTGCAAGCACCAGTCCATTTACACTGGTTCCAATAAGACAGTCCAGGGTTGCCAACCATCCGTAAATTTACAGGTTGTCTGTAAAAAAAAAAAGACTTTAAGCCGTTTTTGGAACTATGCATGCAGTTGGGCTCGGGCAGGGGGAGGGTCACGCGTAGGGTTGCCACCTCATCCCGTTAAAACTGAAGACACAATAATTACACAGGTTCTGTGGCTGATTAAGGTGGTAATTAAACTCACTTGGTGCCTTATCTGCATTAAATTAGCCTCAGAACCCGTGTAATTCATATGTGTTCGGGTTTAAAGGGATGAGGTGGCAACCCTAGTCACGCGGTGATGCCATTGCGCCATTTGGTGCCTTTTATGAATCACACAGCAGGACTGGATGGGGAGCCGGGACTCAGGAGCGGGAGGAGGCGGGAGTGCCACTGGGAGTCGGGACTGTGTCACTTGAGTGGAGGAGGCCGGAGAAGAAGAGGTGATGACGAGGGGCCACCGACACCGAGCTTCCCGGACTGGTCTCATTACCTGCCCCTTGTGCACCCGAGCGAACAATGGAGAAGCCTGTAGGTCAGGTGACAGTTCCTAGCCAGCTAGGCCACACAAAGTCTGTGGTGGTGGGGGGGGGGGTCACTGAGGTAAGGGGGAGTGAACACACCAAGGTAAGGGAGACACCCTTATATAAGTAACCCCCTCCCTTAACTTAGTGTATTCACTCAGCAGAAGGTGGTCACCAGAATGCCCCCCAACATCAGAGTTCCCGGCATTCCCCTAAATCAGAGCCCTCAGAGTTTCCCCCTACATCAGAATCTGTAGGATTCCCTCTTACAGCGGGGGGGGGGAACTGTGCGGACCTTGATTTTATGTGTCGTGTCAGTTAAAAATTGGCTCTGTCAGTAAATTTTTGGTGTCATGTCAGTAAATTTCACTTCGGGGGGTTTGAGACCCTGCCACAGTCTAGGGCAGTACTGGCGAACCTCGGCACCCCAGATGTTTTGGAACTACATTTCCCATGATGCTCATGCACTCTGCAGTGTAATTGAGCATCATGGGAAATGTAGTTCCAAAACATCTGGGGTGCCAAGGTTCGCCATCACTGGTCTAGGGGATGTCTTTTTAAGATTAACTGCTTGAAGAAAATTTAAAAGGAGAGGGGTTAGGGCATTGGGTACTTCAAAATAATTGGCTTGTAGCAATTTGAGGACAATCTTTATCTTATGTAGACATGAATGTTGGACAGTCTAAACGGCCACAGCTGAAGACCACAAAGTAACTCTCCGAACAGGCTAAGACCTCACAGTTGGGGACCATGAGGCACGTTTCATTGGTATCTGGCTACCTTGCGCCTCTGCACAACTACTGCTAGCCAATGCGATTTCCAGAACACTGCACAGTCACAGGGATCAGTTTAAGGTCTTTACTCACAAGTCCCCAGGACAGCTGTCACCTTCCAGCTTCCTCCAGACACGACCCAGTGAGTGACAGTCCTTCCCCAGACCAGATCCCTTGTGGTGAGGTCCTGCAATCAGCCTCTAGGAAAATCCATCCGGGCCCTCAGCCCTGATAGGCTTCAAGAACAACTGTACAGTCCAAGAACTGCCTGGGGGCAGCTGCTTTTTTAGGCTCTGGAACCCTCCTAGGGAGAGATGACCCAGCTATCCAGTGCGCGGTGAAGGTGCCTGAAATGGATGGAAGACAAGTCGCTGCTTGCAGAGATTCCATTATGACCAGGGCTTGAAAGTTGCTGAAGCTGGGCAATTCATCTTTTAAAGATCAACCCCTGGTGAAGAACATTTTGGATTTGTGGATTTGGAGTATCAAGTGCTATGACAACCAATATTGTATTAGATGAGATATTGGGAGCACTGGGAGATTAGCCATGTACCAGAACAAACTCATCAAATACCTTTTCGGTGGACTGGCTAATAATAGACACATTCAAATGGACTTGTTCTGTAATGTTGAGGATGTTTCCCTGCCCATCAAAATATCTTCCTTGGCCCTGACCTCTTAGAGGAAGCCCGAGTGGGTGGGGCGAAATGCATTAGAGGGCTGGTGTCAGTGGGAGGAATAGGGCCCCATTGTTGGTGTCAGTGGGAGGAATAGTGCCCTATCGTTGGTGTCAGTGGGAGAAATAGTGCCCTATCGTTGCTGTCAGTGGGAGGAATAGTGCCCCATCGTTGGTGTCAGTGGGAAGAATAGTGCCCTATCGTTGGTGTCAGTAGGATGAATATTGCCCCATTAGTGGTGTCAGTGGGAGGAAAAGTGCCCCATTAGTGGTGTCAGTGGGAGGAATAGTGCCCTATCATTGGTATCAGTGGGAGGAATAGTGCCCCATCATTGGTGTCAGTGGAAGGAAGAGTGCCTCGTTGTCTTTGTCAGTGGCAGGAACTATGCCCCACTGTTGGTAACAGTGAGGGGAATAATGGACCAAGGGCCAGATAAAAGCAGGCAAAGGACCACTGCCTTAGACAACCTTGCCTTGTGTCTTGTTTCTAGTGAACCTTGAACTCTTTGCTCCTCCCATGAACGTTTTATTTCAGCCATGCCTTTGCACTTCCTGTTTGCCAGATTATTGTGATCTCTCCAGCCAATATCTCGCTCTTGTCACTCCTGCTGCCGTCCATATCTTCGCTACCACTCGTTACCAACATTTGGCTTGTTCCTCGACTACGCTTTCTCTTCTTGATCCTTACCTTCTATATCTGCTACTAGACCCCGGCTTGCCTTACCTCCTGGTTGGGTGATCCTGAGGACCGTGACCTGGTACTAACATGTAGCAAAACCCATCCTCTCCATCAGGAGCTCTGGTGAACACCGGTTAGTACTTAGACCCCCCCGCACCGCAAGTGAGCCCGCCTCATCCGCCGGGGTGACTTGCTTGTGTACTTATCCCACTGGTTGATGGGAGACTCTCTACTGCTATGGATACTGTCCTCCGAGCCTGACCCCTGACCATGATAAAACCACAGAATAGTGAAGCTTAAATTCCTAAAACAAATTGAACAGCAACTGTTTGTGCAAATTAACTTGACTATAAAGCTACTGTATGACTTATCTGTCAGTCTGAGAACTAGGAAAGTACACAGGTGCGCATCCCTAGCACGGGACATTCAGCTTAAGGACTTAAAAAGTAGTGTTGCCGTCACAAAGTGGAAAATAAACTAGGCTTTCTTTAGGTGGTTTTATCTTCCATAAATATTTTATTTTCTGAGCAGTTTACAAGTAAAAAATAGGAAAAAACAGAAAATATATATGTATATTTTTTTTCAGTTATGAAACAGCAAAGATCTATAATACATACCTCTACCCCGCTCATCTCAGGGACCCCTGTTTTTGGGTAATCACTTTCCCATCTCCACCATTCATCAATAAAATTAGATAAGGATTGAAATTTTTCATCCCCAGAGGATATACCGTATTTATCGGCATATAACACGCACTTTTTTCCCCTGAAAATCAGGGGAAAATCGTGGGTGCGTGTTATAGGCCGATCCCCCACCCAATTGTGTGTGAACGGAGCGATCGCGGCAATTGCCGCGATCGCCGTCGACATACACAGCCATGTGGAAATTCAAATACGGCGCCGAGACTGCAGGGACTCGGCGGAGCGGAGCTAGACACATCCGAGAGTCCTCGGGTTTTCTCTGCGCCGCTTACAGTCCCGCCCCTAGGGCGGAACTGGGCGGGACTGTAAGCGGCGCCGAGGAAACCCGAGGACTCTCGGCTATGTGTATCAGCGCTCCGCCGAGTCCCTGCAGTCTCGGCGCCATATTTAAATTTACACAGGGCTGTGTATGACGGCAGGGATCGCGGCGATCCCACAAAGCTGCACGGGGGGGCAAGGCTGCAGGGGGGGACAAGGCTGCACTGGGGCAAGGCTGCACTGGAGAAAAGCTGCACTGACATGGCTGCACTGACATTGCTGCACTGACAAGGCTGCACTGACAAGGCTGCACTGGGGCAAAGCTGCACTGACAAGGCTGCAATGGACACTGGGGCAAGGCTGCACTGATACTGACAAGGCTGCAGATGGACACCGATAACGCTGCATTGATGGGCATTTTAATGTAAGTTTTTCTTCCTTAAACTTTACTCCTAAAAGTTTTTTTCCTTAAAATTCCCTCCTTAACTTGGGTGCGTGTTATACGCCGGCGCGTGTTATACGCCGGCGCGTGTTATACGCCGATAAATACGGTAAATGTAAAAATGTAAAGCCCAGCTCCAGTCCCAGCAGACCCCTCCCCCACCAACCTTTGAAACACTCATAAAAAGAAAAATTCTATATGTACCATTTTTTTAAGGTTCCTATGGCCAGGTCCTTTGGCCACACAGGTTTTCTTCACCTTCCTCTTCCTCAGGCATTGGGTGACTTCAAAAGATGCAAGAGTGGTGCAAGGTAAAAACATATTGCCTCTAAATTCAGCATTATCCTGAGAGTCCAGGACAGGAGGAGGAACCTTGACTCCCTAGGCTCAAAGGAAGTGGGATGATTGATGCTGGAAGAAAATAAGTAAAGAGGGGAGGGGGGAGAGGCTGCAGAGACACAGTCACACAGGAGAGGGGAGGGGGGAGAGGCTGCAGAGACACAGTCACACAGGAGAGGGGAGGGGGGAGAGGCTGCAGAGACACAGTCACACAGGAGAGGGGAGGGGGGAGAGGCTGCAGAGACACAGTCACACAGGAGAGGGGAAGGGGGAGAGGCTGCAGAGACACAGTCACACAGGAGAGAGGAGGGGGAGAGGCTGCAGAGACACAGTCACACAGGAGAGAGGAGGGGGAGAGGCTGCAGAGACACAGTCACACAGGAGAGGAGAGGAAGAGAGGCTGCAGAGACACAGTCACACAGGAGAGGAGAGGAGGGGGAGAGGCTGCAGAGACACAGTCACACAGGAGAGGGGAGGGGGAGAGGCTGCAGAGACACAGTCACACAGGAGAGGGGAGGGGGAGAGGCTGTAGAGACACAGTCACACAGGAGAGGGGAGGAGGGGAGAGGCTGCAGAGACACAGTCACACAGGAGAGGGGAGGGGGAGAGGCTGTAGAGACACAGTCACACAGGAGAGGGGAGGGGGAGAGGCTGCAGAGACACAGTCACGCAGGAGAGGGGAGGGGAAGGGAGAGGCTGCAGAGACACAGTCACACAGCACAGGGGAGGGGGGAGAGGCTGCAGTGACACAGTCACACAGGAGAGGGGAGGGGGGAGAGGCTGCAGAGACACAGTCACACAGGAGAGGGGAAGGGGGAGAGGCTGCAGAGACACAGTCACACAGGAGAGAGGAAGGGGAGAGGCTGCAGAGACACAGTCACACAGGAGAGAGGAGGGGGAGAGGCTGCAGAGACACAGTCACACAGGAGAGGAGAGGAAGAGAGGCTGCAGAGACACAGTCACACAGGAGAGGAGAGGAGGGGGAGAGGCTGCAGAGACACAGTCACACAGGAGAGGGGAGGGGGAGAGGCTGCAGAGACACAGTCACACAGGAGAGGGGAGGGGGAGAGGCTGTAGAGACACAGTCACACAGGAGAGGGGAGGAGGGGAGAGGCTGCAGAGACACAGTCACACAGGAGAGGGGAGGGGGAGAGGCTGTAGAGACACAGTCACACAGGAGAGGGGAGGGGGAGAGGCTGCAGAGACACAGTCACGCAGGAGAGGGGAGGGGAAGGGAGAGGCTGCAGAGACACAGTCACACAGCACAGGGGAGGGGGGAGAGGCTGCAGTGACACAGTCACACAGGAGAGGTGAAAGGTAAGGGCCAAGTGCTCACTCCACCTAACAAAATAAGTATCTGTATTTGTGGAAAACCCAGGGTGCTTAAATTAGAAGAGACAAAGGTGCTTGCAATTTGCAGATAGTCCCCCATGAGGTACATCACCTACACTCCAGGCTCTCTGGAACTATGTACCTCTCTCTAGCACTGTGATCTCTCAGGTATAGATCAAATTCAGATTTTGTTTTGAACGATTTCCCACAACTTGAGCATGAAAATGGAAATTTCCCCCTATGAGTTCTCATGAGATGATTGAGAAGGTGTGCTTTCTGCTTAAAGCATAACCCGCAGTCTGAACATGAAAAAGGACGCTCACCCGTGTGACCTCCCTGGTGTTTACAAAGGTCTCTTTCCTGACTAAAACATTTCCCACACTCCGAACATGCGAAAGATCCCTCGGTTCTGCTTCGTGTGAAGTCCAGATTCTTTAGGAACAATTTCTCACACTCTGTACATGAAGAGTCCTTTCTGTCCCTATGGGTTCGCTTGTGTTTTACAAGGGTGTCTTTACGGGAGAAACATTTCCCGCACTCTAAACATGTAAAAGGTTTCTCACCCGTGTGAACCGGGAGGTGTCTCGTCAGCTGACTTTTGTCTTTAAAATACTTCCCGCACTCACACACAAAAATTTCTCCCATGTGACAGCTCAGATGCTTGGTGAGGTCCCATCTGTCCGTGAAAGATTTATCGCACTTTGGGCAGGGATATACTTCACTGTAGAGTTTTGTATGAGTGAAATTGTATCCATCAGCTGGAAAGAGATTGACTTTGGTTAATGTAAAAACAATTTACCTCATTTGTTGGGAACATATATATTGTTATATTGAGGAATGGAGATGGACCTTTCATATGGTGTACAGTATCTCCTCCTCATTTGTTGGGAACATGACGTTATAGTGAGGAATGGAGATGGACCTTTCATATGGTGTACAGTATCTCCTCCTCATTTGTTGGGAACATGACATTATATTGAGGAATAGAGATGGACCTTTCATATGGTGTACAGTATCTCCTCCTCATTTGTTGGGAACATGACGTTATATTGAGGAATGGAGATGGACCTTTCATATGGTATACAGTATCTCCTCCTCATTTGTTGGGAACATGACGTTATATTGAGGAATGGAGATGGACCTTTCATATGGTGTACAGTATCTCCTCCTCATTTGTTGGGAACTTGACATTATATTGAGGAATAGAGATGGACCTTTCATATGGTGTACAGTATCTCCTCCTCATTTGTTGGGAACATGACGTTATATTGAGGAATGGAGATGGACCTTTCATATGGTGTACAGTATCTCCTCCTTATTTGTTGGGAACGTGACGTTATATTGAGGAATGGAGATGGACCTTTCATATGGTGTACAGTATCTCCTTCTCATTTGTTGGGAACATGACGTTATATTGAGGAATGGAGATGGACCTTTCATATGGTGTACAGTGTCTTTGCATTTGTTGGGAACATGACGTTATATTGAGGAATGGAGATGGACCTTTCATATGATATTCAGGATTTCCACCATTTGTTGGGAACATGATGTCTGAAGATATCAGACAAGTGTAATTGGAGGATGTGTAGAAAATTCTGACATTCCATTTTCAAATTCTTTTTTACTCATGTTTAAAATCACTAGTGAACTCTTCCTCTCAAGCTTTGCTGGCCTATCACTCCCATTCTAGATTCCTCTTACCTGGTGATGTGTTTGGTAGTTGATACTCCATCATGACGTCCTTGTAGAGATCCTTCTGTCCTTCTAAATACTCCCACTCCTCCATGGAGAAATAGACAGTGACATCCTGACACCTTATAGGAACCTGACACACACAATGATACAGTCACCATCCAGACACATCCCTTGTCTGTTACTGGATAATGTCCCAGAATTCCCGGCACCGCTCACCTCTCCTGTCAGCAGCTCAATTATCTTGTTGGTGACTTCTACAATTTTCTGATTGCTGTTTCTCTCTAAGGTAAAAGAGTTAGGAGGAGGCACTGTGATGGTCACCTGGTCACCAGACTTCACAGGAGGAAAATTCTGTAACGACCAAAGTTAATGTAAAATTACATTCCCAGAATCCTCCTCACCTGCCTGGTAGGAATTGTGCTTATTTAAGACTTTATTTGTCAAGTCTTTTTTAAAATATCAAAATCTCAGTATTTTCCACCTTCACGATTAGGTCTATGTAAAAAAGATAAGTCATGTCATTGGACCCTCTGGGAAATCTCCTTACCTCTCCAATCAGAAGGTAGATGATCTCCAAGGACAACTTATGTATTTTCTTATTCAAGTGAATTTTCTTTTTTACACAACTTAAAATCTGCTGATTCTCCATCATGACGTCCTTGTAGAGATCCTTGTGTCCTTCTAAATACTCCCACTCCTCCATGGAGAAATAGACAGTGACATCCAGACACCTTATAGGAACCTGACACACACAATGATACAGTCACCATCCAGACACATCCCTTGTCTGTTACTGGATAATGTCCCAGAATTCCCAGCACCGCTCACCTCTCCTGTCAGCAGCTCCATCATCTTCTTGGTGACTTCTAGAATCTTCTTTCCATTGTTTAGCTTAATCATCAAGGAGCGAGGTGGAGGCACTGTAAAGGTAAGTTGGTCTTCATCCTTCAGAGGAGGAAAAATCTGTATGGAAAAAGCAACTGTGATGTTGGGTTCCTCCTAGAACTGTCCCCATCCCTCTGGTCAAGTCAAAGTTTTATTAAAAGGGATATTATATGACTCTCCCAGAATCCTCCTCACCTCTCCAGTCAACAGAAAGATGACCTCAAGGGTGAGGTTTATTATCTTCTCAGTCATTTGACTCCACTGCTTCTCCATCCTGCTTGACCTCATCTATATACAGGGCAGTCTTTCTGTAGATGGATAATTACAAGATATATAATTTCTCTAAAACCAGCAGCTCTGGATGGACAGTTGGATAAATGGATTTATACTTAGGATGTATCCACTCTATAAACCAGAGGCTCTGGATGGACAGTTGGAGAAATGGTCCTATATTTAGGATGTATCTGGTCTATAAGCCAGAGGCTCTGGATGGACAGTTGGATAAATGGTTCTATATTTAGGATGTATCTGGTCTATAAACCAGAGGCTCTGGATGGACAGTTGGATAAATGGTTCTATATTTAGGATGTATCCGGTCTATAAACCAGAGGCTCTGGATGGACAGTTGGATAAATGGCTCTATATTTAGGATGTATCTGGTCTATAAAGCAGAGGCTCTGGATGGACAGTTGGATAAATGGTTCCATATTTAGGATGTGTCCGGTCTATAAACCAGAGGCCATGGCTTAGATTTCCACCTCATCCCTTTAAAACCGAACACATATTAATTACACAGGTTATGTTATGAGGCTGATTTAATGCAGTTAAAACACTAAGTGAGTTTAATTACCACCTTAGTCAGCCACAGAACCTGTGTAATCAATATGTGTTCAGTTTTAAAGGGATGAGGTGGCAACCCTACTCTGGATGGACAGTTGGATAAATGGCTCTATATTTAGAATGTATCTGGTCTATAAACCAGAGGCTCTGGATGGACAGTTGGATAAATAACTCTACATTTACGATGTATCTGTATGTACTGTACATATTATGACTATATATATATTTTATGAGGTTGAGGACAGACCCAATGGGGAGATAAATGAGCCTAAATATAAAATAATATTAAAATAAAGTAATATATTGTAATTTTTTTTACCTCCTCTGCTGCCAGTTCCAGCAATGTCTTTTCTTTACTTTCTCCCAACTCACCTTTAACCCAGAAATTACTATCTTTATGTTACAGTCACTTCCTTTCTCTGTGCGTTCCACTTAAAATACCTGAGTTCTCCATCTTGTGGAGAGTACGATAGTTGCAGGCTTTGTAATTTCTCAGTTTTATCAGTGAGTCCTCTTCTGGCTGATGTTCTAATCTATGTTGACCCTTACATGGATTATAACTGTAGCCTCGAATAAAGGGAAATACCAATAGAAACCCATAATGTCCTTCTTACCAGACTCTTCTGTCTAAGGAAGTTGTGTTACAGCTTTGTAACTTTATGAAGAAATCATTACTTTCTGCTTCTCTTGTAGCTTTCACTGCTTGTGTTTGAATGAAAACATAAAAAATACAACTTGTAAAAAAAGAACTAAATTCAAATATGTTGAACTCATAGACACAGATGGTTCTCCATCGTGATGTGAATAGGTGTCCATAAACATCCTCTTGGAGAACACAGTCCCTGTCCTCCTCATGAAGAACACATTCTCTATCCTCCTCAGAGGACATAGCTCTTATCCTGCTCATGAAGAACACAGTTTCTATCATCCTCAGGGAACACTGTCCCTGCCAGCCTCATGGAGAACACAGTCCTCATCCTCATGGAGAACACAGTCAGCATCCTCATGGAGAACACAGTCTATCATCCTTGGAGATGACTGTCCCTGTCATCCTCATGGAGAACACAGTCCTCAACCACATTGAGAACACAGTCTCTATCATCCTCACGGGGAACACAGTCTCCTCTTATCCTCATGGAGAACACAGTTTCTATCATCCTCAGAGAACACTGTCCCTGTCATCCTCGTGGAGAACACTGTCCCTTTCATCCTCATGGAGTACACAGTCTCTGTCATCCTCATGGAGAACACAGTCCTCAGCCTCAAGGAGAACACAGTCTCTATCATCCTCATGGAGAACACAGTCTCTATCATCCCCATGGTGAACACTGTCCTCATCCTCATTGAGAACACAGTCTCTATCAACCTTAATGGAAAACACAGGCTCTAACATCCTCATGGAGAACACTGTCCCTATCATACTCATGAGAACCTCATGAGAGCAAAGTCCTCATCCTCATGAAGAACACAGTCACTATCATCCTTGTGTAGAATACAGTCCTCATCCTCATGGAAAACACAGTCTATGTTATCCTCATGGAGAACACAGTCCTCAGCCTCAAGGAGAACACAGTCACTATCATCCTCATGGAGAACACAGTATCTATGAACCCCATGGTGAACACTGTCCTCATCCTCATTGAGAACACAGTCTCTATAAACCTTAATGGAAAACACAGGCTCTAAAATCCTCATGGAGAACACTGTCCCTATTATCCTCATGAAGAATTATCATCCTTATGAGAACCTCATGAGAGCACAGTCCTCATCCTCATGAAGAACACACTCACTATCATCCTTGTGTAGAATACAGTCCTCATCCTCATGGAAAACACAATTCCTATCTTCCTCGAAAAGAACAGTTTCTATCATCCTCAGATGACACAGTTTCTGTCATCTTAAAAAGAACAGTCTCTATCATCCTCATGGTCACCACAGTGCCTTAAAGAAACCAGTCACACTGCTTGAGGGGCCCTGCGTCCCTAGACTGCATGAGTATTTAGTCTACCGCTACAAGGGTAGAGTTTGGCTAATTGCTTGAGTTGGGCTTAAATATTGATGGTTATTTACCAGAACACTATTATCAGGTATACTTGACTGATTGGGTTATCCAAACTCCATCTCCCAATCATATATAGGAAAAAAACAAACCATATAGAAAGCATTTAAGAAGTATATATAGAGAATATGCCCATGATGATGTTACAGTTTATTTATGATCTGAATATAACCTAACAACTAAAGATTTTAACAAATTATAGAACTGTCTGCCTACCTTTTCTAGAATAACCATAATCTGATGCCACATTTTAATAGTTGTGGGTTCCTCTTGAGATATCCTGGACAGTTCCCTCTCCATGCTGGGTGTTAGTTCATATTTTTTAGTTACCCCTTGACCTTACTATGCTTTGCATGTAAATATGGCTAATGCTCCATATGCCTGATTATTATTTCTGAATATGACATTATAGATAGCACTTTTTTTTGGTAGCCTCTGAAACGCGTTGAGATGGTCACCCTCATCCCACTGCTGGAATCTGTGCAAATGGATTACAAACATCTTTGAATGCTTCAGAATAGAACAATATGGATACATTTTATTGAAATATTGGGAAAAGGGGGACCAAGAACAGGGAGAAAATGTACTGAATGCATCTGAATTGGCCTTTTACTTATTCCAGCGTCAGCTCCTTCTTCAGTTTATGTTCAAATAAAGAGGTGTAGCACTATCATCAAATTAAACTAAAAGTATAATTAAATAAAAAAATCAACATGAAATATATTGTCTCTTGTGTCTTCTTTAACATCCCACGTCCATGAATATGCATTTCTATATTATATCCCCTTCACTCCTCCACCGTCAATGACCAACCACCACCAGTTGTGCTCTCACCTGAAGTATAGGATCCTCATAAAATGTTTCTGTCCCCTTTAAATGGGATCCTCTTTTCCTGCAGCCCACTTATACTCCACCTCTCTGATCCAAAAGGTATGGCCCCTTTAACCACTTCAATACTGGGCACTTTCACCCCCTTCCTGCCCAGGCCAATTTTCAGCTTTCAGCACTGTCACACTTTGAATGACCATGCAGTGCTGCACCCAAACTAAATTTGTATAACTTTTTTGGAGACAGAGCTTTCTTTTGGTGGTATTTAATCACCACTGGGTGTTTTTTTCACTAAACAAATGTAAAAAGTCCAAAAATTTTGAAAAAAAACTGTTTTATTAGTTTCTGTTATCAAATTTTGTAAATGCTGTAAGTATTTTTTCTCCTTCACTGATGGGCTCTGATAAGCTGCACTGATGAGGTGGCACTAATGGGCACTGATGAGGAGGCAGGCATATGCAGCATGGATGGGCACTGATAGGCAGCACTTATGGGCAGCACTGATGGGCTCTGATAGGCTGCACTGATGAGGTGGCACTAATGAGGAGGCACACATATGCAGCAAGGATGGGCACTGATAGGCAGCACTTGTGGGCACTCATAGTCTCCACTGATGAGGCAGTACTGATGGGCACTGATGAGGGACTAATATGCAGCACTGATGGGCACTAAAGAGGTGGCACTGATGAGGAGGCATGAATATGCAGCACTGATGGGCACTGATAGGCAGCAGTTATAGGCAGCACTGATGAGGTGGCACTAATGAGGAGGCGTGCATATGCAGCACGGATGGGCACCGATAGGCAGCACTGATAAGCAGCACTTATGGGCAGCACTGATAGTCTGCACTGATGAGGGACTCATATGCAGCACTGATGGGCACTGATAGGTAGCACTGAAGAGGTGGCACTAATGGGAACTGATGAGGCGGCACGAATATGCAGCACTGATTGGCACTGATGAGGAGAGACTAATATGCAGCAATGATATACAGCAGTAATGGGCATTGATAGGCAGCACTAATGGGCACTGATAGGCAGCATTGATGGGCAATTATAGGCACTGATGGATGGCACAAATAGGCAGCACTGATGAAGAGGCACTGACAGGCATCACTGATGGTCACTGATTGACATAAATGATGGGCACTGATTGGCATCACTGATCACTGTGAGGAAAGCCGCTTATCGGCTGATAACTAGCACTTCCTATTTACACTGTGATCACCTGTGATTGGACACAGCTGATCACATGGTAACGAGCCTACGTCATTGGTTTTGTTGTTATTGCCACGCTGGGCACCCCCGGGGGGCATGTATGAGCTGCTCATTCTGAAGGACATCATATGACGTCCACGCAGAATGGGAAAGCCACTGCCTGGCTGTCAATTTGCTATATGTGGGGAGTGGTTAAACGGCATTCGTCCACCTTTAGTGTCCTTGGCTCTCCTCTCCTCCACATTATAGTGTCACCATAAAAACACTAAGTGCTTTATAATTAAATTAAAAACTTTCCCCCAGATGAAGTCACATGTCCTGGTGACGAAACACGTCGGGCGGGGCTTTTGGATGACTTCAGCACGGTATTCATGCATACAGGAAGTTCCATACTAGCTACCAGCTGGATGATAGCTATCAAGGCAGTCCTTGTGTTGTTATGCCATATTGTGTGGGTACGCTGTGGTACACCCTTGAATTTTGGGTTTTATTCATTTGATGGGTTGGAAATTTGCTTTAATTTGACGATAAAGCACTATGGAGCGTTTATTGTTTTTATGGTGGAGGAGGAGAGGAGAGCAGAGGACACTGAAGATGGATGACTACCATTTAAAAGGGACCATAAGTCAAAAAATAGACGTTGAAGAGGGCGGGGCCAAATGTTCAACCTGCATGACCCAAGACATTTCTCAACAATAGATCACCTGGAAATGCTTGGGGCATATTTAAACCCGAGAACAAAATTGTAATATATATTGTAGATGACCGGTCCTTAGATGTGGTGGCTGCATGTTTTTTTTTTTAGGCTTTTCCCGGGGATCACGTTAGTAACACACTTCCTATCCTAGGGTGACAACTCATTGTACTGTGTCTATGAAAAAGCAGCGTTGTCACCCAAGGACTTCCCCCTCCAACCCTTATCATTGGGTCCTTGTGCTTTTCTATGCAATGCAGCCAGATGATGGAAGGCGGGAGGGGGCCAGAAGAGTGCTGCACAGCACCCTGCCTCAGTACTCCTCTCAGTCCTCATGCAAGCAGTAGGAGGAGTTATGCAAATATCAAAATACGGTGCCTTGAAAAGTATTCATACCCCTTGAAATTTTCCACATTTTGTCATGTTACACCAAAAAAAAATTCAATGGGATTTTATGTGATGGACCAACACAAAGTGGCACATAATTGTGAAGTGGAAGGAAAATAATTAATGGTTTTCAAAATTTTTTTACAAATAAATATGTGAAAAGTGTGGGGGGGCATTTGTATTCAGGCCCTTTTACTCTGATACCCCTAACTAAAATCTAGTGGAACCAATTGCCTTCAGAAGTCACCTAATTAGTAAATAGAGTCCACCTGTGTGTCATTGAATCTCAGTATAAACACAGCTGTTCTGTGAAGCCCTCAGAGGTTTGTTAAAGAACCTTAGTGAACAAACAGCATCACGAAGGCCAAGGAACACACCAGACAGGTCAGGGATAAAGTTGTGGAGAAGTTTAAAGCAGGGTTAGGTTATAAAAAAAAAATCCCAAGCTTTGAACATCTCACGGAGCTCTGTTCAATCCATCATCGGAAAATGGAAAGAGTATGGCACAACTGCAAACCTACTAAGACATGGCCGTCCACCTAAACTGACCGGCCGGGCAAGGAGAACATTCATCAGAGAAGCAGCCAAGAGGTCCATGGTAACTCTGGAGGAGCTGCAGAGATCCACAGCTCAGGTGGGAGAATCTGTCCACAGTACAACTATTAGTCGTGTGCTCCACAAATCTGCCCTTTATGGAAGAGTGACAAGAAGAAAGACATTGGTGAAAGAAAGTCATAAGAAGTCCTGTTTGTAGTTTGTGGGAAGCCATGTGGGGGACACAGCAAACATGTGGAAGAAGGTGCTCTGGTCAGATGAGACCAAAATTCAACTTTTTGGCCTAAAAGCAAAACGAATGTACCACCCTCTACTTTAGAGTTGCCACCTCATCCTTTTAAACCTGAACACACATGAATTACACGGGTTCTGAGGCTAATTTAATGCAGATAATGCACCAAGTGAGTTTAATTACCACCTTAATCAGCCACAGAACCTGTGTAATTCATATGTGTTCAGGTTTAAAGGGATGAGGTGGCAACCCTACTCTACTTACATAGGTGCTAGGGGTGAGATTTTGGTAAATTGAAGCAGCTGGAAGCTAGGCCTGTTTGTTTTGATCTGTATGGGCGGGAGTGGCTCAGGGTAGGCTGGTGACTCACAGATAGCATCACTTCACTCTCACCTCCCTTTTCCTTCTAGAGGATTCTAGAAGGAGAGGAGGGGAAGAGAGGTGAAGCTGTTGGGGTGTCTCAGGGAGCCCTGACCATTCCCCAACTAGGATTGGCAGGGGGCAGGCCTCCTTGATATACCCAGGATCAGCCCAGCTGGGGAGGAGTTGTTGGGTGGAAGAACTGAGGATGGAGTGCTAGGCTGTCGGGGCCTTTTAGGGCGCTCCCCAGTCTGGGGGGGGGGGGTGACCTTTGGGTCTGGGACTTGGGTGCAGGACAGATCCCTTCAAGAACGCATGAAGGATTTGACCAGGAGGCACAGAGAGGAGTCAGAGAGAGGACAGCGGGAGCTAGTACTGCCGGGGCAAGTCTTCAGTAGGGAACCACCGGTTTGCAGCCAGGAGGGCTGGTGAGTGACATGGGCAGTCGGGAGGACTGGAGAGGCATGCCAGAGAGGAAACAGTCAGAGCTGGGTGTGGAGCCAGTAAGGATTGCAATGTCATGGACAGTGGAGTCAGCCAGGAGGGCTGGCAGGGCCTGAAGAGGGATTACTGGGAGCAGTAGTCCACCATAGGTCAGCTCGCACACAAAGACTACCTATTATTTCGCTACATTAAGGGGACCCGCGGTCCCTGCCTGCAAATGGCAATTTCTAGGGCTTGACTGAGTCAGTGTTGGACCTAACCATGTGCCAGCTGTACCTGGAAGTGAAGTGTTGTGCAGGAGGAGACTGGAGCTGTAAAGTGTATATGGTGTCTCAACTAAAAGAATGCAACTTAACGATCTAATAATAATAAATAATAATAATAAAACCTTTTTATTATTTACTATTAATTTGTTCCATTCCATTTGTTTAGATGCGGCATTCATTTATTTCGGATAATACGTAACTTCGGATAAATTTGTATTTGTTACGTTCACTAACAGCCGAATTTGAAAGGAAATTCCAATACTTATAATTTAATAGTTAGTTATTATTAGTTAGTTATTATTTCAAATTTTACTGATTTTCTTTCTTTTTTTCAGATTTTCACATTTTTGAATTTCCGAATTCGGAATTCCAAAATTCGGAATTCGAAATTCAGAAAATTTGAAAATTCGGAATTCCAAAATGCGGAAAATCAAAAATTCAGGAATCCGAAAAGTCGAAAATTCGGAATTTGGAAATTTGAACATTCGGAATTTCAAAATTTGGAAATTCTCAATCCGAAAATTGGAAATTCGGAAATCCAAAAATTGGAAATTCGGAAATCCAAAAATTGGAAATTCGGAAATCAAAAATTGGAAATTTGAAAATCTGAATTTTCGGATTTCCGAATTTTAGAAATTTTTCGAATTTCCGAAAAAAGCAAAAAAATTAAACGAAAACAAACACATTTTTTGTCGGTGCACATGTCTAATAAAATCCCACTAAAATACTTTTACGTTTTTTTGGTTGTAACGTGACAAAATGTGGGTAATTTTAAGGGGGTATGAGTACTTTTTCAAGGCAATGTACCTTAATGGGTGGAGGTCAGGCTGGAGGAGTGGGTGTTTCCAAACCGACTGTATTTGCATGCAGACCGCCCCCCCCCCCCAGGTAACACCCACATGTGATGCTGGACATGTCTATTCTCTGGTGTAACAAGAGGACTTTATTAAAAAAAAAAAAACATATTTTTCGCACTCCACACATGATTATGGCGGCTCTCTCGTGTGAATTCTCTCTCCTTTTCCCGAACTATAAAAAGAACGCTCACCCTCAGGTCATTTTACTGCCGTTTAAAAAAAAATATATCCTTTTTTTTTGTGACAGAAACCATGTCCTTCCCTCTTAACATGAAAAAAACTTGTCCACGTGGGTCCTCTGGTGTCTAAGAAGGTCTCCCCTCTGGGTGAAACCTTTCCCGCACACCGAACACGAATGCGGGCGCACTCCGTTGTGAAATTTCTTGTGCCTGATCAGGCTCTCCTTCCACGTGAAACTCTTCCCGCACTGCGAACACGAGAAAGGCCGCAAGCCAATGTGGTTTCTTTGATGGTTAACGAGGTACCTTTTCTCGTTGAAACGTTTCCCGCACTCTGGACACTTAAAGGGAAGCTCGCCCGTGTGAATTCTCTGGTGCGTAAGGAGGTGCCTTTTCTGACTGTAACTCTTCCCGCACTCTAAACACGAAAACGGCTTCTCTACAGCGCGGACTTTGATATGGGCGTGGGGGACGTGTTCGGAGGGTTCGTTGGCGGGGTGGACTCCCTGAGGTCCTACGAGCTCCGACATCTCGCTCTCCGACCATGGAAAGATCGTCTCAACCATATCAACGCTTTGAAGCTCTCCACATTCAGATTTGGTTGGTTGCTCCCTGGAGTGGGTTCGCTGGTGTAGGATAAACATACTTCGGAGCGCAAAACCCTTCCCGCACTCCTTACACGTATACGATTTTTTGTCCATGTGGACCTGCAGGTGATTGATGTACGTATCTTTCCGGGGAAAACTTTTCCCGCACTCCGCACACAAAAAGGGTTTCTCGCCCGTGTGAACTTTGAGGTGCCTGGTCAAGTGACCCTTCTGCATGAAATACAGGCCGCACTCGGAGCACACGTAAGGCCTCTCCCCCGTGTGGTGCCTCAGATGTCTGGCGAGGTCGCTTTTGTGCAAGAAAGATTTCCTGCACTCCGGGCAGCAGTAGTGCCGCGCCCCCGTGTGGTGGATGGAATGCCTCGTGAGATGCGATTTCGAGGCAAAGCTTTTACCGCACTCCAAACACGGGTGGGGGGGCGCTCCGCCGTGGGCTTTTTTGTGGCCGTCGAGGTAGGATTTGGTGTTGAAACATTCCCCACACTGGCAGCAGGAAAACGGACGCTCTCCCGCATTCGTTCGAGTTGAGGCCGACGTCAAGCCGTTATCGTCCATGGAATACGGAAATATCTCCTCGATTTTCACTACAACAGCATCGAAATCATCAGGAGAAGGTTCCTCTGGATTATAAGGATCTAGTGTCCCATCTGCTAGGTGAATTCTTGGAAAAATATTCGGGGTAATAGCATGGAACTTATCTAAAGGATAGTCAACGTTAGATAGATCTTCTGGTCCATCCACATTACGATCCCCAGGATATAAATTTGGGGTATCAGTATGGAAATTGTAGGAAGTATCTGTAGGATACGGAGGGTCTACTGATATATCGGCACAGCAAACTATGCGGTGTAAATTTTGAGATGTGGGCTTTACTTCTGGAGAACATTGTATGATCCCGTTATCTATTGTGCTATAGTCTGGAGAGTACGCAAGATGTTCCTCTGAGGTATTCCGAACGTTGTGTCCACCTGCTGGAAAGAGATTTTTATAATTATTATAGGAAACACATTAATTGTGTAAATGGTCTGCTCAGGTCTATCAACCAGTACAATTATGAATAATGATGGCAATACTGTGAAAAAGAATAGAGATGGACCATTCATATGGTGTACAGCATTTCCACTTTATTTGTTGGGAACATGACATTATATTGAGGAAAGGAGATGGACCTTTCATATGGTGTACAGTATCTCCTCCTCATTTGTTGGGAACATGACGTTATATTGAGGAATGGAGATGAACCTTTCATATGGTGTACAGTATCTCCTCCTCATTTGTTGGGAACATGACGTTATATTGAGGAATGGAGATGAACCTTTCATATGGTGTACAGTATCTCCTCCTCATTTGTTGGGAACATGACGTTATATTGAGGAATGGAGATGGACCTTTCATATGGTGTACAGTATCTCCTCCTCATTTGTTGGGAACATGACGTTATATTGAGGAATGGAGATGGACCTTTCATATGATGTACAGTATCTCCTCCTCATTTGTTGGGAACATGACGTTATTTTGAAGAATTGAGAAGGACCTTTCATATGGTGTACAGTATCTCCACCTCATTTGTTGGAAACATGACATTATATTGAGGAATGGAGATGGACCTTTCATATGGTGTACAGTATCTCCTCCTCATTTGTTGGGAACATGACGTTATATTGAAGAATGGAGATGGACCTTTCATATGGTGTACAGTATCTCCTCCTCATTTGTTGGGAAAATGATGTTATATTGAGGAATGGAGATGGACCTTTCATATGGTGTACAGTATCTCCTCCTCATTTCTTGGGAACATGACCTTATATTGAGGAATGGAGATGGACCTTTCATATGGTGTACAGTATCTCCACCTCATTTGTTGGGAACACATGGGTAGAACATGTTGACACACAATTTCTCAGCTTTATTATATAAATTACACTGTTCTCTTACCCGGTGATGTGAGGGGCGGCTGATTGTCCATCATGACATCCTTGTAGAGATCCTTGTGTCCTTCTAAATACTCCCACTCCTCCATGGAGAAATAGACAGTGACATCCTGACACCTTATAGGAACCTGACACACACAATGATACAGTCACCATCCAGACACATCCCTTGTCTGTTACTGGATAATGTCCCAGAATTCCCGGCACCGCTCACCTCTCCTGTCAGAAGCTCATTGATCTTCTTGGTGACTTCCAGGATCTTCTTGTTGCTATATTTTTTAGGTATCTGGGTGTGAGATGGAGGAACTGTGATGGTCACCCGGTCACCAGACTTCACAGGAGGAAAACTCTGTTTAAAGATAAAGTTAATGTGAAATCCCAGAATGCCCATCACCTCATGTGCTTTAGCGATAGAGATAATATTGCTTATCACGTGACGCTTCCATAGTTCTCCTCACCTCTCCAGTCAGAAGGTAGATGATCTCCAGGGTGAAGTTTAATAACCTCTCAGTCATCTGACTTCGGTCTTCCTCCATCGTCATTGGTGTGGCCACGTGGTCTCCACAGGCAGAGAATCTCAATAGAAGGTTATACACTTGATAGATAAATGGATCAATAATTACGATGTATCTGGTCTATAAACCAGAGGCTCTGGATGGACAGTTGGATAAATGGTTCTATATTTAGGATGTATCCGGTCTATAAACCAGAGGCTCTGGATGGACAGTTGGATAAATGGTTCTATATTTAGGATGTATCCGGTCTATAAACTATATCAGACATCACAGTGACTATGGAGGAAGAGGACGGAACATGACGGGGGTGATTACTGAGTGTAAATATAAAATAATATCTTATTACCTCCTCTGCTGCCAGTTCCATCAATGTCTCCTCTCTACTTCCTCCCAATTTACCTCTCGCCCGGAACTTCCTGTTTATTCCTGACATCACTTCCTGTCTGTGTGCGTGCCACTGAGAATGGCCAAGATTGCCATCTTGTGAAAACTGTGATAGCTGCAGATTTCATTATTTCTCACTAGTCTGACCACTAAAAGATGATTCCATTTCTTCCAGGATGATCTGTACATTATTTATATCCTTAACTTTAACTAATCAAATATAACATTAGTAACCCATACTGTCCTTTTTATCGGACTCGGTCTAAAGATTTTTTCAAACGTTGCAGCTTTTGTTTTGTTTTTTTAATAGAAGGAATATTTGTGGTACAGTGTGAGTAAGTTCATGCAAAAAGGTATGTAAAAAAGGGAAGGCAAAATTTAAGCAGAATAAAATTCAGCTTTAATTATGATACAAACAAGACATATACATTTTGTTTTACATAAACACCAGATACAAATGATATATAACAGGTAACACATATCCCCTGAACCATTCATTTTAATAGACTTAAAGGATCACTAAAAATATATATATATATTTTTTAAATAACAAACATGTTATACTTACCTCCACTGTGCAGCTCGTTTTGCACAGAGTGGCCCCGAACCTGGTCTTCTGGGGTCCCTTGGCGGCTGCCTCGGCTCCCCCCCCCCCTGCAAGGACTCAACACCTTCATGTGTTCTCCCTCACATGGTGTTGAGTGCTTGCGGGCGCACTCCCGTGATACAGCCGGCGGCCATAGCCTGCTCACTGCATCACTCGGCCACGCCCCCTTCCCCCGGCGCGCCACGTCATTGGATGTGATTGACAGCAGTGCGAGCCAATGGCTGCACTGCTTTCAATGCATCCACTCTAGCCAATCAACGGCCAGGCTGAGCAGTGAAGAGGATGTCCGGGGCGAGCGCGGGACTTTCGAGGGGTCAGGTAAGTAAAACGGGTGGGGGGGTGGGGGCGGGATTGTCGGATGTTTTTTCACCTTAATGCACCTTTACAACCCCTTTAAAGGACCCTCGTTTTAGGGTGATTACTTTTCCATTTCCACACCTGCCAACTAAGAAGCAGTAAAGTGCAAGTTTGAGTCAGCGGAGATACAGTCACACAGAAGAGGGGAGAGGCTGCAGAGACACAGTCACACAGGAGAGGGGAGGAGGAGAGGCTGCAGAGACACAGTCACACAGAAGAGGGGAGGGGGGAGAGGCTGCAGAGACACAGTCACACAGGAGAGGGGAGGAGGAGGAGAGGCTGCAGAGACACAGTTACACATGAGAGGGGAGGGGGGAGAGGCTGCAGAGACACAGTCACACAGGAGAGGGGAGGGGGGAGAGGCTGCAGAGACACAGTCACACAGGAGAGGGGAGAGGGAGAGGCTGCAGAGACACAGTCACACAGGAGAGGGGAGGAGGAGAGGCTGCAGAGGCACAGTCACACAGGGGAGGGGAGGAGGAGAGGCTGCAGTGACACAGTCACGCAGGAGAGGGGAGGGGGAGAGGCTGCAGAGACACAGTCACACAGGAGAGAGGAGAGGAGAGGCTGCGGAGATACAGTCACACAGAAGAGGGGAGGGGGGAGAGGCTGCAGAGACACAGTCACACAGGAGAGGGGAGGGGGAGAGGCTGCAGAGACACAGTCACACAGGAGAGGGGAGGAGGAGGAGAGGCTGCAGAGACACAGTCACACAGGAGAGGGGAGGAGGAGAGGCTGCAGAGACACAGTCACACAGGAGAGGGGAGGAGGAGGAGAGGCTGCAGAGACACAGTCACACAGGAGAGGGGAGGGGGGAGAGGCTGCAGAGACACAGTCACACAGGAGAGGGGAGGAGGAGAGGCAGCAGAGACACAGTCACAGAGGGGAGGGGAGAGTCTGATTATAGGATTTCCTGCATTCTGAATAAGGAAAAGAAAGCTCACCTGTGTGATATGTCTTTCGAACATTTCCCACACTAAGAATATGAAAAGGAATGCTCATCCAGATATCTTCTCTAGTGTGAAAAGAGGTTTTGTTGAAACATGGCTATGTCTGCAATGCAATGTGAGATTTCCAATGCCTAATGAAACTATCTTTCCGAGAAAAAGATTTTTCACATTCCGAGCATGAAAAAGGCCGCTCCCCCGTGTGCTTCCTTTGGTGTGTGATCAGGTTTCTTTTATCACGGAAAGATTTCTGGCACTCTGAACATGAATATGGAAACTCATTCGTGTGGATTTTCAGGTGCCTAATAAGGTGCGCTTTCAGCGAGAAACTTTTTCCACACTCCCTGCAAGAATACGGACGCACGCCTGCATGAAATCTTTCATGTCTAATCAGGTTCTGTCTTCTTGTGAAACATTTCCCACACTGCAAACATGAAAAAGGACTCTCGCCCCTGTGAACAAACTGGTGTGTAAGAAGGTCTGCTCTTTCAGCAAAACATTTCCTGCACTCTAAACAACAATACGGCCGCGCTCCAGTGTGAACTTTATTGTGCCTTATCAGACACTCTTTAAATGTGAAACATTTCCCGCACTCTGCGCATGAAAAAGGTTTCTCGCCTGTGTGAGTTTTAAAGTGTCTCACTAAATGTTCTTTCTGCATAAAAGACTGGTTACATTCCGTGCACGGATAAGGTCTTTCACCCGTGTGGCATCTCAGATGCTTGCGAAGGTTGTATTTCTGCAAGAAAGATTTCCCGCACTCTGGGCAGGCGTAGGGGCGGGCTCCGGTATGGTGACCTACGTGTCTTGTAAGATGGTATTTCGACATGAAACGTTTCCCGCACTCTGGACAGGCATAGGGCCGCACTCCACTGTGAACTTTTGTATGGCTGACAAGATGTGCTTTGGAATAGAAACACTTCCCGCAATCGGAACATGAAAACGGTCTTTCTTTTGAGTTCACCTTCTGGTGTACAGCAAGAATTGATGTCGAGGGTAAGCATTGATCATCCATAGAATAGGGAAATATTTCTTCAGTTTTGCATTTATCTTCCATAAAACAGGGAAATATTTCTTCAGTTTTGTATAGAACAGTATCTGAATTCTCAAGAGAAGATCCCTTAAGACTAGGAGGACCTGGTTTCCCATCTCCAAAGTAAATTCTTGGAAGGATACTCGGGGTAAGAGTATGTAACTTATCATCAGGTTCTTTAGGATGAGAGGAACCTTCAGATTTTTCCATACTGAGGACTTCTGCCCAAATATTTGGGGTATCGGTACAGAACTTATCAGAATGTTCCTCAGAATTAGAAGGATCTACTGATCTCCCCACACTGTGAACTTCTGCATAAATATTTGGGGTATCGTTACAGAACTTATCAGAAGGCTCCTCAGGATTGGAGGGATCCCCTGATCTATCCACACTGAGAACTCCTGTATACATTTTTGAGGTATCAGTTCGTAACCCATCAGAAGGTTCCTCAGGTTTAGAAGGATCTGCTAATCTATCCACAACGTAAAATCTATGATCTAAATTTTGAGCATTGTCCTTTACTTCTGGGGAATATGGTACAATCCTATTATCTATTGTGTTATAATCTGGAGAGGACATAATACGATCCATCGAGGTATTCCAGATATCATGTTCATCTGTTGGAAAGAGATTTTCAGTGATTAAGTAAAAAACGCATTTATTTTTCATTGTCTGGCAGCAAGCACTTTCACAAACCTCTGTTGTAGAATTGGGAAGACCCAAAAAGCCGATCTACGATGTTATATTGAGGAATGGAGATGGACCTTTCATATGGTGTACAGTATCTCCTCCTCATTTGTTGGGAACATGACGTTATATTGAGGAATGGAGATGGACCTTTCATATGATGTACATTGTCTTTGCATTTGTTGGGAACATGACGTTATATTGAGGAATGGAGATGGACCTTTCATATGGTGTACAGCAGTGGCGTCGCTAGGGGGTGGCTTTTAGGGCTATAGCCCCTAATCTGGGGCCCATAGCCCCGAGTCTCTGCAAGGGTCCCCAAGGGGAGGGGAGGCTCTCTGGGGACCCGGATGTAAGCGTGAGGCTCTCTGGGGACCCTGATTTAAGGGGGAGGCTCACTGGGGATCATAATGTAGGGGGGGGGTTTCTGGGAACCCTGATGTAAGTGGGGGCTCTCTGGGGACCCTGATGTAAGGGGGGGGCTCTCTGGGGATATATATACACAGACACACACATGTATTATATACATGTGTATTCCCACCCAAGCGTATGACTTTCTTTACTACGCTGCTATGGGCTCTAGCCCCAGATCTTTTGTAGACCTAGCAACGCCCCTGGTGTACAGTATCTCCTCCTCATTTGTTGGGAACATGACATTATTTCGAGAAATAGAGATGGACCTTTCATATGGTGTACAGCAGTGGTTCTCAAACCTGTCCTTAAGTACCCCCAACAAGCCATGTTTGCAAGTTTTCCTTTATCTTTCAAGGGTGCTTTAATTTAGAGTCAATGGCTTGGTATTTTGGACAGCTATTTTATCTAAGAGAAATTCCCAAAACATGGCCTGTTGGGAGTACTTGAGGGAAGGGTTGAGAACCACTGGTGTACAGTATCTCCACCTCATTTGGTGGGAACATGACGTTATATTGAGGAATGGAGATGGACCTTTCATATGGTGTACAGTATCTCCACCTCATTTGGTGGGAACATGACGTTATATTGAGGAATGGAGATGGACCTTTCATATGGTGTACAGTATCTCCTCCTCATTTGGTGGGAACATGACATTATATTGAGGAATGGAGATGGACCTTTCATATGGTGTACAGTATCTCCTCCTTATATGTTGGGAACATGACGTTATATTGAGGAATGGAGATGGACCTTTCATATGGTGTACAGTATCTCCTCCTCATTTGTTGGGAACATGAAATGTAGGGAATTTCTCAATCTTTCTAAATCTTTTTAAAACAGAAGAATATTCTCTATGTTTGATAACACATTTCTGTTCTCAGTCATGGGATTGCATTGTATGGAATTACTAGTTATGTGGAAAATGCTTGTACTCAAGTTTTAAATATTATTAATATAGTTTAAAGTCACAAGAACGTAACAACAACCTGGTCTACCATTAATAGTCCAGTCTTCTCTTACCTGGTGACGTGAGGACCTCCTCATTTTCCACCTTAACATTTTTGTAGAGATCCTTGTGTCCTTCTAAATACTCCCACTCCTCCATGGAGAAATAGACAGAGACATCCTGACACCTTATAGGAACCTGACACACACAATGATACAGTCACCATCCAGACACATCCCTTGTCTGTTACTGGATAATGTCCCAGAATTCCCGGCACCGCTCACCTCTCCTGTCAGCAGCTCAATGATCCTACTGGTGACTTCTACAATCTTCTGCTTACTGTTTTCCTCAGGTATCAGTGATTGAATTGGAGGCACTGTGATGGTCACTTGGTCACCAGACTTCACCAGAGGAAAACTCTGTAAAGAAAACAGTAAATGTCAGATCACATTCCATGATTCCTCCTCACTTCTCCGGTCAGGTCTGTGTTTTATTAATAGAGATAAGAGTGATGTCATGTGACCTCCCAGAATCCTCCTCACCTCTCCGGTCAGGTCTGTGTTTTATTGATAGAGATAAGAGTGATGTCATGTGACCTCCCAGAATCCTCCTCACCTCTCCGGTCAGGTCTGTGTTTTATTAATAGAGATAAGAGTGATGTCATGTGACCGCCCAGAATCCTCCTCACTTCTCCGGTCAGGTCTGTGTTTTATTAATAGAGATAAGAGTGATGTCATGTGACCTCCCAGAATCCTCCTCACTTCTCCGGTCAGGTCTGTGTTTTATTAATAGAGATAAGAGTGATGTCATGTGACCTCCCAGAATCCTCCTCACTTCTCCGGTCAGGTCTGTGTTTTATTAATAGAGATAAGAGTGATGTCATGTGACCTCCCAGAATCCTCCTCACCCCTCTGGTCAGGTCTGTGTTTTATTAATAGAGATAAGAGTGATGTCATGTGACCTCCCAGAATCCTCCTCACCTCTCCGGTCAGCAGGTAGATGATCTCCAGGGTGAGGTTTATTATCCTCTCGGTCAACTGACTCCGTTTTTCATCCATCCTTGTTCATGCGGTCACGCGATCTACGATGGCATTTCCTTATAGCTTCGGAATAGTTTACATTTACCTGCCAAACCCCAAGAAAAAAAATTTGGGAAGATTTCAAGTAATTGACCCAGAGGAGCCGCTTTTCCCACTGCTGACTATTCGGCTGTGGCCGATGGTTTTTGTATTTGGCCAAAGCAAAAGGGCGAAAACCCCAAAATATGTGTAAAAAAAAAGTTTTCTATATTAAGAGTCTATATTAAATTTGCATTTGATTTGAGTATAATGGGGTGTTGCTATATTTATATAAGTCTTTACTATATATGTGTGTATCGTCATCTGCTGGAGATAAAAGACGTCACACTGACTATGGAGGAAGAGGACGGAACATGACGAGGGATTAATGGGTGTAAATATAAAATAAGATCTTATTACCTCCTCTGCTGCCACTTCCAACAATGTCTCCTCTCTACTTCCTCCCGACTCACCTTTAACCCGGAACTTCCTGTCTGTACCTGACATCACTTCCTGTCTGTGTGCGCACACACGCAGCTAAAGTAACCAAGATCACCATCTTGTGGAGAGCACGAAAACTGCAGAGTTCGTTATTTCTCCTGAGACTGACCACCAGCTGAGGATATTTTCTTCCATGGCGGTCTGTAAATGATTTATACCCGTCGTTTCGACAGTAATAACCCATAATGTCCTTCTTACCTGAAGTCGTGAAATTTCGACAGCTTTGTCATCGCTACTTTTCCATAAGTCAGATTTGTTCTTCTTGATAAACGGGCAACTCTTCGAAAGTTTATTCTTTGTGAAATTCGGTGAAACGTTGTAAAGTATGTATCACGCGCCTTCGTTATTTTGTTTTTTCTAACCACTTCAGCTCTATCACCCGGACATCCAAAAAAATGGACCAGAACAAATAAAAAATTTTGCCCATGGACTGTTTATGCTATGAGTAAGCACTTGGCATAAGTGCGAAACGCGTTAGCTGATTGCCTGTACCCTCTGCCACAGTGTCTTGTATGCTATATGCGTCTGAATTTACAATAAATGGTTTTTGAATTATATCTTCCTGGGGTGCGGCTGTCCGGATTTTCTCATCTACTTTCAACGTGGACTGTTTATGCGGCAATAATTTTGTCATTAGTCAAGATAAAGTATATATGTATATATATATATATATATATATATATATATATATCCTGTATATATGCACACACATGCTAAAAAAATGTATATATATATATATATATATATTGATTCTCACTGCAGACTATTGCTTCTTCTGTTATCAATCTGGCTGAAGATTCACTACTCTGAATAGTTCCTCTGCCCGACTTGATATGCTTCCTTTGGGGTATTAATTCTTTAAGGTCGAAGGGCTGCACCACCTTCTTCATGACCCACATACTAACACCCTTCGGTCTTTGGAAGTTATAGAAACGTGAATTTAACACATAACAGATGACCGATTATTGCTCCAGCCCGTCCATTACTGTCCATACTGTGATCCACAGTCACACAGTTTGTTACGCTACTCTATCCTGCGCTTCTACTTCTTCGAACCTTACACTGACCTTCTCCTTATATCAAAGTCCCGTGTTCCCCGGTCACAGGAATCCGATCAGCTGTTTTACTTCTGCCGCTGATGCACTCCATGGAAATGAAGATCCTCCACTTTAGCTCCTTCCCTTGCGGCTCCTCCATCTCTCCTTTGTGGACACGGCACATCCCCCCATGGGGATGCCCGGTATAGCACCTCAGCACGCCATGCTGTCTTTCCTGTGCTTCACAACTCCTCCTGGAAGCATGTGGCCCCCAACTTATATAAGAGGCCAATACAAATTAATGATTGGTCAGAGCCCCCCACATGAGCTAACTGCCACTCAAGTCTCAAGTCCAACCTTCCCTTCCAGAACAATTCCAGTGAAAGCAGGAGCCGATCTCTGAGCCGGAGTGCAGGTGCCCCCCCCCCTCTATACTAACACTCCCAGATCAAAACAACCAGGCCTGGAATAGAAACACAGGCCCGGCTAGATTTGCCTGAAGCTGCATTCTGTCACTAAAACACTTCTAGATCACCTGCCTTTAGGTAGTAACCGCTACATATATATATACACATACACTATATTACCAAAAGTATTGGGACGCCTGCCTTTACACGCACATGAACTTTTTTTTTTTTTTAAGATTATAGGTGTACAACATACAATACAGCCAGCTCCGACAAGAGGAACAGAACAGGAATTTACAACAGAAGAAATTATCACAAAAATGTTACAGTCGCCCCCCTGCAGGGGCCAAAAGTACTAGACATCTTCTCATCTGGAGCTAGGAAAAAAAACAAAAGGTAAAAGAAAGAGAGGCCTGGAGCGAGGCAATGAAAAGGACTATCAAAGGGCCGGCATGATGGGGTGATAAGGGAACAGCAAGGGGTTAACAAAATAGAGCAAAGGTGGGGGATTAATGATTGGAGGAGAGATGGGAAGAGGTGGGGTTTAGTTTACTTAAGGAGTAGGTGGGGTGACCCAGACAAAACTGCAGGGGATCGTGTCAGAGGAGCCGTTTTCCACCCAACCTCCCTGTGTTTTGTGTTGTAATTTGACGATTATTAGTCAAATATACTCATTCTGTGCACGAGGCTTTGTATTGTCTGTTTTTCACTGCTCCATCTATTACAGTGGCTGTATTTACACAGCAACTCCCAGCTGTCATTTTGACAGCCGGGTATTACCAGTAAATGCAAGGCAGTGGCGGCTGGTGTTTTTTTGTTTGTGGGGTGGCAAGAACCCGAACCCTCCCCCCCGCTGCGGCAAATCACTTTTCCATGTCATCTACGATCCCACTGACACTGGCAGTAACGTTGGCATTAGTTATAGTGCTAAATAGAGATTTACATTTATTTTCTTAATAAACAAGGCTTTCTTGCAAAAAGTATTTTATTTTCTATACATTTACAGGGAAAAAAAAGAAGTAAAAAGAAGAAAAATATGATTAACGTTTTTTGTTCACTTACGACGATTTGTAGTTTATAAACTGCCCCTATCTATAATACATTTATAGCCCATCCCTTGTTCCTCTGTATGGGCTCCAATTTTAGAACGAATTTCCCATTTTCCTCTCTAATCAATAAAAGAAGAGTGTACAGCAGGTAGAAGACAATAGAAGAAAAGAACACTTAGTAAAAAATATAATAAATTCCTGTTCTCGCAACTCTGTATAACTGAAACTGTTAGATGAGGGTTGAAGATTTGCACCTCCTGAGGATATAAATGTGAGTTCACTATTACATATAAACCTTCCTCCCCCCATGGCCATGGGAGAGGGGAGGGGGGAGAGGCTGCAGAGACACAGTCACACAGGAGAGGGGAGGGGGAGAGGCTGCAGAGACACAGTCACACAGGAGAGGGGAGGAGGGGAGAGGCTGCAGAGACACAGTCACACAGGAGAGGAGAGGAGGAGAGGCTGCAGAGACACAGTCACACAGGAGAGGGGAGGAGGGGAGAGGCTGCAGAGACACAGTCACACAGGAGAGGAGAGAGGGAGAGGCTGCAGAGACACAGTCACACAGGAGAGGGGAGGAGGGGAGAGGCTGCAGAGACACAGTCACACAGGAGAGGGGAGGAGGAGAGGCTGCAGAGACACAGTCACACAGGAGAGGGGAGGGGGGAGAGGCTGCAGAGACACAGTCACACAGGAAAGGGGAGGGGGAGAGGCTGCAGAGACACAGTCACACAGGAGAGGGGAGGGGGGAGAGGCTGCAGAGACACAGTCACACAGGAAAGGGGAGGGGGAGAGGCTGCAGAGACACAGTCACACAGGAGAGGGGAGGGGGAGAGGCTGCAGAGACACAGTCACACAGGAGAGGGGAGGGGGGAGAGGCTGCAGAGACACAGTCACACAGGAGAGGGGAGGGGGGAGAGGCTGCAGAGACACAGTCACACAGGAAAGGGGAGGGGGAGATGCTGCAGAGACACAGTCACACAGGAGAGGGGAGGAGGAGAGGCTGCAGAGACACAGTCACACAGGAGAGGGGAGAAGCTGCAGAGACACAGTCACACAGGAGAGGGAAGGGGGAGAGGCTGCAGAGACACAGTCACACAGGAAAGGGGAGGGGGGAGAGGCTGCAGAGACACAGTAATACAGGAGAGGGGAGAGGGAGAGGCTGCAGAGACACAGTAATACAGGAGAGGGGAGGGGGAGACTGCAGAGACACAGTCACACAGGAGAGGGGAGGGGGAGAGGCTGCAGAGACACAGTCACACAGGAGAGGGGAGAGGGAGAGGCTGCAGAGACACAGTCACACAGGAGAGGGGAGGGGGAGAGGCTGCAGAGACACAGTCACACAGGAGAGGGGAGAGGGAGAGGCTGCAGAGACACAGTCACACAGGAGAGGGGAGGAGGAGAGGCTGCAGAGACACAGTCACACAGGAGACAGTTGCCCATGTGTCACCCCCAATATGAAAGGAAGTATTTTTTATTGTAAAGTTTCCCGCACTCCATACATGACTATGGCTCTCCGTAGTGATTTCTGACGTGCCTATAGAGACTGTCTCTGCGAGTGAAATATTTACCGCAATCTGAGCAAGAAAAAGGGCGCTCGCCCGAGTGACTCTTCTGATGCTTAATAAGGTATTTTTTGAGGCGGAAAGACTTCCCGCACTCTGAACAGGAATGAAGAAGCTTGTCTGTGTGGGTTCTCTGGTGTCTAAGAAGGTCCCCTTTCAGGGTGAAACTTTTCCCGCAGTCTGTGCAGGCATACGGGCGAACTCCACTGTGAAATTTCTTGTGCCTTATAAGACTCTCTTTCCAGGTGAAACCTTTCCCGCACTCAGAGCACGAAAAAGCGCGCTCGCCCGTATGACTATTCTGATGATTCGTAAGGTATCTTTTCTCGTTGAAGCTCTTCCCGCACTCTGTGCACGTAAAGGGAACCTCACCCGTGTGAAGTCTCTGGTGTGTAAGGAGGTGTCTTTTTTGACTGTAACATTTCCCGCACTCTGAACAGGAGTACGGCTTCTCCCCGATTTCGACTTTGACGTCGGTATCCGGGCTTTCCTTGTCCGGGAAACTGTTTTCTTGCTCAGAGGGCTCGTCGGGGGAATGAATTTCCTCCTGTTTAACAATGTCCAACGTCTTTATGAACATTTCCTCACTCTCGAAGCATGAGAGGGTCACCCCGGCCGCATCGGCGTTTTGATTCTCCTGAAGCTTCGGTTTTGATTTTAGGGGTTTCCCGCACGCTGACTGTGTTGGCTGCTCCCCTGTATGGGTTCGTTGGTGTAGGATAAGCATACCTCTGAGCGCAAAGGTCTTCTCGCACGTCCTACACGTGTAGGTTTTTTCGCCCACGTGGGTTCGCTGGTGTTTGATAAGCGTATCTTTCCAAGAGAAACATTTCCCGCACTCGGAACACGAAAAAGGTTTCTCGCCCGTGTGGATCCTGAGATGTCTCCTCAGGTGGCCCCTCTGCATGAAAGACTGACCGCACTCTGTGCACACAAAGGGTCTTTCCCCCGTGTGGTACCTCAAGTGGCTGACCAGGTCACCTTTGCCTATGAAAGATTTCCCGCACTCCGGACAGGGATAGGGGCGCACGCCTGTGTGCTGACTTACGTGTCTGGTAAGGTGGGATTTACAGATGAAGCGCTTCCCGCACTCCGAACACAGGTAGGGGCGCACCCCGCTGTGAATTTTTTTGTGAAAGACCAGGTGTGATTTCGTGTTAAAACACTTCCCGCACTCGGAACATGAAAATGGCCGCTCTCCCGTGTTCATCTTCTGATGGCCAGTAAGAGTTGATGTTGACGTTGGGCATTTTTTATCATTAGTATAGGGAATGATCTCTTCACCTTTGTGTATAAAGATATCTGAATTGCCGTAAGGAGATTCCTTGAGGATCAGCGCATCTGGTGCCTTACCTGCAGCGGGAGTTCTTGGAAGGATATTCAAGGTGAAAGCATGTAACTTATCAAAAGGGTTCTCCGGGTTCAAGGGATCTGCTGGACTGTCTGGATATATATTTGGGGTGGCATTATGGAATTGATGAGGAAGAACGTTGAAGGTATCTGCACAGTTAGGTGTGTGAGCAGAGTACTTCACTTCTGGAGGACATTGTACGGTCCCGTTATCTACTCCATTATTATCTGGAGAGAAGAGAGGATATCTCTCCGAGGTATCGAAGACATCATATTCATCTAATGAAAAGAGATAAAAAAAAACAAAAAAACATTGACATTGGTTTGGTGAGGAATGTTGGGAACATGACATTATATTGAGGAGTGGAGATGGACCTTTCATATGGTGTACAGTATCTCCTCCTCATTTGTTGGGAACATGACCTTATATTGAGGAATAGAGATGGACCTTTCATATGGTGTACAGTATCTCCTCCTCATTTGTTGGGAACGTGACATTATATTGAGGAATGGAGGTGGACCTTTCATATGGTGTACAGTATCTCCTCCTCATTTGTTGGGAACGTGACATTATATTGAGGAATGGAGATGGACCTTTCATATGGTGTACAGTATCTCCTCCTCATTTGTTGGGAACATGACGTTATATTGAGGAATGGAGATGGACCTTTCATATGGTGTACAATATCTCCTCCTCATTTGTTGGGAACATGACGTTATATTGAGGAATGGAGATGGACCTTTCATATGGTGTACAATATCTCCTCCTCATTTGTTGAGAACATGACGTTATATTGAGGAATGGAGATGGACCTTTCATATGGTGTACAATATCTCCTCCTCATTTGTTGAGAACATGACGTTATATTGAGGAATAGAGATGGACCTTTCATATGGTGTACAATATCTCCACCTCATTTGTTGGGAACATGACGTTATATTGAGGAATGGAGATGGACCTTTCATATGGTGTACAATATCTCCTCCTCATTTGTTGAGAACATGACGTTATATTGAGGAATGGAGATGGACCTTTCATATGGTGTACAATATCTCCTCCTCATTTGTTGGGAACATGACGTTATATTGAGGAATGGAGATGGACCTTTCATATGGTGTACAATATCTCCTCCTCATTTGTTGAGAACATGACGTTATATTGAGGAATAGAGATGGACCTTTCATATGGTGTACAATATCTCCTCCTCATTTGTTGGGAACATGACGTTATATTGAGGAATGGAGATGGACCTTTCATATGGTGTACAGTATCTCCTCCTCATTTGTTGGGAACATGACGTTATATTGAGGAATGGAGATGGACCTTTCATATGGTGTACAGTATCTACTCCTCATTTGTTGGGAACATGACATTATATTGAGGAATGGAGATGGACCTTGAATATGGTGTACAGATTCTCCTCCTCATTTGTTGGGAACAGAATAGCATCCCTGCATTATTTGCTAGTAGCATTGGGTAGTGTCTTAAAATACCAAGATTACTGTATTGTATTAAGTACTGCAGATGTTTCACCTCTATGAGGTATGGCGATATATACATCTGTTGGGAGCATAAGATGGGGGTGTAGGTTTTATGATGATGTTATTAGTGACAGCAATGAGGGTTAGTAAATCATATTATAATTGATGAATGTGTTTTTATTTCATAATTCATATTCCTCTTACCTGGTGATATGAGGATCTCCTGATTCTCCATCTTGATTTCCGTGTAGAGATCCTTGTGTCCTTCTAAATACTCCCACTCCTCCATGGAGAAATAGACAGTGACATCCTGACACCTTATAGGAACCTGACACACACAATGATACAGTCACCATCCAGACACATCCCTTGTCTGTTACTGGATAATGTCCCAGAATTCCCGGCACCGCTCACCTCTCCTGTCAGCAGCTCGGTGATCCTACTAGTGATTTCTACAATCTTCTGCTTGCTGTTTTCCTCTGGTGTCAGGCAGTGTGGAGGAGGCACTGTGAAGGTCACCTGGTCACCAGACTTCACAGGAGGAAAACTCTGTATTGGAAAAACAAGTTTAAGACCAAATTATTCTCTATCCTCCTCACCTCTCCGGTCAGGTCTGTGTTTTATTAATAGAGATAAGAGTGATGTCATGTGACCTCCCAGAATCCTCCTCACCTCTCCGGTCAGGTCTGTGTTTTATTAATAGAGATAAGAGTGATGTCATGTGACCTCCCAGAATCCTCCTCACCTCTCCGGTCAGCAGGTAGATGATCTCCAGGGTGAGGTTTATTATCTTCTCAGTCATGTGACTCCGGTCCTCCTCTATCCTCATTGTGGTGGTCATGTGATCCATACAGGATGCTTCTCTGTTTAAATGAATAATAATAAATTAAGAATTATCTGGATAGTACTGGTATGATTAAAGTGGAAGTCCAGGCTGAACCTAATCTTAAATATGCTCCCACCCCCATTCTAACCCCCATTCTAACTATCCTGTAGAGGAAAGATGTGTATACTTTCCTATTCTCAGGGATCTCCTCACACTTGTGGTCATTGGGAAGAATTCCCGCAATACAGATAACTAAAAAGATCAATGGTGTCAGTGGGAACTTATCTGAGAGGCAGAAATTTCCAATTGCTCAAGAAACCCCTGGCAACCTCTGGAGAAACCCTGGGGTTCCATGGAGACCTTGCTGAGAAACTCTACACTATACTATGAGTCTCAGTCATTGAGGACATTACATTTGTCTATTTCCACAGGAGTCAGGAATGTCTATTTTGGAAGCCTTGTCCTATTAGTATCATTGGGAAGGGGATGCACCGTACCCATTGTTCTCACTCTGATATCAACTTCTTCAAAGTAACTTTGGAGGAATCTATGGTGGGAATAGTATTTCAGTGGTTTTGGATCTAATTTTAGGCTGTATCTGGACTATAAACCAACAATTCTGGATGGACACCTGGATAAATGGGTAAGACAGTGTTCTGTATCAGTAAGAGAGGAGTGTGGAGGGTAGGACCTTGGGTATAGAGTTGCCACCTCATCCCTTTAAACCCGAACACCTTTGAATTACACAGGTTCTGAGGCTAATTAAATGCAGATAGGGCACCAAGTGAGTTTATTTACCACCTTAATCAGCCAAAGAACCTGTGTAATTAATATGTGTTCGGGTTTAAAGGGATGAGGTGGCAACCATACTTGGGTATTATGTGGAGGAGAGGTGTACAAAGGGTAGGGCATTGAGTAATATGTGAAGGAGAGGAGTGTGGAGTTGGGTAGGACATTAGGTAGTATGTGAAGGAGAAGAGTACGGAGGGTAGTTAGGATGTTGGGTAGTATGTGAAGGAGAGGAGTGTGGAGGTAGGTAGTATGTGAAGGAGAGGAGTGTGGAGGGTAGGTAGGATCTTGGGTAGTATGTGAAGGAGAGGAGTGTGGAAGTAGGTAGGATATTTGGTAGTATGTGAAGGAGAGGGGTACGAAGGGTAGGTTGGACATTGGGTAGTATTTGAAGGAGAGGAGTGTAGAGGTAGGTAGTATGTTAAGGAGAGGAGTACGGAGGGTAGGTAGGACATTGAGTAGTATGTGAAGTAGAAGAGTGTGGAGGTAGGTAGGCCAGTAGGTAGTATGTAAAGGAGAGGTGTATGGAGGGTAGGACATTGGGTAGTATGTGAAGGAGAGGAGTGTGGAGGGTAGGACATTGGGTAGTATGTGAAGGAGAGGAGTGTGGAGGGTAGGACATTGGGTAGTATGTGAAGGAGAGGAGTGTGGAGGGTAGGACATTGGGTAGTATGTAAAGGAGAGGAGTGTGGAGGGTAGGACATTGGGTAGTATGTGAAGGAGAGGAGTGTGGAGGGTAGGACATTGGGTAGTATGTGAAGGAGAGGAGTGTGGAGAGTAGGACATTGGGTAGTATGTGAAGGAGAGGAGTGTGGAAGGTAGGACATTGGGTAGTATGTGAAGGAGAGGAGTGTGGAGGGTAGGACATTGGGTAGTATGTGAAGGAGAGGAGTGTGGAGGGTAGGACATTGGGTAGTATGTGAAGGAGAGGAGTGTGGAGGGTAGGACATTGAGTAGTATGTGAAGGAGAGGAGTGTGGAGGGTAGGACATTGGGTAGTATGTAAAGGAGAGGAGTGTGGAGGGTAGGACATTGGGTAGTATGTGAAGGAGAGGAGTGTGGAGGGTAGGACATTGGGTAGTATGTGAAGGAGAGGAGTGTGGAGAGTAGGACATTGGGTAGTATGTGAAGGAGAGGAGTGTGGAAGGTAGGACATTGGGTAGTATGTGAAGGAGAGGAGTGTGGAGGGTATGACATTGGGTAGTATGTGAAGGAGAGGAGTGTGGAGGGTAGGACATTGGGTAGTATGTGAAGGAGAGGAGTGTGGAGGGTAGGACATTGAGTAGTATGTGAAGGAGAGGAGTGTGGAGGGTAGGACATTGGGTAGTATGTGAAGGAGAGGAGTGTGGAGGGTAGGACATTGGGTAGTATGTAAAGGAGAGGAGTGTGGAGGGTAGGACATTGGGTAGTATGTGAAGGAGAGGAGTGTGGAGGGTAGGACATTGGGTAGTATGTGAAGGAGAGGAGTGTGGAGAGTAGGACATTGGGTAGTATGTGAAGGAGAGGAGTGTGGAGGGTAGGACATTGGGTAGTATGTGAAGGAGAGGAGTGTGGAGGGTAGGACATTGGGTAGTATGTGAAGGAGAGGAGTGTGGAGGGTAGGACATTGGGTAGTATGTGAAGGAGAGGTGTATGGAGGGTAGGACATTGGGTAGTATGTGAAGGAGAGGAGTGTGGAGGGTAGGACATTGGGTAGTATGTAAAGGAGAGGAGTGTGGAGGGTAGGACATTGGGTAGTATGTGAAGGAGAGGAGTGTGGAGGGTAGGACATTGGGTAGTATGTGAAGGAGAGGAGTGTGGAGGGTAGGACATTGGGTAGTATGTGAAGGAGAGGAGTGTGGAGGGTAGGACATTGGGTAGTATGTGAAGGAGAGGAGTGTGGAGGGTAGGACATTGGGTAGTATGTAAAGGAGAGGAGTGTGGAGGGTAGGACATTGGGTAGTATGTAAAGGAGAGGAGTGTGGAGGGTAGGACATTGGGTAGTATGTGAAGGAGAGGAGTGTGGAGGGTAGGACATTGGGTAGTATGTGAAGGAGAGGAGTGTGGAGGGTAGGACATTGGGTAGTATGTGAAGGAGAGGAGTGTGGAGGGTAGGACATTGGGTAGTATGTGAAGGAGAGGAGTGTGGAGGGTAGGACATTGGGTAGTATGTGAAGGAGAGGAGTGTGGAGGGTAGGACATTGGGTAGTGTGTGAAGGAGAGGAGTGTGGAGGGTAGGACATTGGGTAGTATGTAAAGGAGAGGAGTGTGGAGGGTAGGACATTGGGTAGTATGTGAAGGAGAGGAGTGTGGAGGGTAGGACATTGGGTAGTATGTGAAGGAGAGGAGTGTGGAGGGTAGGACATTGGGTAGTATGTGAAGGAGAGGAGTGTGGAGGGTAGGACATTGGGTAGTATGTGAAGGAGAGGAGTGTGGAGGGTAGGACATTGGGTAGTATGTAAAGGAGAGGAGTGTGGAGGGTAGGACATTGGGTAGTATGTAAAGGAGAGGAGTGTGGAGGGTAGGACATTGGGTAGTATGTGAAGGAGAGGAGTGTGGAGGGTAGGACATTGGGTAGTATGTGAAGGAGAGGAGTGTGGAGGGTAGGACATTGGGTAGTATGTGAAGGAGAGGAGTGTGGAGGGTAGGACATTGGGTAGTATGTGAAGGAGAGGAGTGTGGAGGGTAGGACATTGGGTAGTGTGTGAAGGAGAGGAGTGTGGAGGGTAGGACATTGGGTAGTGTGTGAAGGAGAGGAGTGTGGAGGGTAGGACATTGGGTAGTATGTGAAGGAGAGGAGTGTGGAGAGTAGGACATTGGGTAGTATGTGAAGGAGAGGAGTGTGGAGAGTAGGACATTGGGTAGTATGTGAAGGAGAGGAGTGTGGAGGGTAGGACATTGGGTAGTATGTGAAGGAGAGGAGTGTGGAGGGTAGGACATTGGGTAGTATGTGAAGGAGAGGAGTGTGGAGGGTAGGACATTGGGTAGTATGTGAAGGAGAGGAGTGTGGAGGGTAGGACATTGGGTAGTATGTGAAGGAGAGGTGTATGGAGGGTAGGACATTGGGTAGTATGTGAAGGAGAGGAGTGTGGAGGGTAGGACATTGGGTATGTGTGAAGGAGAGGAGTGTGGAGGGTAGGACATTGGGTAGTGTGTGAAGGAGAGGAGTGTGGAGGGTAGGACATTGGGTAGTATGTGAAGGAGAGGTGTATGGAGGGTAGGACATTGGGTAGTATGTGAAGGAGAGGAGTGTGGAGGGTAGGACATTGGGTAGTATGTGAAGGAGAGGAGTGTGGAGGGTATGACATTGGGTAGTATGTGAAGGAGAGGAGTGTGGAGGGTAGGACATTGGGTAGTATGTGAAGGAGAGGAGTGTGGAGGGTAGGACATTGGGTAGTATGTGAAGGAGAGGAGTATGGAGGGTAGGACATTGGGTAGTATGTGAAGGAGAGGTGTATGGAGGGTAGGACATTGGGTAGTATGTGAAGGAGAGGAGTGTGGAGGGTAGGACATTGGGTAGTATGTGAAGGAGAGGAGTGTGGAGGGTAGGACATTGAGTAGTATGTGAAGGAGAGGAGTGTGGAGGGTAGGACATTGGGTAGTATGTGAAGGAGAGGAGTGTGGAGGGTAGGACATTGGGTAGTATGTGAAGGAGAGGTGTATGGAGGGTAGGACATTGGGTAGTATGTGAAGGAGAGGAGTGTGGAGGGTAGGACATTGGGTAGTATGTGAAGGAGAGGAGTATGGAGGGTAGGACATTGGGTAGTATGTGAAGGAGAGGTGTATGGAGGGTAGGACATTGGGTAGTATGTGAAGGAGAGGAGTGTGGAGGGTAGGACATTGGGTAGTATGTGAAGGAGAGGAGTGTGGAGGGTAGGACATTGAGTAGTATGTGAAGGAGAGGAGTGTGGAGGGTAGGACATTGGGTAGTATGTGAAGGAGAGGAGTGTGGAGGGTAGGACATTGGGTAGTATGTGAAGGAGAGGAGTGTGGAGGGTAGGACATTGGGTAGTATGTGAAGGAGAGGTGTATGGAGGGTAGGACATTGGGTAGTATGTGAAGGAGAGGAGTGTGGAGGGTAGGACATTGGGTAGTATGTGAAGGAGAGGAGTGTGGAGGGTAGGACATTGGGTAGTATGTGAAGGAGAGGAGTGTGGAGGGTAGGACATTGGGTAGTATGTGAAGGAGAGGAGTGTGGAGGGTAGGACATTGGGTAGTATGTGAAGGAGAGGAGTGTGGAGGGTAGGACATTGGGTAGTATGTGAAGGAGAGGAGTGTGGAGGGTAGGACATTGGGTAGTATGTGAAGGAGAGGAGTGTGGAGGGTAGGACATTGGGTAGTGTGTGAAGGAGAAGAGTGTGGAGGGTAGGACATTGGGTAGTATGTGAAGGAGAGGAGTGTGGAAGGTAGGACATTGGGTAGTGTGTGAAGGAGAGGAGTGTGGAGGGTAGGACATTGGGTAGTATGTGAAGGAGAGGAGTGTGGAGGGTAGGACATTGGGTAGTATGTGAAGGAGAGGAGTGTGGAGGGTAGGACATTGGGTAGTATGTGAAGGAGAAGAGTGTGGAGGGTAGGACATTGGGTAGTATGTGAAGGAGAGGAGTGTGGAGGGTAGGACATTGGGTAGTATGTGAAGGAGAGGAGTGTGGAGGGTAGGACATTGGGTAGTATGTGAAGGAGAGGAGTGTGGAGGGTAGGACATTGGGTAGTATGTGAAGGAGAGGAGTGTGGAGGGTAGGACATTGGGTAGTATGTGAAGGAGAGGAGTGTGGAGGGTAGGACATTGGGTAGTATGTGAAGGAGAGGAGTGTGGAGGGTAGGACATTGGGTAGTATGTGAAGGAGAGGAGTGTGGAGGGTAGGACATTGGGTAGTATGTGAAGGAGAGGAGTGTGGAGGGTAGGACATTGGGTAGTATGTGAAGGAGAGGAGTGTGGAGGGTAGGACATTGGGTAGTATGTGAAGGAGAGGAGTGTGGAGGGTAGGACATTGGGTAGTATGTGAAGGAGAGGAGTGTGGAGGGTAGGACATTGGGTAGTATGTGAAGGAGAGGAGTGTGGAGGGTAGGACATTGGGTAGTATGTGAAGGAGAGGAGTGTGGAGGGTAGGACATTGGGTAGTATGTGAAGGAGAGGAGTGTGGAGGGTAGGACATTGGGTAGTATGTGAAGGAGAAGAGTGTGGAGGGTAGGACATTGGGTAGTATGTGAAGGAGAGGAGTGTGGAGGGTAGGACATTGGGTAGTATGTGAAGGAGAGGAGTGTGGAGGGTAGGACATTGGGTAGTATGTGAAGGAGAGGAGTGTGGAGGGTAGGACATTGGGTAGTATGTGAAGGAGAGGAGTGTGGAGGGTAGGACATTGGGTAGTATGTGAAGGAGAGGAGTGTGGAGGGTAGGACATTGGGTAGTATGTGAAGGAGAGGAGTGTGGAGGGTAGGACATTGGGTAGTATGTGAAGGAGAGGAGTGTGGAGGGTAGGACATTGGGTAGTATGTGAAGGAGAGGAGTGTGGAGGGTAGGACATTGGGTAGTATGTGAAGGAGAGGAGTGTGGAGGGTAGGACATTGGGTAGTATGTGAAGGAGAGGAGTGTGGAGGGTAGGACATTGGGTAGTATGTGAAGGAGAGGAGTGTGGAGGGTAGGACATTGGGTAGTATGTGAAGGAGAGGAGTGTGGAGGGTAGGACATTGGGTAGTATGTGAAGGAGAGGAGTGTGGAGGGTAGGACATTGGGTAGTATGTGAAGGAGAGGAGTGTGGAGGGTAGGACATTGGGTAGTATGTGAAGGAGAGGAGTGTGGAGGGTAGGACATTGGGTAGTATGTGAAGGAGAGGAGTGTGGAGGGTAGGACATTGGGTAGTATGTGAAGGAGAGGAGTGTGGAGGGTAGGACATTGGGTAGTATGTGAAGGAGAGGAGTGTGGAGGGTAGGACATTGGGTAGTATGTGAAGGAGAGGAGTGTGGAGGGTAGGACATTGGGTAGTATGTGAAGGAGAGGAGTGTGGAGGGTAGGACATTGGGTAGTATGTGAAGGAGAGGAGTGTGGAGGGTAGGACATTGGGTAGTATGTGAAGGAGAGGAGTGTGGAGGGTAGGACATTGGGTAGTATGTGAAGGAGAAGAGTGTGGAGGGTAGGACATTGGGTAGTATGTGAAGGAGAGGAGTGTGGAGGGTAGGACATTGGGTAGTGTGTGAAGGAGAGGAGTGTGGAGGGTAGGACATTGGGTAGTATGTGAAGGAGAGGAGTGTGGAGGGTAGGACATTGGGTAGTATGTGAAGGAGAGGAGTGTGGAGGGTAGGACATTGGGTAGTATGTGAAGGAGAAGAGTGTGGAGGGTAGGACATTGGGTAGTATGTGAAGGAGAGGAGTGTGGAGGGTAGGACATTGGGTAGTATGTGAAGGAGAGGAGTGTGGAGGGTAGGACATTGGGTAGTATGTGAAGGAGAGGAGTGTGGAGGGTAGGACATTGGGTAGTATGTGAAGGAGAGGAGTGTGGAGGGTAGGACATTGGGTAGTATGTGAAGGAGAGGAGTGTGGAGGGTAGGACATTGGGTAGTATGTGAAGGAGAGGAGTGTGGAGGGTAGGACATTGGGTAGTATGTGAAGGAGAGGAGTGTGGAGGGTAGGACATTGGGTAGTATGTGAAGGAGAGGAGTGTGGAGGGTAGGACATTGGGTAGTATGTGAAGGAGAGGAGTGTGGAGGGTAGGACATTGGGTAGTATGTGAAGGAGAGGAGTGTGGAGGGTAGGACATTGGGTAGTATGTGAAGGAGAGGAGTGTGGAGGGTAGGACATTGGGTAGTATGTGAAGGAGAGGAGTGTGGAGGGTAGGACATTGGGTAGTATGTGAAGGAGAGGAGTGTGGAGGGTAGGACATTGGGTAGTATGTGAAGGAGAGGAGTGTGGAGGGTAGGACATTGGGTAGTATGTGAAGGAGAGGAGTGTGGAGGGTAGGACATTGGGTAGTATGTGAAGGAGAGGAGTGTGGAGGGTAGGACATTGGGTAGTATGTGAAGGAGAGGAGTGTGGAGGGTAGGACATTGGGTAGTATGTGAAGGAGAGGAGTGTGGAGGGTAGGACATTGGGTAGTATGTGAAGGAGAGGAGTGTGGAGGGTAGGACATTGGGTAGTATGTGAAGGAGAGGAGTGTGGAGGGTAGGACATTGGGTAGTAAGTGAAGGAGAGGAGTGTGGAGGGTAGGACATTGGGTAGTATGTGAAGGAGAGGAGTGTGGAGGGTAGGACATTGGGTAGTATGTGAAGGAGAGGAGTGTGGAGGGTAGGACATTGGGTAGTATGTGAAGGAGAGGAGTGCGGAGGGTAGGACATTGGGTAGTATGTGAAGGAGAGGAGTGTGGAGGGTAGGACATTGGGTAGTATGTGAAGGAGAGGAGTGTGGAGGGTAGGACATTGGGTAGTATGTGAAGGAGAGGAGTGCGGAGGGTAGGACAGCAGAAGTACGGACAGTGTACACAATGTGACGGCATGTGTTGGACACTGGGGGGTGAGTGAAACGTGTCGTTGGACTTGGTTAGGATGGGATAACTGTTCTCCAAATGAGATGCCCGTTGAACCCATGGTACCCCCTTACTGTCCATCATATACAGACCAATCTAAGCACACTAGGAGCCCCGTTACACGGTATAGAAAGCCCGGATTTACTCGTTGCTGGACATTTGTGGGTTCTTTGTGTGCATAGGAGAACTGTGAATGGTTTATCATATTTTCATATCACTGAACTCTATATACGCATCTTCTGAAGATACAAGACATCACAGTGACTATGGAGGAAGAGGACGGACATGACGGGGGGGTTACTGGGTGTAAATATAAAATAATATCTTATTACCTCCTCTACTGCCAGTTCCAGCAATGTCTCCTCTCTACTTCCTCCTGACTCACCTCTGACCCGGAACTTCCTGTCTGTAGGTTACATCACTTCCTGTCTGTGTGCGTTCCACTGAAAACGACGTAGTTCGCCACCCTGTGCTAGCTGAAGGCTTAATTATTTTATCAGTCATCTGACCACTACCGGATGATGTTGGGAATAGTCAATTGAGTGAAACTAAGGCTGGTTTTCCTGATATAGAGGTGCAGGTTGCATAATTAAGATATTAAAGTCCCCGTCCATAGATACGAAGAAGAATATGAAAAATTAGGGAAGAGGAACCTCTTGAACTTGACTTCTGGTGGTTATGTCCTGTCATGGCTTCCAAAAAAACACTACATTTTCAGTCTTGTCTTCCCGATTTAGAGGTGCAGGCTGGTTAATGAAGACATCAAATAAATTTCCCATCCTTAAATAGCCAGAGAATATGGAAAATAAGGGTTGAGGAAACTCTTGAACCTGAATTCCGGTGGTCAAGTCCTGTCCTGGTGTCCAAAAAACACTACATTTTTAGCTTGGTCTTTCTGATTTAGAGGTGCAAGTTAGTTAATGAAGACATAAAAGTACCCATCCTTAAATAGCCAGCGGATATGGAAAATTAAGGATGAGGGAACATTTAAACCTGACTTTAGGTGGTCATGTCCTGTCATGGCTTCCAAGAAAACACTACATTTTCAGCCAGATTTAGAGTTGTGGGTTGGTTAATGAAGACATAAAAGTTTCCATCCTTAAATAGCCAGAGAATATGGAAAATTATGGATGAGGGAACTGTTGTGTTGAACCTGACTTCCGGTGGTCATGTCATCTCCTGGCTTTTAAAAAACACTACAATTTCAGCCTGGTCTTCCTGATTCAGAGGTGCAGGTTGGTGAATGAAGACATAAAAGCACCCATCCTCAAATAACCAGAGAATATGTAAATAACAGATGAGGGAACTCTTGAACCTGACTTACGGTGGTCATGTCCTGTCATGGCTTCCAAAAAACAATACATTTTCTTTTTTTTTAAATGTAAGAACATAAAAAGTAACAAAGCTAGTATTCGGTATACCCATCTATTAACCTTCAACTGGTCCCTCTTTATTGCATGGAATGTTTCATAGTTGATATATATGTGCCTCCTCCCCTCACCAACGAAGTTCTCAAGTGCAGTTTCTGGCTGGCATTTTGGCTAGGCTGGTGTTGGCAGTGGGCAGTTTGAACAAATTCTGGCATTTCACACTTGAGAAACATGTTGGGGGTTGGACACCCCGTGTTGGATTTCGAAAGCTCACTGTGCTATGCGAAGAGCTTGGTTTGGTGAATCTTTGGCTCATGTTGCATCCCACTGATGGCAAGTATACATGTCATTGGTAAAACAGACCACACTCTTTTGGTTGTTCGTCCAAGAGATTCTCTGCTCTATGCTGCTCCTCTCCAATGCCACTTGAGACCCGGGTGTCGGGGGCAATTGAAGCCGTCTCCACTCACAGATTACATGCTGGATGAAGGGGAAGCCTCCGCACATCAGAAAGATCAGTGGTATTCACATTTATTGTGTAGGAACTTCACAAGCTTGACATAAGAATCGCCTGTCAGGAAACGAATGGTCATACTCCTGAAGATAATGCTCATACATGTGCAGCTTGCTACTTGGACTGTTACTTGACTACGCTCTGCTTGCTTCCCTGGTACTGACCTCAGCCTACTACTTGACTACCCTTCCTCCTGCCCAACCATGTATGACCCTGGTTTGCATTGACACACATCTCTAATATCGGTTCTTTCTCCCGTAGGGGTGACCTTTCAAACGAAGTGCAAACAGACCCAAGGATATTGGAAAGTGAACCCCTTCTACTTGACCCTGATGACCTAGCACTCCCAGATCTCAACTTGCCCTCTTTCACCTTCAGCTGGCCCATGCGGTGATCGGCAAATGTGGGAATGTCATGGTATTACGAAATGATCACTTTGTATTCAGAAAGCACTCAATATACCGATATACCACCCACTGCCGGCCAGAACTGGCAACAATGGACAGGACAGATCCATGGATTCACACTTCCTACACCAAATTCTTACCTGACTTTTGGCTTCGTTTCAGGTCATGGCAAAATTGAGATTCCTCAGACCAGCTGGTCATCCAATGTTGGTGATCTGGTAACCCCTGTAACCCCTGTTTTCCTGTTCTTAGCAGAAAGGAGAAGACCCCGGTGCCGTCTTCTATTAATGGAGTGCATCCCTCTTAATGTTCTCCAGGCTGGGTGTTCAGAAACAACCTTTTGCAGCACTGCTGTAAAGAGGGCAGTTACTGGAGCAGCTTTAATGGACCAAAAAGAGGCAAATAGAAATGTATTTTTCGGTTTCACATAGACTTTAATGGATATGTCTTGCTTTAGTCGAAATCAAACCTAAATGAGCTCTTTGCTAATCTAAACATTTCAGAAAGTTTGACATAAGATGTTCCATACAATAAACATACTTATACATCAGTCAGTGGTGTACCTATCATATATGGCAACCAGGATATTGACACCCCTCCCCCTTCCCCCTACTCAATATAGCGGTGCAGACAGCATGCATGGTCAAGTTGTGGTTGTGTCCAAATAACGTTAACAGTAGGAGGAGCCTAAAAGAGCATGGTTAAAAAAAACTAAACCTTCTCGCTGTAGAGTATATACTATACTTAGAGTGCAGTGGTCAGGAGTATGCCATATAAAGCCCAGTGTACAGAGTGCTGTGGCCAGGAGTGTGTTATGTATAGCATAGTGTTTATAATGCAGGGGCTCGGGAGTGCGTAATGCAGAGAGTGAAGGGGTCAGGAGTGTGCAGCGAACAGAGTGCAGGGCACAGGAATGCATAATGCAGGGGGTGCAGGGTTTAGGTGTGCCTAACATAGTAAGTACAATGCTAAGGAGTGTGTTATGCAGATAGTGCAGGACTCAAGAGTGCGTAATGTAAAGAGTTCAAGGGTCAGGAGTACATAATGCATAGAGTGCAGGGGTCAGGAGTCAGTAACTGTCAGGGAAATCATATGCATAGTCATGCACGAAGGCATGCGCAAGGATGTGCACATGCTCATATTAGCTCTCGAGTGACAAGCATACATTCCCTGACTCACGCACATGCCTGTGCGCATGTGCATTAGCGCGAGCATGCATGAATACTTGGCGCTCACTTGCCTATTGCATAACACAGAGAGTGCAGGGGTCAGAAATGGGTAATGTAGAGAGTGCAGGGGTCAGGACAGGGTAATGTAGAGAGTGCAGGGGTCGGGACCGGGTAACATAGAGAGTGCAGGGGTCAGGAGAGGGTAACACAGAGAGTGCAGGGGTCAAGAGTGGGTAACACAGAATGTAGGGGTCAGAAGTGGATAACGCAGAGAGTGCAGGGGTCAGGAGTGGGTAACACAGAGAGTGCAGGGGTCAGGAGTGGGTAACACAGAGTGTAGGGATCAGAAGTGGATAACACAGAGAGTGCAGGGGTCAGGAGTGGATAACGCAGAGTGCAGGGGTCAGGAGTGGGTAACACAAAGAGTTCAGAGGTCAGGAGTGCATAACGCAGAGAGTGCAGGGGTCAGGAATGGGTAATGCAGGGCTCAGGAAAGGGTACTGCAGAGAGTGGAGGGGTCAGGAGTGGGTAAAACAAAGAGTGCAGAGGACAGGAGTGGGTGACACAGAGAGTGCAGAGGACAGGAGTGGTAATACAAAGTGCAGGGCTCAGGAGTGCATAATGCAGAGAGTGCAGGGGTCAGGAGTAGGTAACACAGACAGTTCTTAGGCCAGGAGTGTGTAACACACAGGATGCAGCGACCAGGAGTGAATAATGCAAAGAGTGCAGGGGTCAGGAGTGGGTAACGCAGAGTGTGCAGGGGTCAGGAGTTTGTAACACACAGAAAGCAAGGGTCATGAGTGTGCAATGCAGGCCTCAGGAGCTTGCAACACAAAGAAGGCAGGGGCCAGGGGCATGAATCCCAGAGAGTGAAGAGGTCAGGAGTGGGTGATTCAGAAAGTGCAATGGTCAGGAGAGAGTGACAAAGAGGGTGCAGGGCTCAGGGGTGGGTTATGCACAGGATGCAGAGAATAGAAGCATGTAAAAGTGCAGGGCTTAGGAGTGCATAATACACCAGTACAATCCCCATCCCAGCCCACCCTCTCAGTACAGACCCTGAGACAGTGATATGTATGACCAGTCTGGTGTCTATGAAGGTGTCTGTAATGGTTCTAACATTTCCTGTCTAAGAAGGAAGAAGCTTCTCCATGTGGGTTCTCCAGTGTCTAAGAAGGAAGAAGCTTCTCCATTTGGGTGCTTCTCAGTTTGGATTCTCTGGTGTCTAAAAAGAAGAAGCTTCTCCATGTGGGTTCTCTGGTGTATAATAAAGAAGAAGCTTCTCCATTTGGGTGCTTCTCAGTTTTGATGCTCTGGTGTCTAAAAAGAAGAAGCTTCTCCATGTGGGTTCTCTGGTGTATAAGAAGGAAGAAGCCTGTCTGTGTGGGTTTTCTGGTGTCTAAGAGGGAAGAAGCTTCTCCGTTTGGGTTGCCTGGTGTCTAAAAAGAAGAAGCTTCTCTATGTGGGTTCTCTGGTGTCTAAGAAGGAAGAAGCCTGTCTGTGTGGGTTCTCTGGTGTATAAGAAGGAAGAAGCCTGTTTGTGTGGGTTTTCTGGTGTCTAAGAGGGAAGAAGCTTCTCCGTTTGGGTTGCCTGGTGTCTAAAAAGAAGAAGCTTCTCCATGTGGGTTCTCTGGTGTCTAAGAAGGAAGAAGCCTGTCTGTGTGGGTTCTCTGGTGTCTAAGAGGGAAGAAGCTTCTCCGTTTGGGTTGCCTGGTGTCTAAAAAGAAGAAGCTTCTCCGTGTGGGTTCTCTGGTGTCTAAGAAGGAAGAAGCTTCTCCGTGTGGGTTCTCTGGTGTCTAAAAAGGAAGAAGCTTGTCTGTGTGGGTTCTCTGGTGTCTGAGAAAAAGACAATTGTTGAAATGTTCTCTGGTGTTTGAGACAGAAAAAAACTTGCCCAAATGGTTTCTCTTGTGCCTAAGAGGGAACAAACTTGTCTGTGTGGGTTCTCTAGTGTCTAAAATTATTATTCTCCATTTGAGTTCTCCAGTGTCTAACAGGGAAGAAGCTTATTCATGTGGGTTCTCTGGTATTTAAAAAGGGAGAATCTTGTCTATGTGGGTTCTCTGGTTTCTAAAAAAAAAAGAAGGTTCTCCACAGTAGGTTCTCTGGTGTCTAAAAAAGGAAGAAGTTTGTCCATGTGGGTTCTCTGATGACTAATAAGGAAGAAGCTTGTCCGTGTGGGTTACCTAGTGTCTAAAAAGAAGAAGGTTCTCTGTGTGGGTTCTCTGGTGTCTATGAGTTAAGAAGCTTGTGAGTTGTCTGGTGTCTAAAAAGGAATAAGCTTGCCCATGTAGGTTCTCTGGTGTCTAAGAGCTAAGAAGCTTGTCCATGTGGGGTGTCTGGTACCTAAAAGGGAATAAGCTTGTCTGTGTAAGTTCTCTAGTGTCTAAGAGCTAAGAAGCTTGTCCATGTGGGTAACCTGGTGTCTAGGAGGGAAAAAAACTTGTTCATATGGGTTGTCTGGTGTCTAAAAAGGAAGAAGCTTGTCCATGTGGGCTTTCTGGTGTCTAGGAGCTAAGAAGCTTGTCCATGTGGGGTGTCTGGTACCTAAAAGGGAATAAGCTTGTCTGTGTAAGTTCTCTAGTGTCTAAGAGCTAAGAAGCTTGTCCATGTGGGTAACCTGGTGTCTAGGAGGGAAAAAAACTTGTTCATATGGGTTGTCTGGTGTCTAAAAAGGAAGAAGCTTGTCCATGTGGGCTTTCTGGTGTCTAGGAGCTAAGAAGCTTGTCCATGTGGGTTCTCTGGTGTCTAAGAGGGAAGAAGCTTCTCTGTGTTGGTTGTCTGGTGTCTAAAAGGGAAGAAGCTTGTGTGTGGATTTTCTGGTGTCTTAAAAGGAAGAAGCTTGTCTTTTCTCTGGTGTCTAAGAAAGAGGAAACTGATGTCCAAGAAGAATGAAGATTGTCCATGTGGGTTCTCTGGTGTTTAAAAGGGAAGAAGCTTGCAATGTGTATTCTCTGGTGTCTAAGAGGGAAGAAGATTCTCTGTTTGGGTTCTCTGGTGTCTAAGAGGGAAGAAGCTTGCCCATGTGGGTTGTATGATGTCTAAAAGAGAAGAAGCTTGTCTGTGTGGGTTCTCTGGTGCCTAAGCGCTAAGAAGCTTATCCATGTGGGTTCTCTAGTGTCTAAGAGGGAAGAAGCTTGTCCATGTAGCATCTCTGGTGTCTAAGAGCTAAGAAGCTTCTCAAAGTGGGCTGTCTGGTGTCTAAAAAGGAAGAAGTTTGTCCATGTGGGTTGTCTAGTGTCTAAAAGGGAAGAAGCTTGTCCACGTGGGTTCTCTGGTATCTTAAATGGCAAAAGCTTGTCCATGTTTGTTCTCTGATGTCTAAAATGGAAGAAGCTTGTCCATGTGGGTTCTCTGGTGTCTAATGCCCTGTACACACGGTCGGACTTTCCGACGGAATATATGCGATCGGAGCATGTTGTTGGAAATTCCGACCGTGTGTGGGCTCCATCGGACTTTTTCCATCGGAATTTCCGACACACAAAGTTTGAGAGCAGGCTATAAAATTTTCCGACAACAAAATCCGTTCGCGTAAATTCCGACCATGTGTGAACAATTTCCGACACACAAAGTGCCACGCATGCTCAGAATAAATGAAGAGATGAAAGCTTTTGGCTACTGCCCCGTTTATAGTCCCGACGTATGTGTTTTATGTCACCGCGTTCAGAACTATCGGATTTTCCAACAACTTTATGCGACCGTGTGTATGCAAGACAAGTTTGACCCAACATCCGTCGGAAAAATCCATGGATTTTGTTGTCTGAATGTCCGATCAATGTCCGATCATGTGTACAGGGCATTAGAGGGAAGAAGCTTGTCCATGTGGGTTCTCTGGTGTCTAAGAGGGAAGAAGCTTGTCCATCTAGGTTCTCTGGTGTCTAAGAGGGAAGAAGCGTGTCCATGTGGGTTCCCTGGTGTCTAGGGTGTAAGAAGCTTGTTCATATGAGTTGTCTGGTGTCTAAAAAGGAAGAAGCTTGTCCATGTGGGTTGTCTGGTTTCTAAAAGGAAAGAAGCTTGTCGATGTGGGTTCCCTGGTGTCTTAAAGGAAAGAAGCTTGTCCATATGGGTTTTCTGGTGTCTAAGAGCTAAGAAGCTTCTCCATGTGGGTTGTCTGGTGTCTAAAAAGGAAGAAGCTTGTCCATGTGGGTTGTCTAGTGTCTAAAAGGGAAGAATCTTGTCTGTGTGGGTTCTCTGGTGTTTAAGAGAGAAGAAGCTTCTCTGTTTGGGTTGTCTGGTGTCTAAGAAGGAAGAAGCTTGTCTGTGTGGGTTGTCTGGTGTCTTAAAGGGAAGAAGTTTGTCTTTGGGGTTCTCTGGTGAAGGAGGAAACTGATGTCCAAGAAGGAAGAAGCTTGTCCATGTGGGTTCTCTGGTATCTTAAATGGAAGAAGCTTGTCCATGTGGGTTCTCTGCTGTTTAAGAGCGAAGAAGCTTCTCTGTTTGGGTTGTCTGGTGTCTAAGAAGGAAGAAGCTTGTCTGTGTGGGTTGTCTGGTGTCTTAAAGGGAAGAAGTTTGTCTTTGGGGTTCTCTGGTGAAGGAGGAAACTGATGTCCAAGAAGGAAGAAGCTTGTCCATGTGGGTTCTCTGGTGTCTAAGAGGGAAGAAGCTTCTCTGTTTGGGTTGTCTGGTGTCTAAGAAGGAAGAAGCTTGTCTGTGTGGGTTGTCTGGTGTCTTAAAGGGAAGAAGTTTGTCCATATGGGTTTTCTGGTGTCTAAGAGCTAAGAAGCTTCTCCATGTGGGTTGTCTGGTGTCTAAAAAGGAAGAAGCTTGTCCATGTGGGTTGTCTAGTGTCTAAAAGGGAAGAATCTTGTCTGTGTGGGTTCTCTGGTGTTTAAGAGAGAAGAAGCTTCTCTGTTTGGGTTGTCTGGTGTCTAAGAAGGAAGAAGCTTGTCTGTGTGGGTTGTCTGGTGTCTTAAAGGGAAGAAGTTTGTCTTTGGGGTTCTCTGGTGAAGGAGGAAACTGATGTCCAAGAAGGAAGAAGCTTGTCCATGTGGGTTCTCTGGTATCTTAAATGGAAGAAGCTTGTCCATGTGGGTTCTCTGCTGTTTAAGAGTGAAGAAGCTTCTCTGTTTGGGTTGTCTGGTGTCTAAGAAGGAAGAAGCTTGTCTGTGTGGGTTGTCTGGTGTCTTAAAGGGAAGAAGTTTGTCTTTGGGGTTCTCTGGTGAAGGAGGAAACTGATGTCCAAGAAGGAAGAAGCTTGTCCATGTGGGTTCTCTGGTGTCTAAGAGGGAAGAAGCTTCTCTGTTTGGGTTGTCTGGTGTCTAAGAAGGAAGAAGCTTGTCTGTGTGGGTTGTCTGGTGTCTTAAAGGGAAGAAGTTTGTCTTTGGGGTTCTCTGGAGAAGGAGGAAACTGATGTCCAAGAAGGAAGAAGCTTGTCCATGTGGGTTCTCTGGTGTCTAAGAGGGAAGAAGCTTGTCCATCTGGGTTCTCTGGTGTTTAAGAGGGAAGAAGCTTCTCTGTTTGGGTTGTCTTGTGTCTAAGAAGGAAGAAGCTTGTCTGTGTGGGTTGTCTGGTGTCTTAAAGGGAAGAAGTTTGTCTTTGGGGTTCTCTGGAGAAGGAGGAAACTGATGTCCAAGAAGGAGGAAGCTTGTCCATGTTGGTTATCTGGTGTCTTAGAGAGAAGAAAATTGTCTATGTGGGTTATCTAGTGTCTAAAAGGGAAAAGGTTATCTGTGTGGGTTCTCTGTTATCTAAGAGGGAAGAACTTGTCCATGTCAGTTATCTGATGTCAAGGAAGTATCTTGTCAGTGTGGACTCTCTCTAAGAAAGAAAAAGCCTGTTCAAGTGGACTCTCTGGTGTCTAAGAAAGATGAAGTTTGTTCATGTGAGCTTCTTTGTTGTCCTAAAGGGAAAAAAAATTAACTCTGTAAGTTCTCAGATGTCTATGATGGAAGAACCTTGTCCATGTGAGTTCTTTGGTGTCTAAGAAGGTCTCCTTTCAGGGTGAAACGTTTTCCACAGCTTGAGCAGGCATGTGGGCGCACTCCACTGTGAAATTTCAAGTGCCTCATAAGACTCTCTTTCCAATTAAATCCTTTCCCGCACTCTGAACACGAAAAAGCAGGCTCGCCGGTGTGACTTCTCTGATGGTTAACGAGGTATCTTTTCTCATTAAAACTCTTCCCGCACTCAGAACATTTATACGGAAGCTCGCCTGTGTGAATTCTCTGGTGGGTTTTAAGGTGTCCTTTCTGGCTATAACATTTCCCGCACTCTGAACAGGAAAATGGCTTCTCTATGGTGTGGTTTTTAAAAAGGGCATCAGGGCGGTCCTTCTGTGAGGAACATTTTCCTTGCTCAGAGGGATCCTTGGTGGAGTGCGCTTCCTGATTACCAACAAGGTCTGGCTTCTTCCTGAACACTTCCTCGCTCTCAGAGCATGAAAGGGTCTTCTCGGCCGCGTGATCGTCTTGATGTTCTTGAAAACTTGATTTGGCTTTTAAGGAATTCCCACATTCGGATTTTGCTTGCTGCTCATCTGTGAGGGTTCTTTGGTGTAGGATAAGCATGCTTCTAAATGGAAAAGTCTTTCCGCATGCCCTACACGTGTATGTTTTTTTGGCTATGTGGGTTCTCAGGTGTTTGTTAAGTGTATCTTTCCAAGAAAAACATTTCCCGCACTCAGAACAGTAAAAAGGTCGCTCACCCGTGTGAATTCTGAGATGCTTTTTCAGATGACCGCTCTGCATGAAGGACTGACCGCACTCTGTGCACACGTAAGGACGCTCTCCTGTGTGAAATCTCAAATGGCTGAGAAGGTCGCTTTTCCCTACGAATGATTTTTCACATTCCGTACAAGGATAGGGCCGCACTCCAGTGTGCTGGCTTAAATGTCTAATAAGACCTGACTTCGATATAAAACGTCTCCCGCACTCTGAACACAGGTAGGGTCGCACCCCTGTGTGTATTTTTTTATGAAAGACGAGATGTCCTTTTGTCTTAAAACATTTCCCGCAGTCAGAACATGAAAATGGTCGCTCAGCTGTGTTTGCCTTCTGATGTATAGTAAAAGTTGATGACAACGTTGAACATTTTTTACCCTTAGAATGTGGAGAAATGGCTTTCTGGATAACATGAGAGGATTTCTCAGGATTTAGAGGATCTGGTGCCTTATCTGCAATGTGAGTTTTTGAAATGGTATTCTGGGTAATAGCATTTGACTTATCAGAAGGTTCCTCAGGAATAGAGGGATCTGCGGATGTGTCCACGCTGTGAATTATTGGATATGCATTTGGGGTGGTTGTATGTAATTGATGAGGAGCATTAAAAGGATTGGTTGATGTTTCTGCCCTGTAAATTCTGTGATGTATATTTGGAGCTATGGTCTTGACTTCTGGAAAATTTAGCATCATCCTGTTATCTTTTGTGTTATCTTCTGAGGAAGACAAAAGATGTTCTTCAGGGCTATTCCATGCATCATGTCCATCTGCTGTAAAGAGATTTCCATAAATAACCATTTAACTACAGCACACTGGGTTATCATGTATACACATTGATGACATTGTTTGGAAAGGAATGGAGATGGATCTTTCATATGGTGTTCAGTATCTCCTCCTCATTTGTTGGGAACATGACGTTATATTGAGGAATGGAGATGGACCTTTCATATGGTGTACAGTATCTCCTCCTCATTTGTTGGGAACATGACGTTATATTGAGGAATGGAGATGGACCTTTCATATGGTGTACAATATCTCCTCCTCAATCTTTGGGGAACATGACGTTATATCGAGGAATGGAGATGGACCTTTAATATGGTGTACAATATCTTCTCCTCATTTGTTGGGAACATGACGTTATATTGAGGAATGGAGATGGACCTTTCATATGGTGTAAAGTATCTCCACCTCATTTGTTGGGAACATGATGTTATATTGAGGAATGGAGATGGACCTTTCATATGGTGTACAGTATCTCCTCCTCATTTGTTGGAAACATGACTTTATATTGAGGAATGGAGATGGACCTTTCATAGGGTGTACAGTATTTCCTCCTCATTTGTTGGAAACATGAACTTATATTGAGGAATGGAGATGGACCTTTCATATGGTGTACAATATCTTCTCCTCATTTGTTGGGAACATGACGTTATATTGAGGAATGGAAAACGACCATTCATATGGTGTAAAGTGTCTCCTCTTCATTTGTTGGGAACATGATGTTATATTGAGGAATCAAGATGGACCTTTCATATAGAGTACAGTATCTCCCCCTCATTTGTTAGGAATATGACGTTATATTGAGGAATGGAGATGGACCTTTCATATGGTATACAGTATCTCCACCTCGCTTGGTCTTTAGTACTTACCTGAGCTGATATCTAGAGAAGAATCTTCCTCTTTAGCTGTCACCATCATCACGACCTTCTCTGTAGATTGTTGAATATCCTTTACATAAGTCTTTTCTTCTGCTTTAACTTCAACCTTTGTATAAATTAAGTCTTCACTCTAAACCCAAAATAATAGAACATAACAACTGAAACTAAAAAAGATACATAACTGTATACAATTTGGGGCCTCTTCTGTGCTTTATACCTACAGTCCCATCTACCTGATGATGGTGAGGGATGGTGTGATCCTCTTGTGTGGAATTCCGGGAATACAGAGGACAGGGACATCTCTCTGGTGGGTTCCCATTACTGGATCCATCTGTAGGAAACACACACACTGACTGAATACATTGTTTCTATGTGTTTATCAGATGATGGGGGATCTAGGTGGACCCTCTGTACTGCTCTCTCCTTTACAATAAAGTCTCCTCTTACCCGGTGATGTGAGGGGCGACTGATTCTCCATCATGACATCCTTGTACAGATCCTTGTGTCCTTCTAAATACTCCCACTCCTCCATGGAGAAATAGACAGTGACATCCTGACACCTTATAGGAACCTGACACACACAATGATACAGTCACCATCCAGACACATCTCTTGTCTATTACTGGATAATGTCCCAGAATTCCCGGCACCGCTCACCTCTCCTGTCAGCAGCTCCATCATCTTCTTGGTGGCTTCTAAAACCTTCTTCTTGCTGTTTTTCTCAAGTGTGAGGGGGTGAAGTAGAGGCACTGTAATGGTCACATGGTCTCCAACCTTCACCGAAGGTAAATTCTGTATTGAAAAACTGAAGGTAAGGTGAGGTGATACTCACAAAATCTTCCTTAAAGATAAGAGTGATGTCATGTGACCTCCCAGAATCCTCCTCACTTCTCCGGTCAGGTCTGTGTTTTATTGATAGAGGTAAGAGTGATGTCATGTGACCTCCCAGAATCCTCCTCACCTCTCCGATCAGCAGGTAGATGATCTCCAGTGTGAGGTTCAAGATCTTCTCGGAAATGCGACCCTGGTCCTCCTCCATCCTCCCTAAGGTGGTCAGGTGGTCTAAACTGGATGCTTCTCTCTACAGATAGATAAAAATGTAGGAATTATCTGGATTTTTTTTTTGCGAGTAATATTATCTGTACAGTTCTGTCAAAGTACTGGACTGGTACCGATGAATAGAAAGCCCAGATATCCTCAGGATGCTGGACACTTATGTGTTCTTTGTGTGTAGAGGATATCACTGAATGGGTTATTATATTGACATATTATTGTACACTATATATGTTTGTATCATCATCTGCTGGAGATAAAAGACATCACAGTGACTATGAAGGAAGAGGACGGACATGACGGGGGGGTTACTGGGTGTAAATAGAAAATAAGATCCTATTACCTCCTCTGTTGCCAGTTCCAGCAATGTCTTCTCACTACTTCCTGTCTATGTGACATCACCTCCTGTCTGCGTTCGTTCTGCAGAAAAATAATGGAGATCGCCATCTTGTGGAGAGTATAGCAGCTGAAGGCTTCGTTATTTTTTTTAGACTACTACCGGCTGATGTTGGAAATAGTAATTCGAGTAAAGCTAAGCCTGGTCATCCTGATTTAGAAATGCAGTTTTGTTGCTGAAGACAAAAAAAGTCCCTCTTATTTTAAAGCAAGAGCAGCCTTTCTGAACCTTTTCCCATCTCAGGAAACCCCTGCTAAAAATGGCTACATCAACAACTCATGATACATTAGTGTGATGGTCAGTGGGAAGAATGCCCCTTACACTTGTGGTCATTTGGGAAGAATTATCCCCTTGCAGATAGCTAAAAAGACCAATGGTGTCATTAAGAACTTATCTGAGAGGTAGAAATTGCTCATTGCTCAAGGAACCCCTGGAAACCTCTGGAGGAACCCAAAGGTTGCATGGAACCCTGGTTGAGGAAGAACACTCCTTAAACATGTGGTCATTGGGAAGAGTTACCCCCTTACAGATAGCTACAAAGATCAGTGGTGTCCGTGGGAACTTATCTAAGAGGCAGAAATTGCTCATTGCTCAAGGAACCCCTAGCAACCTCTGGAGGAACCCTAGCATTCCGTGGAACCCTAGTTGAGGAAGAATGCTCCTTACACTTGTGATCATTGGGAAGTATTATCCCCTCACAGATAGCTAAAAAGATCAATGGTGTCAGTGGGAACTTATCTCAGAGGCAGAAATTGGTCATTGCTCAAAGAACCCCTATCAACTTCTGAAGGAACCCTGGTTGAGGACGAATACTCCTTACACTTGTGGTGATTGGGAAGAATTGCCCCCTTACAGATAGCTACAAAGATCAGTGGTGTCCGTGGGAACTTATCTAAGAGGCAGAAATTGCTCATTGCTCAAGGAACCCCTAGCAACCTCTGGAGGAACCCTAGCATTCTGTGGAACCCTAGTTGAGGAAGAATGCTCCTTACACTTGTGATCATTGGGAAGTATTATCCCCTCACAGATAGCTAAAAAGATCAATGGTGTCAGTGGGAACTTATCTCAGAGGCAGAAATTGCTCATTGCTCAAAGAACCCCTATCAACTTCTGAAGGAACCCTGGTTGAGGACGAATACCCCTTACACTTGTGGTGATTGGGAAGAATTGCCCCCTTACAGATAGCTAAAAAGATCAATGGTGTCACTGAGAACTTATCTGAGAGGCAGAAATTTCTCATTGCTCAAGGAACCCCTGCCAACCTCTGGAGGATCCCTTAAGTTCCATGGAACTCTGGATGAGGAAGAATGCTCCTCACACTAAGTTGTGATCATTAGGAAGAATTATCCCCTTACAGATGAGGAACAATGCTTCTTAGACTTGTGGAAGAATTATCCTCTTCCAGAGAGCTAAAAAGATCAACGGTGTCAGGGGGAACTTATTTGAGAGGCAGAAATTTCTCATTGCTCAACTAACCCTACCAACCTCTGGAGGAACCTTAGCATTCCGTGGAACCCTAGTTGGGGAAGAATGCTCCTCACACCTGTGATCATTGTGAAGTATTAACCCCTCACAGATAGCTAAAAAGATCAATGGTGTCAGTGGGAACTTATCTCAGAGGCAGAAATTGCTCATTGCTCAAAGAACCCCTATCAACTTCTGAAGGAACCCTGGTTGAGGACGAATACTCCTTACACTTGTGGTGATTGGAAAGAATTGCCCCCTTACAGATAGCTAAAAAGATCAATGGTGTCACTGAGAACTTAACTGAGAAGCAGAAATTTCTCATTGCTCAAGGAACCCCTACCAACCTCTGGAGGATTCCTAGAGTTCCATGGAACCCTGGATGAGAAACAATGCTCCTCACACTTGTGATCATTGGGAAGAATTATCCCCTTACAGGTGAGGAAGAATGCTTTTTAGACTTGTGGAAGAATTATCCTCTTCCAGAGAGCTAAAAAGATAATTGGTGTCAATGGGAACTTATCTGAGAGGCAGAAATTTCTCATTGCTCAACTAACCCTACCAACCTCTGGAGGAACCCTGGATGAGGAATAATTATCCTTACACTTGTGGCGATTGGGAAAATTAACCCCTTACAGATAGCTAAAAAGATCAATGGTGTCACTGAGAACTTATCTGAGAGGCAGAAATTTCTCATTGCTCAAGGAACCCCTAGCAGCCTCTGGAGGAACCCTGGTTGAGGAAGAATTATCCTTACACTTGTGGCGATTGGGAAAATAAACCCCCTACAGATAGCTAAAAAGATCAATGGTGTCATTGAGAACTTATCTGAGAGGCAGAAATTTCTCATTGCTCAAGGAACCCCAACCAACCTCTGGAGGATCCCTAGAGTTCCATGGAACCCTAGATGAGGAAGAATGCTCCTCACACTTGGGATCATTGGGAAGAATTATCCCCTTACAGATAGCTAAAAAGATCAACAGTTTCAGTGGGAACTTATATGAGAGGTAGAAATTGCTCATTGCCTGAGGAACCCTAGTTGAGGAAGAATGCTTCTTAAAATTGTGGAAGAATTATCCTCTTACTGAGAGCTAAAAAGATCAATGGTGTCAGTGGGAACTTATCTGAGAGGCAGAAATTTCTCATTGCTCAAGGAACCCCTAGCAACCTCTGGAGGAACACCAGGGTACCATTGAACCCTGGTCAAGGAAGAATTATCCTTACACTTGTGGCGATTGGGAAAATAAACCCCTAATAGATAGTTAAAAAGATCAATGGTGTCACTGAGAACTTATCTGAGAGGCAGAAATTTCTCATTGCTCAAGGAACCCCTGCCAACCTCTGGAGGATCCCTAGAGTTCCATGGAACCCTAGATGAGGAAGAATGCTCCTCACACTTGTGATCATTGGGAAGAATTATCCCCTTACAGGTGAGGAAGAATGCTTTTTAGACTTGTGGAAGAATTATCCTCTTCCAGAGAGCTAAAAAGATCAATGGTGTCAGTGTCTGAGAGGCAGAAATTGATCATTAATCAAGGAACCCCTAGCAACCTCTGGAGGAACCCTAGAGTTCCATGGAACCCTGGTTGAGGAAGAATTATCCTTACACTTGTGGCGATTGGGAAAATAATCCCCTTACAGATAGCTAAAAAGATCAATGGTGTCACTGAGAACTTATCTGAGAGGCAGAAATTTAACATTGCTCAAGGAACCCCAGCAACCTCTGGAGGATCCCTAGAGTTCCATGCAACCCTAGATGAGGAAGAATGCTCCTCACACTTGTGATCATTGGGAAGAATTATCCCCTTACAGATAGCTAAAAAGATCAACAGTTTCAGTGGGAACTTATCTGAGAGGTAGAAATTGCTCATTGCCTGAGGAACCCTAGTTGAGGAAAAATGCTTCTTAGACTTGTGGAAGATTTATCCTCTTACAGAGAGCTAAAAAGACCAATGGTGTCAGTGGGAACTTATCTGAGAGGCAGAAATTGCTCATTGCTCAAGGAACCCCTAGCAACCTCTGGAAGAATCGCAGGGTTCCATGGAACCCAGGTTGAGAAACCCTGAGCCAGAGAATGTGAAAAGGGACGAGGGAACCCCATATAACCTGACCTCAGATGGTCTCCATCTCCTTCTCCACTTCCAAGAAATGCTCCGGTTTTATTAAAAATAAATAAACATACATAGATTGGTCCTGTTGTTCGGAACACCAATATTTAATAAAAAGAATAAGCACGGACTTTACTGGCACAGAAAGGGACTCACACTCCAATATATAAAACCATCAATAATTTTTATTTTGTAAAAAACTACATATAGCTTAACAATAAAAACAATAGTCTGTATAGGGTTATCTATTGGTGAAACATACAGAAAACAGGCACCCATGCATGTGACTGCTCTGGTGTAAGGAAAGTTCCAATACTGAATTAAACATGTCCCACACTCCAAACATGAAAATGGATGCTCATTTTTGTACCTACCCTGGTGTCTATAAAAGGTGTCTTTAATGACTGTAACATTTCCCGCACAATGGACATTAACAGAAGACACCTGTCTTCTCTTGGGCAAAATAAGATTTTTTTTTTTAACACATTTCCCACATTCCAAGCATGATTATGAAGGATCTCCGGAGTGAGTTCTCATATGCCTATGAAGCCCGTCTTTGCGTGCAAAATCTTTACCACACACCGAACAGGAAACCCGCTCACCCACGTGGTTTTTCTGATGTTTAACGAGATATTTTTGGAGACGGAACGATTTCCCGCACTCTGAACATGAAAAAAATAGGTTGTCCTTGTGTGTGCTCTTGTGTTCCAGGAGGTCCTCCTTCTGCGTGAAACGTTTCCCGCAGTCTGAACAGCAATGCAGACGCACCCCGCTGTGAAAATACATGTGCCTTATAAGACTCTCCTTCCTGGTGAAACCTTTCCCGCAGTCTGAGCAGGAAAAAGCGCGCTCGCCCGTGTGACTTTTCTGGTGTCTGCGGAGATCTGTTTTCTCAGCGAAACATTTCCCGCACTCTGAACACTTGTGCGGCCGCACTCCGCTGTGAATTTTCTTGTGCCTCATAAGACTCTCTTGCCACGTGAAACTTTTCCCGCACTCTGAACATGAAAAAGCACGGTCACCTTTGTGGCTACCCTGATGGTTAACGAGGTAGCGTTTCTCGCAGAAACTCTTCCCGCACTCGGAGCAAATGAAAGGACGCTCGCCCGTGTGAACTCTCTGGTGGGTAAGAAGGTGCGTTCGCTGACTGAAACGTTTCCCGCACTCTGAACAAGAGAACGGTTTCTTTATCATTTGGACAATGACATGGGAATTGGGACAACATTTTTCGTGTTCTGAGGGCTCCTTAGTTGGGTGAACTTCATGTCTAATAAGGTTCAACTTCTCGCTCTCAGAGCTTGAAAAGATCTTCCCAACTGTGTCACCTTGACAATTCGATTTTGTTTTTAACGATTTCCCATCTTCAGATTTTGTCCCACATGTATATGTCTCTTTACCCACGTGAGTTTTCTGGTTTTTGATAGGCCCATCTGGTGTCATACCTGCATTGTGAATTCTTGAGGAGTTATTATGGGTGATATCATGTAGCTTAGAAGACTTCTCACAATAATCGGAATCTCCCGATCTTTCCAAACTGTCAATTATTGGATATACGTTTGGGGTAGCGAAATGTAAATTCTCTGAAAGATTATCAAAAGGCTCCGCAGACCTATCCAGGCAGGAAATTCTATGAGCTGTGTACTTTACTTTGGGAGAATCTTGTACTATCCTTTCATTTATTAGGTTATCATCTGGAGAGGATGTAAGATGAGTTGATTCCTCCAAAGTATTCCAGACATCTGTGTGTCCATCTGCTGGAAAGAGATTTTTTTCATTATTGACCATTCAACTACAGAACCTCTTCATTTGTTGGGAACATGACGTTATATTGAGGAATGGAGATGGACCTTTCATATGGTGTACAGTATCTCCTCATTTGTTGGGAACATGACGTTATATTGAGGAATGGAGATGGACCTTTCATATGGTGTACAGTATCTCCTCATTTGTTGGGAACATGACGTTATATTGAGGAATGGAGATGGACCTTTCATATGGTGTACAGTATCCCCTCCTCATTTGTTGGGAACATGACGTTATATTGAGGAATGGAGATGGACCTTTCATATGGTGTACAGTATCTCCACCTCATTTGTTGGGAACATGACATTATATTGAGGAATGGAGATTATTATTTATTATTATTATTATACAGGATTTATATAGCGCCGACAGTTTACGCAGCGCTTTACAACAACATTAGGGCAGACAGTACAAGTACAATACAATTCAATACAGGAGGAATCAGAGGGCCCTGCTCGTTAGAGCTTACAATCTAGGAGGGAGGGTCAAGTTATACAAAAGGGTAATAGCTGTGGGGGATGAGCTAATGGAGAAAATAATGCAGTTGTTAGATGGAGGCAGGATAGGCTTCTCTGAAGAGGAAAGTCTTCAGGGATCGCCTAAAAGTGGATAAATTTGGAGACAGTCTGACAGATTGGGGTAGGGAATTCCAGAGGATGGGCGAGGCTCGGGAGAAGTCCTGGAGGCGGATATGGGAGGAGGTGATGAGGGAGCTAGAGAGCAGGAGATCTTGGGAGGAACGGAGATGGCGTTTAGGTTGGTATTTTGAGACTAGGTTAGTGATGTAGCTGGGGGCACAGTTGTGGATGGCTTTGTAACTTATTGTTAGTATTTTGAATTTAATTCGTTGGGCGAGTGGCAGCCAATGGAGGGATTGGCAGAGAGGGGTAGCAGACACTGATCGGTTTGTAAGGTGGATGAGTCTGGCAGCAGCATTCATGATGGACTGAAGGGGGGATAGTCTATTTAAAGGTAAGCCAATGAGGAGTGAGTTGCAGTAGTCAAGGCGAGAGATAACCAAGGAGTGAATCAGGAGCTTTGTAGTTTCACTGGTTAGAAAGGGACGTAGTTTAGAGATGTTGCGGAGGTTGAGGCGGCAAGCTTTGGAAAGTGATTGGATGTGGGGCTGAAAGGAGAGTTCAGAATCTAGGATAACACCTAGCACCCTGACATGTGTGGACGGGTGGATGGTTTTGCCATTGCTCTTGACAGAGAAGTCAGGGGAAGAGGCACGTGGGGGAGGAAATATTATAAGCTCAGTTTTGGACAAGTTGAGTTTGAGGAAGTGGTGTGACATCCATACAGATATGTCGGTTAGTAAGTTAGTGATGCGTGAAGAGACTGATGGAGTGAGTTGAGGGGTGGAGAGATAGATTTGTGTGTCATCAGCATAGAAATGATATTGAAAGCCATGAGAGGCTATCAGCTGACCCAGGGAAGAGGTGTAGATTGAGAATAAAAGAGGTCCAAGAACAGAACCTTGGGGGACCCCGACAGAGAAGGGAAGAGGAGTGGAGGAAGTAGAATTGTAAGTGACACTGAAGGTGCGTTGGGATAGGTAGGATGAGAGCCACTGAAGAGCACAGTCACGGAGACCGATGGAGTGAAGTTTTTTGAGGAGGAGGGGGTGGTCAACCGTGTCAAAGGCCGCTGAAAGGTCCAGAAGTAGGAGTACAGAATAGTGTCCGTTGGTTTTTGCAGTTAGTAGGTCATTTGTGAGTTTTAAAAGAGCAGTTTCTGTGGAGTGTTGAGGGCGAAATCCAGATTGAAGGGGATCAAGAAGGTTGTTTTTAATGAGGTGGTCACTCAGTTGGTTGTAAACCAGGCGTTCAAGGAGTTTAGAGGAAAAGGGGAGCAAGGAGATAGGGCGTAGGTTGTTAAGATTGGTGGGGTCCAAGGACGGTTTTTTGAGTATGGGAGTGACCAGTGCATGTTTTAGAGCATCGGGGAAGACGCCAGAGGTGAGGGAGAGATTAAAGATGTGGGTTAGAGAGTGTAGGATGGGGTCAGAGGGTGACCTTAGCATTTGAGAGGGAACAGAGTCCAGGGGACAGGTAGTTAGGTGGGCGATAGAAAGGAGTTTAGCAACTTCGTCTGGAGTAGTAGATTTGAATAGAGGTAGTGTCAGTTGTATCTGTTGACATAGGGTTTTAGCTGGGGGAGATACCTGTAGAGTGGAGATTTCATCACGGATTGTATCAATCTTGTTTTTGAAGTGATTAGCGATTTCCTGGGCAGTGAGTAAATCAGTGGGGGGAGGCGGTGGAGGACAAAGTAGAGAGTTGAAGGTAGAGAAGAGTTTACGGGGATTGGATGAGAAGGTATTAATAAGAGTTGTAAAATAGGTTTGCTTGGCAGTGTGGAGGAAAGAATAGTATTTTTGGAGGGCAGATTTGTATTGGTTGAAGTCTTTGAGAGACTTGGTCTTGTGCCACAGACGCTCAAGAGCGCGACTACGTTTTTTGAGAATTTTAGTGTCATCTGTTTGCCAGGGTTGTAGGGGTCGAGGCCTGATTCTGCGTGTAGTGAGGGGAGCGAGCTTGTCCAGGGTGGAGGACAGAGATTTATTGTAGATGGATATGGCTTGGTTGGGGCAGGACAGGGGGGAGATTTTGTCATAGAGGTGGTCGGTAGCAGAGTAGAGGAGAGAGGAGTTGAAGTTGCGAAAGTTTCTACGGGTGACGGTTAGGCGATTGGAGGGAAAGGTGGTGGAAGACAGGGGGAGAGAGAAACTAATAAGGTGGTGGTCGGAGAGAGGAAAAGGATTGTTTGAGAAGTTGCATGGAGTGCATAGGTAGGAGAATACAAGGTCAAGGGTGTTGCCATCAGAGTGAGTAGAAGCCTGTACCCATTGCTTCAGGTCAAATGAAGAGGTTAGACTAAGAAGTTTAGAAGTAGCAGGAGTGTTTGTATTAGCAGGGATGTTGAAATCACCGAGAAGGATTGTGGGAATTTCCGAAGAGAGAAAGTAGGGTAGCCAGGCAGAAAACTCATCAAGGAAAGTCGATAATGGTCCAGGGGGCCGGTAGATCACAGCAATTCTTAGGGAAGTGGGAGAGAATAGACGTATACAGTGGGCTTCGAATGATGAGAGTGAAAAAGAGGGAGGAGGGTGAATAACCTGGAAGGTGCTCTGGGGGGATAGGAGGAATCCCACTCCACCTCCCTTGCGTCCATTAGGCCTGGGGGAGTGAGTCCAGTGAAGGCCACCCTGGGAGAGGGAAGCAGGAGAAGGGGGAGATGGACCTTTCATATGGTGTACAGTATCTCCTCCTCATTTGTTGGGAACATGACTTTATATTGAGGAATGGAGATGGACCTTTCATATGGTGTACAGTATCTCCTCCTCATTTGTTGGGAACATGACTTTATATTGAGGAATGGAGATGGACCTTTCATATGGTGTACAGTATCTCCTCCTCATTTGTTGGGAACATGACTTTATATTGAGGAATGGAGATGGACCTTTCATATGGTGTACAGTATCTCCTCCTCATTTGTTGGGAACATGACTTTATATTGAGGAATGGAGATGGACCTTTCATATGGTGTACAGTATCTCCTCCTCATTTGTTGGGAACATGACATTATATTGAGGAATGGAGATGGACCTTTCATATGGTGTACAGTATCTTCTCCTCATTTGTTGGGAACATGACATTATATTGAGGAATGGAGATGGACCTTTCATATGGTGTACAGTATCTCCACCTCATTTGTTGGGAACATGACATTATATTGAGGAATGGAGATGGACCTTTCATATGGTGTACAGTATCTCCTCCTCATTTGTTGGGAACATAACATTATATTAAGGAATGGAGATGGACCTTTCATATGGTGTACAGGCTTTCCATTACCACAGCCATTTCATCTGAGGGAAATCCTAAAAACATGACCTGTTGGGGGTATTTGAGGAATGGAGTTGAGAAACATTGGTGTACAGTATCTTCTCCTCATTTACTGGGGACATGACGTTATATTGAGGAATGGAGATGGACCTTTCATATGGTGTAAAGTATCTCCTCCTCATTTGTTGGGAACATGACGTTATATTGAGAAACACTGGGTAGTGTCCTAAATACCAAGACTACTTATATATTAAGGGCTGCATATTATTTAACCATATGCAATGATAAAATATCTGTTAGGAATGTTAAATGGTGGGTTGGTTTTATTGAAAATTCTCCTATGAGCAGAAATGGTGATTTCTCAATCTTCTCATACATGAAAAATAAGCTTTCCTTTCATAATCCAGTCTCCTCTTACCTGGTGATGTGAGGGACGGCTGATTGTCCATCATGAGGTCCTTGTAGAGATCCTTGTGTCCTTCTAAATACTCCCACTCCTCCATGGAGAAATAGACAGTGACATCCTGACACCTTATAGGAACCTGACACACACAATGATACAGTCACCATCCAGACACATCCCTTGTCTGTTACTGGATAATGTCCCAGAATTCCCGGCACCGCTCACCTCTCCTGTCAGCAGCTCCATCATCTTCTTGGTGACTTCTAGAATCTTCTGCTTGTCAGATGTCCCGGGTGTCATAGAGTGAGGCTGAGGCACTGTGATGGTGACATGATTACCAGACTTCATAGAAGGAAACCTCTATATTGAAGAAACAAAGAGTTTAAGCCAAATGATACTCCAAGAATCCTCCTCACCTCTCCGGTCAGGTCTGTGTTTTATTAATAGAGATAAGAGTGATGTCATGTGACCTCCCAGAATCCTCCTCACCTCTCCGGTCAGGTCTGTGTTTTATTAATAGAGATAAGAGTGATGTCATGTGACCTCCCAGAATCCTCCTCACCTCTCTGGTCAGGTCTGTGTTTTATTAATAGAGATAAGAGTGATGTCATGTGACCTCCCAGAATCCTCCTCACCTCTCCGGTCAGGTCTGTGTTTTATTAATAGAGATAAGAGTGATGTCATGTGACCTCCCAGAATCCTCCTCACCTCTCCGGTCAGGTCTGTGTTTTATTAATAGAGATAAGAGTGATGTCATGTGACCTCCCAGAATCCTCCTCACCTCTCCGGTCAGGTCTGTGTTTTATTAATAGAGATAAGAGTGATGTCATGTGACCTCCCAGAATCCTCCTCACCTCTCCGGTCAGGTCTGTGTTTTATTAATAGAGATAAGAGTGATGTCATGTGACCTCCCAGAATCCTCCTCACCTCTCCGGTCAGGTCTGTGTTTTATTAGTAGAGATAAGAGTGATGTCATGTGACCTCCCAGAATCCTCCTCACCTCTCCGGTCAGCAGGTAGATGATCTCCAGGGTGAGGTTAATTAGACTCTCAGTCATGTGACTCCTGTTTTTGTCCATTTTTCTTAAATTGTGATCTCTACAGGATGCTCCTTTCTATAAATTGATAATTAACTGAGAATTACCTGGACTGTACTGGGATGAATAATATCAGGACAGAGTTCTTCTATCATTTTGATATCTCAGACAGCTTCTTATACTATATTACAGACCTAATTAATTAAGAACATGATATCACAACAAATATGGAGGAAGAGGATGGACATGACGGGGGTTACTGGGTGTAAATAAAAAATAATATCTTATTACCTCCTCTACTGCCAGTTCCAGCAATGTCTCCTCTCTACTTCCTCCCAAATGACCACTCACCCGCAACTTCCTGTCTTTATATGACGTGGCTTCCTGTTTTCGCCTTCCTTTACTTCCTGTCTATTTTCAGGCCACATCCTGCTAATAAGTGCTTTTCACTGAAATAATGGAGATCGCCATCTTGTGGAGGCTACACTAGCTGAACACATTCCTATTATTAGTAGCCTGGACACTGCTGGCTAATGTGTGAAATTGTAATTTCAATGAAGATAAACCTGGTCGTCCTGATTTAGAGATGCTGTTTGGTTACTGAAAAAAATATAAAACTCTCCATACTTATGTAGCGCTGCCCTCTTAAGGGTCGCAAGATAGATCAGTACCCCTCAGGCTGCCCTGACCCTGTGAGTCCTCTGCCACCTCTGACACCCTGGGTTAAAAATTTCCTTTAAATTACAGCAACAATAAGGAAATGCCCCACAATGAGTTAGATCATGAATATTTTACTCAGTAAGATAAATGAGGACAATCATAGAACAAACTTGGATTAAACCCCCAAAAAAGGGAAAAGAGTTGTCGTACAAGGAATATTATTAGCTATCGCCTTTATGATTCAAACATTCAACAGTGCATACTGTATTTCCTATACCCAAATAAGTATATGTATATTCTATGTGGGTGGGCTACAGTAGAGCAGAAGAATGATTCTTCTTCCTCCATCTCAGGACTCATGGAACCCACGTCTGGAAGGCTCTTCCTCTGGATTTCCCACTTTCAGCAAGGGTATCACTTGGGCCTCCAACCCATCAGCTAAGCTCACCGTCTCTGAAATCCAGCCGGAACATTCTCTCGCCACTCTATCAGGGCTTAAGTGTAATCTTCCTCAAACTTATGCCGCGTACACACGGTCGGACTTTTCGTCTACAAAAGTCCAACGGACGCTGACGGACTAAAGCTGGCTGGTAATCCGATCGTGTGTGGGCTGCTTCGGACTTTCAACGTACTTTTTTAGCCTCAAATCCGACGTACTTTAGATTTGAAACATGCTTCAAATCTTTACGTCGTAACTACGACGGACCCCGAAGTCCGCTCGTCTGTATGCTAGTCCTACGGACAAAAAAACGACGCATGCTCATAAGCAAAAACTAAACGGAAGCACTCGGTCTAGTAAAACTAGTGTTCGTATTGTAGGTAGCACATTCATCACGCTGCAAAATCTGTGATCGTTGAATGCAGCGCATTTTATTTCTTCTTTACGAATGCTCTAAAGAACGAAGGTGTTTTGCTGTTCATAATCAGAGTTCTCCCAAACTGATTTCTGAATTCTTTTTCTCTTTGATCTCATGAATGATATAGTATGCTTTTTATAAACAATGTTTCCATACTAATAATACTTTTTCCCTTTTATTTTTTTTTTTTTTTAGGTTTGTAAAGTTACCACAAAGAACCCATAATTCTTTTTTTTTTTTTTTCTAGTGATTATTTTTTAATTTTTAGATAAAGTTAACCCAAAGCACCGTTTTTGTTTATGTATATATTTTTTTTTCAAGACTTACCACTTGAACATTCTTAACATTAGTAATGTATTTTTGGTGTGTTTTTTTAAAACTCAATGAGATTGTTGTCCCTTGTTAATTTTTAACATTGTGTGTAAAATCAATGATTTAAAAGAAAACACATAAAAGTCTTTTGCTAAACTCAAAAAAGATCCATTTATTCATGGTCAAAATAAAATAAAGAGGAAGTCAACGCTGGAAAAAGTCGGTGTACAAGAAAATTGGGATCTTGAGGAGTCCATATAAGAGGGAGCACAATCTGGTCCAAGAATCCCAGAGATCAACAGCACCAGCAGATGATCTAGATGTCCCCAGACTGTGGTCCTACAACAGCCTGCGTCTTCTGTCAGACCAGACTGAACCCAGGTCATCACTTTCTTCTCTTCCCTGCAGCCTTTCCTCCACGCTGCCCTGCAGCCTTCCCTGCAGCCTTCCCTGTAGCCTTCCCTGTAGCCTTCCCTGTAGCCTTCTTTTGAGGCTGTGGCTCTGGTGTTTCAGTTGTGGCAGGAGGAGGAGGAGGAGGAGGAGGAGGAGGAGGAGGAGGAGGGGGGGGGGCTGCCTCATGTAGTTGGGTGTTTTTGGTTAGCGTGCCCTGCAGCCCCTTATGGATTGTTTCCCCAAATAGGCGCTCACAAATGAGGCGCTGCTCCCAATCCATCTGAAGAAGCCTGCTGGCTAAGTAGCAGCCATAGGCTTCTTCCGCTTCGGGGGGGCTTGTTAAAAAACGGGTGGCCTGTTGCATGAGGCGCAGGGACGCGTCCTGTGTGACCATCCCCTTCCTGGCCCTTTTTTTGGGAAGGTGGAGGGGAGGCACTTGGGATTGGGTGAGGCTCCTACTGGGCCCAGCCACCTCACTTGGCCCAGCCACCTCACTTGGCCCAGCCACCTCACTTGGCCCAGCCACCTCACTTGGCCCAGCCACCTCACTGGGAGCAGCCACCTCCTGCCTGACACTGGGCCCAGCCTCCTCCAGGATGATGGTGAATCCGGCCTCCTCCAGGCTGTCCATGGGCCCGGTCTCCTCCTGCCTGCCACTTTCCCCACATTCCTCCTGGATGGACTCATCCTGTGTATAAAAAAAGGACAATAGTTTTAGTTTCTTTTTTTGGGTTCATCAATGACACACAGTTTGCTTCTCATGACTAGCAAATTCAATGTGAATACATCTCTTTAATAAAAGAGTCTAATCAGACACCCTAATTATTTCAAGCAGGTGCCAAACATATTTAGTCACTACTATCATTTGATATGTATACACAATTTGGAGTGCTAAATTATTTGAGACAATTATAACATCCAGTTAACATCATTAATATTAGTACAGTAAATCTTTGTTAAAATAATTTACCTGACTCCAGATGGTCATATCCGGTTCATCCAGGATGGAAGACCCAGCTTGCTCCTCATCAGCCTCTGCTGGGGTGGAGGGAAGGGTGGAGGGAAGGGTGGAGGGAAGGGTTGAAAGTGATGCCCTGGCTTCATTCTGGTCATCAAGAAAACGGAGTTGTTTGTAGTACCACAGCCTGGGTACATAAACATCATCTGCTGATGCTCCTGATCTCCTTGATTCCTGGATCTTCCTATGCTCCCTTTTATACATGTTCCTCAAGACCCCAATTTTCTTGTACACTGTCTCCATTGTTGCTCCAGGGATGGTCTCCTGGACAAAGGACAGAAGTCTCTCCAGCGTTGACTTCCTCACATGCTTGTTATAATACTGAGGGTGTTTCACCTCCCACAAATTCCTCATCTCTCGATACTTTGAAATAAAAGAAGTAAGGAACTCTGGATCCTTCAATAGGGGATTCATTATATCTGGAAAAGAGAAAGTCACAAGACCAAAAAAACTTATTATATGTTTCTGCTAACCCCTCATCATCTTCTCCCTATGTAGGCCTCATCAATCTATCAAGCCATATAGGCCGCTTGCTACAAAGTCATGACCATAAACCCCCCCCCCAAAAAATATATATCTCAAATTACCTTCGTTTTGGAACGTCCTGGTCCACTATCACCTACGCACAGAACGTACGTACGACACGCGCGAAAGGCCCTCCTTTATACACTACGCATGTGTGAAACTCCGCCTGCGTCGCCCGCCCCTGACGTTCGAAATGAACTCATGTTCTCCGCCCCCTAATTTGACGCACAGAACGTACGTACGACACGCGCGAAAGGCCCTCCTTTATACACTACGCATGTGTGAAACTCCGCCTGCGTCGCCCGCCCCTGACGTTCGAAATTAACTCATGTTCTCCGCCCCCTAATTTGACGCACAGAACGTACGTACGACACGCGCGAAAGGCCCTCCTTTATACACTACGCATGTGTGAAACTCCGCCTGCGTCGCCCGCCCCTGACGTTCGAAATGAACTCATGTTCTCCGCCCCTTTTTTGTTACGGCGCGTAGTGGAGTTAAAGAATGGCGGAGACACCTGAAATGTTGACGACCTCAGGTAGTGGAGACAGCCCGCAGGCTGGAACGTCTGGAACGTCAACCAAATCTGTGAGGCCTAGATTTAAGGCCTCTAATATGAGTTTCAAAGAGATGGTGGAGATGGTGGCCATTCTTCGCAAAGACGACTATGATGGCAATTATGGGCCGTACGCACGGCCAAATTTGCGCAAGGCCAAAATCATAGCAAAGGTCGTGGACACTTTGCAGGCATCATTTGGGGTCCAGCGCTCCAAGGATCAATTGCGCAAAAGATGGTCTGACCTGAAAATCAGGGAGCCGGATCAATACCGACGTATCCGGAAAGTTCTTAAAAAAAGTAAGTACTTGTCGTGTTTTTCTCTTGTGTTTATTACCTTGTATACTGCTCCATGTGCTTTTCCTTTCTATACGATTTTTGTTCATCGTTCTAAACGATCTTTGAAGAAACCTCGTTACATATCTATATCTATATCTATATCTATATCTATATCTATATATATATCTATATATATATCTATATATATATATCTATATATCTATATCTAATATAGATATAGATATAGATATAGATAATCTATATATATATATATAATCTATATCTATATCTATATATATCTATATCTATATATATATATATCTATATCTAAATATATAAATATAAATATCTAAATATAAATATAAAAATATAAATATATAAAAATATAAATATATAAAAATATAAATATATAAAAATATAAATATATAAATATATAAATATATAAATATAAATATATAAAAATATAAATATATAAAAATATAAATATAAATATAAATATATAAAAATATAAATATAAAAAAATATAAATATATAAAAATATAAATATATAAATATATAAATATATAAAAATATAAATATATAAAAATATAAATATATAAAAATATAAATATATAAAAATATAAATATATATATATATATATATATATATATATATATATATATATATATATATATATATATATATATATATATATTATATATCTATTTGAAATTCTCTTAATTTTTTGGATTTACATTTAGTTAGATATTTAGAGATTTTGTTACAGATATAGAGAGAGATCAAAAGATTATTAACTATATTTTGAGATATTGATATCTATCTATCCGGTATGTCTTTATAATTTTAAATATTGAACTAAAATAGGAACTCTACACAAACCACTTCACTACAAATGTTGGAAAATTATTATGTCCTAAAATATCTGTGTGCTAATTAGATTACTCATTTTTTGTTTCACATAGGGGAAAAATCACTCAGCCAACCAAAAGAACACAGTCCACCACAAGCAAAACAGGATTGGGCAATCAGTCCAAGTCCCATTGACGATGTGGAGGAAGGAGAGGTGGGCGACATGGGCACCCCACCAGGTGAGTGTCTGACACACCAGCTTACGTTAATCTATGCATGGCTGCCTTTTGTTTAATTGAATTTGTCTACTCTATTTTAGGGGATCTGCTTCATTCAAGCAACAGTGACACCCCCGAGGATGTGGAGGAATTAGGCTACATGGCCACCCCACCAGGTCAGTGTCTGAGACAACAGCTTTATTTCTGGTAAGGTAAACTATGTATGTGTGCATATTTGTAAAGACATTTTTTGGTTTCATTCCACTTTAGGAACAACAAGAAGTGACCATTTCACCTCGGAAAGTGCCCAACGTCTAATTGGTCAAATAATGGGCTGGAATCAAGACATGGATCAAATGCGTAATAGGCTGGATCGTATGCAGCAGGAAATGAAGGACATGATTGATGTTTTGGGTCGAATCTAAATGCCCTTTTTTAAACCCCAAAACATCAATCATGTCCTTCATTTCCTGTTTTGCTGACCCCATTCTGGGCCTTCTCTTTGTTTTTTTGGCATAACATAAATGGCTGTTTAACCTAATGTCAAAAAGGAGGGCTGTCAAAAATCCACAAAAAAATAAAAATTGATTTTCTAAAAAACAACCAAAAAAAAAAAAAAAAGTGATTTTAAAAAACCCAAAAAAAAAAAAAAAGTGATTTTAAAAAACACAAAAAAAAAAAAAAAAAGTGATTTTAAAAAACCCAAAAAAAAAAAAAAAGTGATTTTAAAAAACCAAAAAAAAAAAAAAAAAGTGATTTTAAAAAACCCAAAAAAAATTCAAAAAATTAATGTTAAAAAACAAAAAAAAAATAAAAAATTGATTTTAAAACACCAAAAAATCGAATAAATAATTAATGTTAAAAAACCAAAAAAAGTAAAAAAAATTGATTTGAAAACACCAAAAAAATTAAGAAAATTAATGTTAAAAAACCAAAAAAAATTAAAAAATTGATTTTAAAACACCAAAAAATCGAATAAATAATTAATGTTAAAAAACCAAAAAAAGTAAAAAAAATTGATTTGAAAACACCAAAAAAATTAAGAAAATTAATGTTAAAAAACCAAAAAAAAAAAAAAATTGATTTTAAAAAACCAAAAAAAAAAAATAAAAAACTTGCTTTTAAAAAAAAAAAAAACTTGATTTTCCAAAAACAAAGCCTGTTTTTGAAAATCCAAAAGCCCAAAATATTTTTTTGTGGATTAGGTAGAAATATTTCAATATAATTATATTTTGCTACATCATTAAGATACCATTATATTTTTGTCTCGGAACATTTTATACTAAATGCAGAACTGAATGCATACCAACCATTAATAAAAACATCTCCTTTTATAGGATTTTAACAAATGTGTGGTTTGTTATTTCAAGGCTCAGTATCAGTTTGGTTATAATTGTCAAAAAGTTGTTTACAGTGGCAATGGAGCTTATTTATACATTTTTAAAATTCAAATACAGTTGGCACTACAACTGCTCGACCATAACCTAGGAGACAGCCCAAAAGAAAGGCAAGCAATAAATATAATGCCAGATTTCAGCAATATTTTTTTTATTGTAAAAAAAATTATATATCCTGGCCCATTGCAATGGCCCCCCTACCCATAAAATAATCAACATATTGCTGTCTAACCTGACGGGAACTTTGGGGGGCCAAGCCAGTACGGACAGTATCCAGGCCTGTAAGGTTGGCTTCTATTTGTCCGGCCTCAGGCCCAACTGTGCCTATATAATTGGCTGAATGCTTATTTAAAAAGTTGTGCAGAATGCAGCATGATAAAATTATAAAATTAAGTTTGTATTCCGCCAAATTAATGGCTGTTTGAAACAGGCGGAACCGGCTGGCCAGAATTCCAAACGCATTCTCAACCACTCTTCTAGCTCTGGCCAGCCGGTAATTAAAAACCCTCCTCTCCGGGGTGAGGGTTCTTTGGGGGAATGGCCTCATGAGGTGCTTGCTCAGAGCGAAGGCTTCATCGGCAATGAAGACAAAGGGGAGTCCTTCCACGTTATCCTCATCAGGTGGCAATCCCAGGCCACCACTCTGGAGACGCTGGCAGAACTCCGTCTGGGCAAATACTCCTCCATCCGACATCCGGCCATTCTTCCCCACGTCCACATATAAAAAATCATAGTGTGCCGACACCACCGCCATTAAAACAATACTGTGGAACCCCTTATAATTAAAATAATATGACCCCGAATGGGGTGGTGGCACAATGTGGACATGTTTCCCATCTATAGCCCCTCCACAATTGGGAAAGTCCCAACGGCTTGCAAAATGGGATGCCACAGTCTGCCATTCCTGTGGCGTTGAAGGAAACTGGGGAATCAAACAAGAAAACAAAAATCAATTAATTTGGAAGCTAACATTGCAGGAAAATTAGACAATTAAAAACATTATTCCCCAGCATCAGTATAACATTCAATAATTTAATTCTTCTGGAATAACTAATATGGAAAAAGGCACACTTATCAGATTGCTCACCCCCTCTGATAGAACATTGATTACATTTTAGGGGGTTGTGAAATCCCCAAAAAAAATTACTTTAACAACACGCAGGAATTTAGGGATAACAAAGGCTACAAGACTGCAGTTGTCGCACTCTGCAGGTGCAGTTGCAAACCAGCTTACAGTAAATGAGGTAATGTCAAAAGGCATTCATGTTGCTAACAGTACACAATCACATGCAAGGGCAATTAATGAAAACACTTTGAGGCTTGCATATGATTTGATGATGGAAATCAGCAGAGCTTCTGCTCATTTACTAAAGCACTGGAACAAATGCACTTGTAGAGTGCACATGCATTTTGCAAAGTGCAACATAGATTTGCTTTAGACAAATCAACACCACAGAACATTCAAGCAAATTTTAACGAGGGTGGGGGTGGGGGGGTTGTGAAATCTAGCTAATTGCTAATTAGCAGCACACTATTTGGAGTGAGTTCAGGTGGGGGGGGGGGTTGTGAAATCTAGCTAATTGCTAATTAGCAGCACACTATTTGGAGTGAGTTCAGGTGGGGGGGGGTTGTGAAATCTAGCTAATTGCTAATTAGCAGCACACTATTTGGAGTGAGTTCAGGTGGGGGGGGGGGTTGTGAAATCTAGCTAATTGCTAATTAGCAGCACACTATTTGGAGTGAGTTCAGGTGGGGGGGGGGGGGTTGTGAAATCTAGCTAATTGCTAATTAGCAGCACACTATTTGGAGTGAGTTCAGGTGGGGGGGGGGGGGTTGTGAAATCTAGCTAATTGCTAATTCTAAGCACACTAAATACACTCCAACAAAATACATTCAAAATGAGTAGACTAGGTGGATATGTTCCCATCACTTCATGCTGGGAAGGTTATTGAAGGAAACTATACATGCATGACAAAAAATAACAGGAAAAAATCCCAGCATGTGTGAGGATAAAAAGGGGACATTCACACTATATTGCAATGATGGGAAGTAGTGTTTGAAGCAAGAAATACATTACTTTATCAAAGATTACATAAAAGAACATGTGATGCTAATAAAATAAAAATATCTTACCTTAATATAGTCCTTCTGCAGGACCTGTATGATGGCAGAACAGGTCTCTGGGATAATGATCCCCAGAGCCTGGGGGGAGATGCCTGTCGAGAACTTAAGGTCCTGCAGGCTTCTCCCTGTGGCCAAATACCGCAAGGTAGCGACCAGCCTCTGCTCCGGAGTGATGGCTTGCCTCATGCAGGTATCCTGCCTGCTGATATAGGGGGTCAGCAAAGCCACCAAACGATCAAAAACGGGGTCCGTCATCCGGAGAAAGTTCCTGAAATCCTCAGGATTATTCTCACGGATCTCACGGAGCAAAGGCATGTGACAGAACTGGTCACGCTGAAGCAACCAATTCTTGGTCCATGAACTCCTCCTCGCCCTGTTCATGGACTGGTCTTGGGCTGAAGAATAAACTACAGCACCAAGCACATACAATGCACGAGCTCTACGACGAGTACGTACAGGTAACATGGCTTCAAAACGGTCGGCTGGTCAGAACGCACTAAACAGAACGCACTGAAGAACAGCAAGGCCTGTGAAGAACGACCTGAAAATCAGGAACGAGCGGCCAATAAAACAAAGATTTCTCAATGCCAACTGACCAAACGCACTGAAAAGCAGATACAAACCTCACAAGCACAGACTGAACAACAGTTAAAACGAACTGAAAAATACGAGTCTCACAAGCGCGAATCGTCTCTCACCAAACTTCTACTAACACGAGATAAACACGAGATTAGCAGAAGGAGCCCAAAGGGTGTCGTACGGGCTATTGAACTTCCGTTTTATAGTCTCGTCGGACTTGGTGTACGTCACAGCGTACTAAACTGGCGTACTTTTGTGTGGTCGTGTGTGGGCAAGTCCGTTCGTAAGAAAGTCTGCCCCAAGTCCGCCGAAGGTACGCCGGAAGTATGTCGGACAGACTGTCCGACTTTTGTAGCTGCAAAGTCCGACCGTGTGTACGCGGCATTAGGCTTCACATCCACCACATAGGATCCTTGCTCTGGAACAGCCCTTCTTATCAGCTGTCTCACCTCCCTTTCAGACAATCCAATTCTGGGCATCTTCACCACACATGCCAGTTCCAGTTGACTCCCTTGCTCTTGTGCCCAAATAGTGGCAGTGGCTGAGTCCATCTTCCCCTTCTCTCTGGGTTGATCACAGGACTTGCTTGGGCTTGCCATGAGGGGTATCCCGGACGAGCCCCTCAAATGTAGCGCTGCACCTCTTGAGGGTTGCAAGATAGATCAATACCCCTCTTGTTGCCCTGACCCTGTGAGTCCTCTGCCACCTCTGACACCCTGGGTTCAAAAATTTTTCCTTTAAATAACAGCAACAATAAGGAAATGCACCAAAATTAGTTAGATCAAGAATATTTTACTCAGTGAGATAAATGAGGAAAGAATCATAGAACAAACTTGAATTTAACCCCAAAAAAAGGGAAGAGAATTGTCTTACAGGGAATATTATTGATAGCGAAATAACTGTCACCTTTGTGATTCAAACATTCAACAGTGCATACTCTATTTCCTATACCAAAATAAGTATATGTATCAGTGGTGGCCCGTGCATTAAGGGCGCACGGGCGCCGCCCCCTCTCTCCTTAGGCTGTTAGGCCATAGGCTCTAATAGGCTTCAAAAAAGTGACCTGCAAGCGCCATGCTGGGCTCTCGCAGGTCACTTAGCTGTGTTAAAAAAGCAAATGACTATTCGCTTTACTAACACTAAACCGCCTCTCCGCCAATCAGGTGCTTGGGTCTGTTACCTGATTGACTGAAACGACAGGCGCCGATATTGGACGCCTATCAGGAGGAGAGGACGGGAGATGAGCATGGCAGGAGACGCATGGAGGACCCCGCTTGTCGTCGCCATCCGCTGCCCCACCAAGACAGGGTAATGCCGCGTACACACGAGCGGACTTTACGGCGGACTTTGCCCGGCGGACTGGATTTCGTCGGACAATTCGATGTGTGTGGGCTCCAGCGGACTTTGTTTTCTCAAAAGTTGGACGGACTTAGATTTGAAACTTGTTTCAAATTTATCCGTTGAAATTGAGTCCGGTCGAAAAGTCCGCCGTCTGTATGCTAGTTCGACGGACAAAAAAGCCACGCTAGGGCAGCTATTGGCTACTGGCTATGAACTTCCTTGTTTTAGTCTGGTCGTACGTCATCACGTACGAATTCGACGGACTTTGGTGGATTGTGTGTAGGCAAGTCCGTTCATTCAGAAAGTCCGTCGGAAAGTACGTCGAAAAGTCCGCCGGGCAAAGTCCGCCGTAAAGTCCGCTCGTGTGTACGCGGCATTAGTGCGGTTGTCAAACTTTTTTACTTATTAAAACTACTACACTATGAGACCTTCCTCTATAAGTAAAAAAGTTTGACAACAACAAATGGCGATTACACTCACAAGTTACAGTGCCGATCCGGAAATGTAACAATTTCTATAAGATATACAGATTGAATCCCTGGGCTTCCTGAAGACGCCAATATGGCAAAACATATGTCGGAGCAGAGGATCCGCCATTCCAGGTCCTGATCCCATATCCCATTTAGGCTTTGCCATTAAGAGAGACGCGGACTACACACCATCCTTCAAAGACTAGCCGGCTTGTACATGCTGATTACACCTGGTGCCCGGATCGGCACTGTAACATGTGAGTGTAATCGCCATTTGTTGTCAAACTTTTTCACTTATACACTATGAGACCTTCCTCTATGTCTCTTGTGGAGTCATTTTTCCCATCCTAGTTTCATCTCGAAGGGCCAGTGGAGTGGAACTGTGCTGTCAGTGGAATCAATTGGTATTCCAGAAGTGCTGTTTGACCTTCCTGTAAAAAGGGGTCATACATTTCTGGTGAGCGGCCACCCATCTTTTGAACACTCGTGGTAAAGAACTAGAAGTTTATTTTTGAGCATCACATTTTGGTGTTGGGATTCATTCATTCACTTTCAAGCTTGCTATATTTTGAATATCTGTATTTTTCCGATTCACTGAACATCACTAGCGCCTCATTCTTTAATCATTTGCCGACCGCTGCACGGCGATATACGTCGGCACAATGGCAGCGGTGGGCATATGGGCGTACCTATACGTCCCCTTTAACTGGCGGGGCTAGTGGGTGTACATCGTGACCGTGTCTGCGGGTCCCGCGGACTCGATGTATGCCAGAGGCCCGCGATCGTGTCACAGAGCCGCACAGCGGGGAGATGCCTATGTATACAAGGCATTTCCCCATTCTGCCTAGTGACATGACAGGGATCTACTGCTCCCTGTCATCAGGAGCAGTGATTGCTGTCATGTCAGTGGTAGCCCCTCCCCCCCACAGTTAGAATCACTAGCTAGGACACACTTAACCCCTTGATCGGCCCCTAGTGTTTAACCCCCTTCCCTGCCAGTGTCATTTACACAGTAATCAGTGCACTTTTATAGCACTGATCGCTGTATAAATGTCAATGGTCCCAAAATAGTGTCAAAAGTGTCCAATGTGTCCGCCATAATGTCGCAGTCACGATAAAAATCACAGATCGCCGCCATTACTAATAAAAAAATAAATAAAAATGCCATAAAACTATCCCCTATTTTGTAGACGCTATAACTTTTGCGCAAACCAATTAATATACGCTTATTGCGATTTTTTTACCAAAAATATGTAGAAGAATATGTATCGGCCTAAACTGAGGAAAAAATTATTTTTTTTTACATATTTTTGGGGGATATTTATTTTAGCAAAAAGTAAAAAATATTGCTTTTTTTAACAAAATGGTTGCTCTTTTTTTGTTTATAGTACAAAAAATAAAAACAGCAGAGGTGATCAAATACCACCAAAAGAAAGCTCTATTTGTGGGAAAAAAAGGACATTAATTTTGTTTGGGTGCAACTTTGCACGACCGCGCAATTGTCAGTTAAAACGACGCAGTGTCGCATCGCAAAAAAATCAGGAAAGGGGTAAAATCTTCCGGGGAGGAAGTTGATAATCTGTGCATAAACCATTTGGAACTCTCAGTCCCATGATCCACTTAAAATTAAACTTTCCTCCTAAAGAGCTCACCACCATTCTTGGAAGTCTGCCCAGAGCTTGACTGAAATCGCTTACTCCGATTTCACTGTACACTGTGAGCTTACCGTAAAGTGCATCAGAGGCTGCAGCAAGTCAGATGGAGCCCGCCTCATTTCCTGGTGGAGGACATCCAGTGCCATCTAGCCTGGCTGTCCCTGGTCCTTCCCTTTCATTCATCGGTTTTGGGGCCCTTGGTTTGTCCCATATATGGAACCTGCAGTTCTTATTCAGAGGGTTGGAGTGTTTTGTGGGATGGGTTTTACCATACCCCTTCCTTCCTTCCCCCCCTTGGCATGTAGCTTGAGGCTCTTTTGCTGCATACTTGTTGCAGCCTGGGTGGGACTGGGTGGGACTCTGTGCGCTCCGAAGTCACCTGAGCACCATATGGCACAGCAGATATGACTTCACCGCACCTGGAAATGATGGGAATCAATTGCCAGGTTGTAGGAAGCAATTGTCTTCCTCCCCACAGACATCCTTTTGGCACCAGTCTTGACATGTGGCACCAAATGTTTGCTCCCCACCCATGGAAGAACTTTCCAAGGCGCTTCGTCCCTGTGGGGCTTAATCGTAGATTCATCTGATCAGGACAAATATTGGCTCTTCAAGCTCCATCAACCACAAGAAAACAGCACCCGTCCGCACTCAAAAGCCCAGCACACCGCAGTCGATTAAGCCCCACATGGTTTATGGGCATCACATGAGTGTTGTCCCTCCCTATTTGCAGGGTATATATGCTTTTAGACACAGGTAGTGGCGCTGACTACAGACTGTCTCGGCTGGAACCATGGAACACCTATTTTCACCAGCATTATGGATAATATCTTACATGGAGAATATCGAGTGTTTTGCCTCTTGACCTCATTCAGGTGAGATTTTGCATGGTTTTTGAGTTGATAGTATGCCCATTGATATCTACTGGATATTAACTAGGAAGGGCTTGAACCAATGGGTTCTTTTGCAATATATTTTTTGCAGTTTACCCACCTGAGGGGACTCCATGGTGATCCTTGGGTTTTGTCCCTGGGTGGAACCTGTGACAACTTACCGGACCATTGTTTTTATGGGTTGGCCGACTTCATGTGTATATCTTGTCTCTGCTACGTAAGCTGTTTCTGTATCATTATGCATTCAAGGTGACCCATTTTATTGTATTGGAAGTATATGAGATTAATAAATCTATATGTAGCAGATATAGCGCTTCTTCACCCCTGCAGAAAATTTTCGCTATAATTGAAACGCGTCGGTTTTCCACATGTGATCATCTTTCATAGTTTGGCATATTATGGTGAAAAACTGTTAACACAAATGACTAGAGGAGCAGGTAGTCCTTTATATTTCAATACAGAGAAAGAAAAAAACTTCAAAATAATACATAAGCCAATGTTTTTTAAATGTTCGGTTTTATGGATATTTGTGATCAAATTTATACTTTTTATGCATATTTATTTAAATTTAAGATTAGCACACCACCAGTATGTAATTCATGAGAAATAGATTCAGCTCGGCTCGGCACCTGTGGAAGAACCCCCCCCATACGTTTCACGCTTGTGGGGCTTAACCATAGATTCGTCTAGTCAGGACCAATATTGGCTCTTCAAGCTCCATCCAGACCACAAGAAAATGGTGGCTATCTGCACCCAAAAGCTCAGCACACCGCAAGTATGTAATTAATGAGAAATGGCTTCACTTCGACTCTTCATTCATGCAAAAAAGCTCCCCCAATGTGTTTTGCGGAATATGGGGCTTAATCATAGGTGATTAAGCCCCACAAGAGCGAAATGTGTTAACAGGTTCTTTAATGGGTATGTAGTTAATAATAAATGGCTTTAGCTCGGCTCTCCACCCATGGATGTAATTAAGGAGAAATGGCTTCACCTCCGCTCTCTATTCGTGCAAGAGCCCCCTCTCAACATGTTTCGCTCAATGTGGAGCTTAATCACCCCACAAGGGGGAAACACTTTAGCGGGTTCAGCCTGGCTCTCCAACCATGGAAGAACCCCCCAGCGTGTTTTTCCCTTGTGGGGCTTAATCATAGGTGTTCAGCTCGGCTCTCCACCCATTAGAGGAACACCTGCCCAACATGTTTTGCCCAATGTGGAGCTTAATTATAGGCGATTAAGCCCCACAAGGGTGAAACACTTTAGCAGGTTCTTCCATGTGTATGTAAATAAGAAATGGCTTCAGCTTCGCTCTCCACCAGTGGAAGACCCCCCCCAATGTATTTCGCCCTTGTTGGGCTTAATTCACCTTTGTGGGGCTTACTTGTAGATGATTGGGCCCCAAAAGGGTGAAACTTTAGCAGATCCTTCCATGGGTATGAAAGTAATAAGAAATGGCTTCAGCTCAGCTGTCCACCCATGGAATACAACCCTCCCCCCGACGTGTTTCACCCTTGTGGGACTTACGTGTAGGCGACTAAGCCCCACAAGGGCAAAACATGTTAGCGGGTTCTTCCATGGGTATGTAATTAATAAGAAATGGCTTCAGCTCAGTTCTCCACACATGGATGAAATTAAGGAGAAATGGCTTCAACTTGGCTCTCTATTTGTGCAAGAACCCCCTCCCCCAACATGTTTCATCCAAAGTGGGGCTTAATCGCCTATGATTAAGCCCCACATTGGGTGAAACATGTTGGGGGGGACTCTTGTATGAATTAAGAGCCAAGGTGAAGCCATTTCTCCTTAACTATATTTAAGCTTCATCCAGACCACAAGAAAATGGCGCCCGTCCACACTCAAAAGCTCAGCACACCGCAAGTATGTAATTCATGAGAAATGGCTTCACCTTGGCTTGAGCTCGGTTCTCCACCCATGGATGTAATTAAGGAGAAATGGTTTCACCAAGGCTCTCTATTCATGCAAGAACCCCCCCCCCCCCAAATGTGGGGCTTATTAATAGGCGATTAAGCCCCTAAAGAGCGAAACGCTTTAGCAGGCTCTTCCATAGGTATGTAAATAATAGGAAGTGGCTTTAGCTTGGCTCTCCAACCTTGGAAGAACCCCCCAACGTGTTTTGCCCTTGTGAGGCTTAATCATAGGTGTGCTCAGCTCCCCACCCATGGAAGAACAGCCCCCCTTCTCCTCCAATGAATTTCGTCCTTGTGAAGCTTAATTTACCCTTGTGGGGCGAACGTGTAGTTGATTAAGCACCACAATGGGGAAGCGGGTTCTTCCATGGGTATGTAATATGTAATTCATAAGAAATTACTTAATCTCGACTCTCCACCTATGGAAGAACTCTACCCCCCCCCCTCAACATGTTTTGTTTTATAATCGAGAGAAATTAAGCCCCACAAGGGTGAAATGCATTTGGGGGGAGGGGGTTCTTCCACGGGTGGATAGCCAAGCTAAAGCCATTTCACAAATAGAGAGCCAAGGTGAAGCCATTTCTCATTAATTACATCCATGGGTGGAGAATCGAGCTAAAGCCAAGGTGAAGCCATTTCTCATGAATTACATACTTGCGGTGTGCTGAGCTTTTGAGTGTGGACGGGCGCCATTTTCTTGTGGTCAGGACTCACAGGAGGACGCTGTGTGGCCCCACTTTGGATGAAACATGTTGGGGGGAAGGGATTCTTGCACAAATAGAGAGCCAAAGCAAAGCCATTTCTCCTTAATTACATCCATGTGTGGAGAACCGAGCTGAAGTCATTTCTTATTAATTACATACCCATGGAAGAACTCGCTAACATGTTTCGTCCCTTATGGGGCTTAATCGCCTACAAGTAAGGGTGAAACACGTCAGTGGGGTGGGGGTTTGTATTCCATGGGTGGACAGCTGAGCTGAAGCCATTTCTGGAGCCTTTGGAGTCCACTTCCTTTTTTTATAGGTTTTGTTGCACTGAGCTGCATTTTTGCAAATCTACAGATCAGGACTTTCAATGAAAACGGATCTGAGGGTTAGATGGATCAGCTATGCAAGTCGCACTCCCTGTTTGCTGCAACTATGTAACCCCCCATCAGAGATCGTGATCTCTCTGGTGAAGATCGAGTTCGGATTTTTTGCTGAACGACTTCTCACAGTTCAAGCACGAAAAAGGAAATTTTTTTCCCGTATGAACTCTCTGGTGTTTAAGAAGATGTCCTCTTTGATTAAAACATTTCCCGCACTCTGAACAAGAATACGGGCGCTCTCCCGTGTGAACTCTCTCATGCGTCATAAGAGTCGCTTTTATGCGAAAAGACTTCCCGCACTCGGAGCAAGAATAAGGAAGCTCACCCGTGTGCCTTCTCTGATGTGCAACAAGGTGCTCCTTCCGACTGAAACTTATCCTACACTCCGAGCACGAATACGGGCGCACCCCAGCATGAATCCTCTTATGCGCTATGAGGTTTCCTTTCCGTGAAAAACATTTCCCGCACTCCGAACATACGATAGGACACTCTTTCATGTGACTCAGGAGGCGGCTGTTGTCCTTGAAACATTTCCCGCACTCCGGGCAGGAGAAAGAACTTTCCTCTGTGTGACTTCTCTGGTGTTGAAGCAATTCTTCTTCCCGAGCGAAACATTTCCCGCACTCCGAACAGGAGAAAGGGCGTGCCTCCTTGTGAATTCTCAGGTGCTGAAGGAAGTCTTTTTTTAGGGCGAAACTTTTCCCGCACTCTGGGCAGGAAAAGGGCTTCTCGCCGGTGTGGCGCTTCAGGTGGTCGCGCAGGCTTCCCTTTTCTGAAAAGCTTGCGCCGCATTCAGGACACTGGAAGGGCTTTTCACCGGTGTGGGTTCTCTGGTGCATGGCAAGTTTCCATTTCTTCGGGAAGGATTTCCCACACTCCGAACATGAAAAGGGTTTTTTGTGGGGGTGAAGTTTTTGGTGCTCCACCAGCTGTGACACGTCTGTGAATGATGTCCCGCACTCCGAGCACGAAAAGATCCCCTCCACGGCGTGAACGCTCTGGTGTGTACGGAGCTCGGATTCCGTTTCAAAACGTTTCCCACACACCGAACACGACGTTGACCTCTTGCCAATGTGACATTGCAAATGCTTGGTAAGACACGAGTTCCTCCTGAAACGTTTTCCGCACTCGTCACAGGAAAACGGCCGCTCGCCCGTGTCAGTTCCTCGGTGCGCGACGAGGTCAGATTTTCGCGCGTTTGGCATTTTATCCATGTGTGTCCTCTGGTGTATTCTGAGGGTGGCTCTCCGAGCGAAACATTTCCCGCACTCTGAACACGAGAAGGGTCTCTCACCCGTGTGACACCTGAGGTGTATCGTCAGGTTAGCTTTGTTAGTAAAGGACTGGCCGCACTCTGTGCACACATGAGGTCTCAGACCTATGTGACCCTTCACGTGGGTCACCAAATCCGATTTGGTTATGAAAGATTTGCCGCATTGAGAACATGAGAAGGGGCGCTCTCCGGAATGGGAACGTTGATGTCTAAGGAGGAGCGATTTCGAACTGAAGCGTTTCCCGCACTCCGAACACGAAAAGCGATAATACCCGGTGTGATATCTTTGATGGTGCAGAAGATCCGATTTCCACATAAAAGCTTTCCCACATTCTGAACACGAAAACGGACGCTTCCTGGATTGCTTGGGATTAGACATATCTGGAGATCTATCTACACTGTGAAAACCTGGTGGGACATTCGTCTCAATAGCGTGTGCCCTAATAGACAACTCCTCAGCATTAAAGGGGGGCACTAATTCTTCCGTAGGGTAATGGCTGTGAGGTAAATTGTAAGAAACGGGTTTTACATCCAGAGAGAATTGTGTAAGGTCATCTTCTTCTTCTTCTTCTTTACATTCAAGGGGTAAAATGGGATGACTTTCTGAGGTATTCAAAACATCAGGTGCATCTGTTGGCCAAAAAACATTTATTCATAAAAAAAAAGGGCCAATTATTCAAAGTCAGAAGTCATGTGTGTTAGTCTAGGAGTTAATGTTTTACAAGATCTTTATTATGGAATCGGGAGCAGTAGTAACATTAACATAAGAGAAAAAGTATACATACAACGATTGCATCATTTTATTGAGGAATACCTCCATCTCATTTGTTGGGAACATGACGTTATATTGAGGAATGGAGATGGACCTTTCATATGGTGTACGGTATCTCCTCCTCATTTGTTGGGAACATGACGTTATAATGAGGAATGGAGATGGACCTTTCATATGGTGTACAGTATCTCCTCCTCATTTGTTGGGAACATGACATATTGAGGAACGGAGATGGACCTTTCATATGGTGTACAGTATCTCCTCCTCATTTGTTGGGAACATGACATTATATTGAGGAATGGAGATGGACCTTTCATATGGTGTACAGTATCTCCTCCTCATTTGTTGGGAACATGACGTTATATTGAGGAATGGGGGTGGACCTTTCATATGGTGTACAGTATCTCCTCCTCATTTGTTGGGAACATGACATTATATTGAGGAATGGAGATGGACCTTTCATATGGTGTACGGTATCTCCTCCTCATTTGTTGGGAACATGACGTTATATTGAGGAATGGAGATGGACCTTTCATATGGTGTACAGTATCTCCTCCTCATTTGTTGGGAACATGACGTTATATTGAGGAATGGGGGTGGACCTTTCATATGGTGTACAGTATCTACTCCTCATTTGTTGGGAACATGATATTATATTGAGGAATGGAAATGGACCTTTCATATGGTGTACAGTATCTCCTCCTCATTTGTTGGGAACATGACGTTATATTGAGGAATGGAGATGGACCTTTCATATGGTGTACAGTATCTCCTCCTCATTTGCTGGGAACATGACGTTATATTGAGGAATGGAGATGGACCTTTCATATGGTATACAGTATCTCCTCTTCATTTGTTGGGAACATGACGTTATATTGAGGAATGGAGATGGACCTTTCATATGGTGTACAGTATCTCCTCCTCATTTGTTGGGAACATGACGTTATATTGAGGAATGGAGATGGACCTTTCATATGGTATACAGTATCTCCTCTTCATTTGTTGGGAACATGACGTTATATTGAGGAATGGAGATGGACCTTTCATATGGTGTACAGTATCTCCTCGTCATTTGTTGGGAACATGTCATTATATAGAGGAAGGGAGATGGACCTTTCATATGGTGTACAGTATCTCCACCTTATTTGTTGAGAACATGACATTATATTGAGGAATGGAGATGGACCTTTCATATGGTGTACAGTATCTCCTCCTCATTTGTTGGGAACATGACGTTATATTGAGGAATGGAGATGGACCTTTCATATGGTGTACAGTATCTCCTCCTCATTTGCTGGGAACATGACGTTATATTGAGGAATGGAGATGGACCTTTCATATGGTGTACAGTATCTCCTCCTCATTTGTTAGGAACATGACATTATATTGAGGAATGGAGATGGACCTTTCATATGGTGTACAGTATCTCCTCCTCATTTGTTGGGAACATGACGTTATATTGAGGAATGGAGATGGACCTTTCATATGGTGTACAGTATCTCCTCCTCATTTGTTGGGAACATGACGTTATATTGAGGAATGGAGAGGGACCTTTCATATGGTGTACAGTATCTCCTCCTCATTTGTTGGGAACATGACGTTATATTGAGGAATGGAGAGGGACCTTTCATATGGTGTACAGTATCTCCTCCTCATTTGTTGGGAACATGACGTTATATTGAGGAATGGAGAGGGACCTTTCATATGGTGTACAGTATCTCCTCCTCAATTGTTGAAAACATTGGATAGTGTGGCAAATACAAATAATATATTCTCCAGGTAAGGACTGGATACCAAATGTTATAATTATTCCTCTTTATGCATTTGTCACATTAGATGCATTACCACATTAGGTAATAGATAAATCTACAATGTTTTGTATGGGCAGAAATGTCCTTATGTTGATAAGACATTAAATGTTTCTATCCAACTGCTTAAACATGGACAAATTATTTATTCAATTAAAATTTCTCTGGTTACTCTGTTGGTTGTTTCAGCTTTAAAGTAGTCTCCTCTTACCCGGTGATGTGAGGGGCGGCTGATTGTCCATCATGACGTCCTTGTAGAGATCCTTGTGTCCTTCTAAATACTCCCACTCCTCCATGGAGAAATAGACAGTGACATCCTGACACCTTATAGGAACCTGACACACACAATGATACAGTCACCATCCAGACACATCCCTTGTCTGTTACTGGATAATGTCCCAGAATTCCCGGCACCGCTCACCTCTCTTGTCAGCAGCTCCATCATCTTCTTGGTGACTTCTAGAATCTTTCTGTGGATGTTTCTCTCAGGTTTCAGGGAGTTAGGTGAAGGCACTGTGATGGTCACCTTGTCACCAGACTTCACAGGAGAAAAACTCTATATTAAAAGATAAAGAGTAATATTGTGACCCTCCCAGAATCCTCCTCACCTCTCCAGTCAGGTCTGTTTTATTAATAGAGATAAGAGTGATGTCATGTGACCTCCCAGAATCCTCCTCACCTCTCTGGTCAGGTCTGCGTTTTATTAATTGTCATAAGAGTGATGTCATGTGACCTCCCAGAATCCTCCTCACCTCTCTGGTCAGGTCTGCGTTTTATTACTTGTCAAAAGAGTGATGTCATGTGACCTCCCAGAATCCTCCTCACCTCTCCGGTCAGCAGGTAGATGATCTCCAGGGTGAGGTTTATTATCCTCTCGGTCATGTGACTCTGGTCCTCATCCATTTTTGATGTGGTCACGTTGTCTATATAAGATGTTTCTCTCTGTAGACGGATTATAAACTGAGAATTATCTGGACTGTACTGGGATGAAAAATGTCCTCCATAGTTCCGACATCTCAGATTGCTTCCTTTACTACATTACCGTAGCACCCTCCTTGTTAGTGCAGGTTGCTAGGCAAATTGAGTGTAGCTCCTCTGTACTCAGTGGAGCAGAGGTTGATTGCTCTAACCTGCTAAGTGTTACACAGGCTGCTGGTCTGATTGCTTCCCCCTGCATTCTGGAAGGTTCTAGAAATACAGCGGGAGGAGGTATGGGAGAGCAGCTATTTACGGGAACTCAGACATTTCCTGGAAAGGTCTGTCCAGTAGGCAGTTGGAGAACCCATAAATACCCTGAAGCACTAGAGCGGAGGTGTCTTGGATCCCGGGTTAGCCCTGCCAGAAAAGTCACCTCTGGGGAGTCTACTGAGATGCTTCATGGAGATCATCAAGGTCCCAGCCATAGCTTAGGCTGCAGAGGCCTATTTCCTAAAATCTGGGGGTTCTCACATATGGTCTGGAAGAGCACTCTGGAGGATACCCAGTGGAGGCTGCATAGAATAGGGGCCAGTGGTTGTTGTATTACGAGTCTGAGTCTGCCCAGTGGATGTCAGAAGGTGGCAGCTGATGATCCTGAAGCCTTGTGAGAACTGACCCAAGTCCTTTGCCCTAGAGACTGTATGAAGCTACCAGTTTCACCCAGAGACAAATCCAAAGCATTTCTCTTAGCAAGTAGTGACTCTGTGAAGGTTCTCCACCAGCGTAGTAAGAAAAGTCCTCAGCTACTTTGGTTCCTTTGGGGTATCCCATGCCTCCCCCCCCCCCCAATACCTATCCAAGTTTTACTCAGCAATAAAAATACAAAATATACCCCTAGACTCTTATTGAGTCAATGACAGAAAAGAAAAGGCTGCGTGTGTACTAAGTGGGGGAAACAGGACTGTTCAAGACCAGCGGCTGTTTTCGGGGATAACCTACATTACCATCATTGTTTAAATGCTATAATAATAATAATAATAGAACAGCATCTCTTAACACATAGATGGGAAAATGGTTCTATATTTAGATGTTATTTGTAGACATATGAAGGTATAACTTTTCACTTTTGATTTTGCATGTTATCATCATCTGCTGAAGATAAAAAACATCACAGTGACTATGGAGGAAGAGGACGGACATGACGGGAGGGGTTACTGGGTGTAAATATAAAATAATATCTTATTACCTCCTCTGCTGCCAGTTCCATCAATGTCTCCTCAGTACTTCTTCCCGGCTCTCTCACCCGTAACTTCCTATTTATACCTGACATCACTTCCTGTCTGTACCTGACATCACTTCCTGTTTCCCCCTTACTTTACTTCCTGTCCATGTCACACCTATTCCTGCCAGTGCGTTCCACTTAAAAATAATGGAGGTGGCCATCTTGTGGAGACTACGCTAACTGTATACATCCCTATTTATCGTAATAGAAACATTACTGTCTGATGTTGGAAATAGCAATTTGAGTGAAGCTGAAGCTGGTCTTCCCAATTTAGAGATGCTGTTTGATTACTAAAGAAATAAAAGATCCCCCTACTTGGGCTCGATTCACATCTATACATGTTGCTTTTGAGCGTTTCTGCAGTGCTTTTTGCAGTGCTTGTTGTGTTTTTGGACACGTGTTTTTACCACGATTTTGTCACGATTCGTGTTTTCTTATTTTTTTTCTACACTGTATAAAGCTGATTGCTAAGGAGGGGGCCGTCACGCCCTTAACAACCGAAGAGTCTTCAGCTGTCAGCCAGCTTCCCCGCTGACAGTTGAATGTAAAAAAAATAATTGCCGTCTAAAAAAAAATGTGAAAAAAACAGCGTGGGGTCCCCCCCAGGTCCATACTAGGCCCTTGGGTGTAGTATGGATTCAGAGGGGACCCCAACACCAAAATTGAAAAAAAATGGCGTGGGGTTTCCCCCAAAATCCATACCAGACCCTTATCCGAGCATGAAGCCCGGCAGGTCAGGAAAGGGAGGGGACCAGCGAGCACCCCCCCCCTACTGAACCATACGAGACCGCATGCCCTCAACCTAGGGGGGTGGGTGCTTTGATGGGGACAATGGCCTCTTCCCGACAACCCTGGCCATTGGTTGTCGGCGTCTGCAGGTGGGGGGCTTATCGGAATCTGGAAGCCCCCTTTAACAAGGGGGCCCCCAGATCCCGGCCTCCCCCACCCTATGTGAATGGGTATCTGGTACATTGTACTCCTACCCATTTACCAAAAAAAGTAGTGTAGTGTGACAAAAGACAATAGACTGTTTTTGACAAGTCCTTTATTAAAAATCTTCTTTCTCCGGTGTTCTTCTTCCTCCGGCTATGACCCTCCTCCGATGCTGCATCCTGCTGAGCTGTTCGCGCCCATGTCAAGCATTTCTTAGATAACTATGGGGTGTGGCCATCAGATGACGTCATTCAGAGGCCCCGCCCCCTCGTGACATCACGGACCCATCATGCCCCGGGCAGAGTAATTTCCCTATAGAACCACTGAATCTGACCTCAGGAGGGTCATTTCCCTTTACGGCATCCAGAATTCTCTAATTTGTGGTTATAAACATATTAAATGTGTACACAGCTTAGCCCAGTTATTCTGTACACCAATATATTATCCTTCAACAAGGTGTCACAAGCTGTGGGTTATGACCTAAACCTCAAACAGGGCATGGAAGTAGACCCCCTTCCCTCACTACTAATGCTTTCCCAATAAGGTGGGGTCTAAAGTATAGCAGATGTCCCACCAGGGACCCCCTCATGGAATTTTAAACACAGCGGCAAGCCAACAGTTACTTACAGATGCAGAGTTGGGTTGGTGCATGTAGAGCAGGAACTAGGTAGCACTGGTAGTAGGACTAGTGGCGTAACTGTACCATAGTAGATTGAACATAGTGACAAGACTCTTGGAGACTGGATGGTGGCAGATTGGACGGTTGTGGGCTGGATTTTAGTAGATTGTACAGGACTGGTTGGTAGCAGACAGCTTGGAGGTGTCAGACCCAATGGTCAAGCCAGGGCAGTCCCTTCTGCCCCAGTTTAAAAAGACTTCACGGTTACATGACGAGGTGTCTATGGCTGCGGACAGCAGACGAGGTGCCAGCCCTGGAACTTGGAAGGTAAGTGACTGTGACAGAGGGCCCATGTGGTAAGCAAAAATATTTGGGTCCATTGTAGAATTCAAAGATAATCAGTTATTGAGTGCCAAGAAACCCATCACCACACCAATACACGACCATCAGGCTGAACCACATCAACACCAGAGGCTGCAGAGACACAGTCACACAGGAGAGGGGAGGGGGAGAGGCTGCAGAGACACAGTCACACAGGAGAGGGGAGGGAGAGGCTGCAGAGACACAGTCACACAGGAGAGAGGAGGGGGAGAGGCTGCAGAGACACAGTCACAGAGGAGAGGGGAGGGGGAGAGGCTGCAGAGACACAGTCACACAGGAGAGGGGAGGAGGGAGAGGCTGCAGAGACACAGTCACACAGGAGAGGGGAGGAGGGAGAGGCTGCAGAGACACAGTCACAGAGGAGAGGGGAGGGGGAGAGGCTGCAGAGACACAGTCACAGAGGAGAGAGGGAGGGGGAGAGGCTGCAGAGACACAGTCACACAGGAGAGGGGAGGAGAGAGAGGCTGCAGAGACACAGTCACACAGGAGAGGGGAGAGGCTGCAGAGACACAGTCACACAGGAGAGGGGAGAGGCTGCAGAGACACAGTCACACAGGAGAGGGGAGGGGGAGAGGCTGTAGAGACATAGTCACACAGGAGAGGGGTGGAGGAGAGGCTGCAGAGACTCAGTCCCAGAGAAGAGGGGAGAAGCTGCAGAGACACAGTCACACAGGAGAGGGGAGGGGGAGAGGCTGCAGAGACACAGTCACACAGGAGAAGGGAGGGAGAGAGGCTGCAGAGACACAGTCACACAGGAGAAGGGAGGGAGAGAGGCTGCAGAGACTCAGTCCCAGAGAAGAGGGGAGGGGGGAGAAGCTGCAGAGACACAGTCACACAGGAGAGGGGAGGAGGAGAGGCTGCAGAGACACAGTCACACACGAGAGGGGAGGGGGAGAGGCTGCAGAGACACAGTCACACAGGAGAAGGGAGGGAGAGAGGCTGCAGAAACTCAGTCCCAGAGAAGAGGGGAGGGGGGAGAAGCTGCAGAGACACAGTCACACAGGAGAGGGGAGAGGCTGCAGAGACACAGTCCCAGAGAAGAGGGGAGGGGGGAGAAGCTGCAGAGACACAGTCACACAGGAGAGGGGAGGAGGAGAGGCTGCAGAGACACAGTCACACACGAGAGGGGAGGGGGAGAGGCTGCAGAGACACAGTCACACAGGAGAGGGGAGAGGGAGAGGGTGCAGAGACACAGTCACACAGGAGAGGGGAGAGGGAGAGGCTACAGAGACACAGTCACGCAGGAGAGGGGAGGAGTGAGAGGCTACAGAGACACAGTCACACAGGAGAGGGGAGGAGGAGAGGCTGCAGAGACACAGTCACACAGGAGAGGAGGGGGAGAGGCTGCAGAGACACAGTCACACAGGAGAGGAGAGGGGGAGAGGCTGCAGAGACACAGTCACACAGGAGAGGGGAGAGAGGCTGCAGAGACACAGTCACACAGGAGAGGGGAGAGGGAGAGGCTGCAGAGACACAGTCACACAGGAGAGGGGAGGAGGAGAGGCTGCAGAGACACAGTCACACAGGAGAGGGGAGGAGGAGAGGCTGCAGAGACCCAGTCACACAGGAGAGGGGAGGGGGAGAGGCTGCAGAGACACAGTCACACAGGAGAGGAGAGGGGGGAGAGGCTGAAGAGACACAGTCACACAGGAGAGGGGAGGGGGAGAGGCTGCGGAGACACAGTCACACAGGAGAGGGGAGGGGGAGAGGCTGAAGACACAGTCCCAGAGAAGAGGGGAGGGGGAGAGGCTGCAGAGACACAGTCACACAGGAGAGGGGAGGGGGAGAGGCTGCAGGGACACAGTCACACAAGAGAGGGGAGGGGGAGAGGCTGAAGACACAGTCCCAGAGAAGAGGGGAGGGGGAGAGGCTGCAGAGACACAGTCACACAGTAGAGGGGAGAGGGAGAGGCTGCAGAGAATCAGTCCCAGAAAAGAGGGGAGGGGGGAGAAGCTGCAGAGACACAGTCACACAGGAGAGGGGAGAGGGAGAGGGTGCAGAGACACAGTCACACAGGAGAGGAGGGGGAGAGGCTGCAGAGACACAGTGACACAGGAGAGGAGAGGGGGGAGAGGCTGCAGAGACACAGTCACACAGGAGAGGGGAGAGGGAGAGGCTGCAGAGACACAGTCACACAGGAGAGGGGAGGAGGAGAGGCTGCAGAGACACAGTCACACAGGAGAGGGGAGGAGGAGAGGCTGCAGAGACACAGTCACACAGGAGAGGGGAGGAGGGAGAGGCTGCAGAGACACAGTCACACAGGAGAGGGGAGGAGGGAGAGGCTGCAGAGACACAGTCACACAGGAGAGGGGAGGAGGAGAGGCTGCAGAGACACAGTCACACAGGAGAGGGGAGGAGGAGAGGCTACAGAGACACAGTCACACAGGAGAGGAGGGGAGAGGCTGCAAAGACACAGTCACACAGGAGAGGGGAGGAGGAGAGGCTGCAGATACACAGTCACACAGGAGAGGGGAGGGGGAGAGGCTGCAGAGACACAGTCACACAGGAGAGGAGAGGGGGAGAGGCTGCGGAGACACAGTCACACAGGAGAGGGGAGGGGGAGAGGCTGAAGACACAGTCACACAGGAGAGGGGAGGAGGGAGAGGCTTCAAGGACACAATCACACAGAAAATTGGAGAGGGAGAGGCTGCAGAGACACAGTCACACAGGAGAGGGGAGGAGGAGAGGCTGCAGAGACACAGTCACACAGGAGAGGGGAGGGGGAGAGGCTGCAGAGACACAGTCACACAGGAGAGGAGAGGGGAGAGTCTGTAAAAGTCTATAGAAGTAAAAACACAGAATAGTCTTTATTGTAAACTGAATCCATTAGACGTAGTAGATTACATACTAAAGCGTTCCATTTCAAAATACAAACAGATTTTCTTATGAATAAAATGACAGTCGAATGTTTATCCAGGTGCCACCATCCAGAACCATAAGGGGCTTTGACCTTCCTCGGACTGGTAGGCCCAAGATCTCTATAGGAAATGTTTACTTTGAGTGCAAAATACATCCCTTCCAACAATATGGTCCCAGGTCCTGGGACACTTTTATTCCAACCTCTGGTCTTCATTTCATCCTCTCCAAAAAGACACCAACTTTCTAGGTTGGTTCTTCTCAGACCCCACCACTAAATTGACCAAGACCATCCACTCACAGCCCCACAATCAATGCCTTTTTGAGTTGATGTGGATGTGTAAGAACTCAAAAAAGGGGTGAAGCTGCAATCCCAGGACATGGCCCTGGACACAGAAAAGGTAGGATGGGGGGCTTATCTGGGACAATTGGTATGTATGAAAATAGCTGGCCCCAGGGGCTGGCAAATTGGGTTCCTTGTCATTTTATGGCACTCCAATATGCAGACACCTTCTCAAGTCAGATGGGTCAACCCACCCCTCTGACCTCCTAAAACTCACTATTGGCCCATTACTGCGATAGGTGGTGTCAACAGAATATAGTGAGGCAGGAGGAGGGCCAAAAGTTGAATATGGTGGAAATCGAGCCCGGGACCTCCTGCTTTGTAGTGTCTTGCTTTACCCCGGTGCAAGGAAGACCGGGAGGAGCTTGTTTTATGGTTTGCTTGTTATAAACGTTCACTTTTTAAACTGATCTCCTCAAAAATCAACCAAGACGCTGTGTCTTTGGACTTGATAGAATATTTGACTTCTCCAGGAAGAGTCAATTTACTAGCACGGCCAATGATTTAAAGGGGGGGGGGGGTAAAAGGGGTGGAGGTGATCTGAATGGAGGTCTGAGATGTAATGGGGGAACTGTGGACACTGAAGTAAAGGGAGGCTGTTATGTGAAGGGGGACTGAGGTAGGGTGACCACATTTCCAAACTGCCATTCAGGGACAATTTTGCCAAGGACCGGGGGGGGGGGGGTGGGGCGGGGGCTTTGTGTTGAATGTAGTCTCCGGGTTGACGGGATTTCGGCGGCGAGTGATTTGTCGGGTGAATGGCTGCTTTTAGCACTTATATCATCCCAACACCATGCTTGAAATGTATTCTTATTAATACATTAAGTATAGATCCCCCTCCCTCAGTACGGACCCCTCTCTCCACTAAGTATAGACACCCCTCCCTCAGTACAGACCCCCCCCCCCCCCCCCACAGTACCGACCCCCTCCCCTTCCACTTGTGCTATTAGAGAGGTGGAGGTCAGAAATGTGCTGGGGGGGAGGGGCACTTTTTACCTTTTTTCATGATCACTGTCCCTGTCCCCCTCCTCAGTCCATCTATATACATATAATAATATACGCTTAACAACAGACCTCAGATCAGAGAACAGCACAGGAGGGGACTGGAGAACAGCAAGGGGGGGGGGGGGGGGGGTGACCGGAGAACAGCACAGGTGGGACCAGAGGACAGCAGGGGGTTGGTAAAGGGGGTGGGGGTGGAGAGAGCAGAGAAGTTGCTGGGAAGATAAGAGGGGGCCAGGAGAGCCTTGATGGACCTGAGGGCAGCAGAAGTAAATTGTATAGGAGGGGCGGCATATAGAGGAACTGATGCCCTCCATGTTCTTCTTGCAGCCACTGAATGCCTGCTTTTCCTCCTTTATGCCCTTCAGGCATTCAGTGGCTGCAAGAAGAACATGGAGGGCATCAGTTCCTCTATATGCCGCCCCTCCTATCCAGGTTTAGAGGGAAGCTGCATGGGCCCCCTGGAGTATGAGGCTGGGATACAATGATGACCCCTGTAGTTACACTGTGGCAGAGGAGGTAAAACAAAAAAATTCTGGCAGGTTGAAGGAGCAAAGACTGGAATGCTGGCAAGATTCTGAGGCTGTGATAGTTGCAGATTGAGAGATGGGCCACTGCTGAGAGGATTGCTTAGCATACAGAGGACTAGTAGGTGAAAAGTGGCAGAACATGAAAGGCTGAGGATAAGACCCCTTTCACACTGCCAACGCCCGGGCGTCAGCGGTAAAGCAGCGCTATTTTTAGCACCGCTTTACCGTAGTTTTAGCAGCACTTTTCGGCCACTAGCGGGGCTGTTTTAACCCCCGCTAGCGGCCCAAAAGGGGTTAGATCCGCCTGCAAAACGCCGCCAGTGCAGTGTTTTGCTGGCAGTATCGCAGCGCTGCCCCATTGATTTCAACGGGGAGCAGTGGTGGAGAAGCGGTGAGTTCACTGCTCCTTCACCACTCCAAAGAAGCTGCTGGCAGGACTTTTTCTGACGCCCTGCCAGCGCACCACTCTAGTGTGAAAGCCCTCGGGCAGCAGCTGTTTTGGGGCATTTTGCAGGCGCTATTTTTAACGCTATAGCGCTTGCAAAAAGCTCCAGTGTGAAAGGGGTCTGAAGGAGGAGGGGGGGGGGGCTGCTGCAGGTGTAGTGAGAGCCACACAAGTAGTGGGAGAGAAGAGACAGTGAGCTGCTGGACAGAAGGACTGGGGGTGAGGAGTTATTATTATTATGTGCAGTGATGAGGGAAGCATCTTCAGCTCTGAGGGGTTCATGCTGGGACCTGTAGTTCTTCAATGTTGGGGGGGGTCATTTGCCCCAAAAGTGAAGGATTTCAAGTCCCAGCATGAACCCTGCCCTGATATCTAAGGATGTGTCCTTCTTCCATCCAAGGTGTAATCTCATCTGTCAGTGTCCTCTCCTGCCGACCCTTATCTGCCTGCTGTCCTCTCTGCACAGTGCACAGAGAGGCTTACTCGCTCCAGGCTGACACACACTCTGAGTTTCTGAGAATTGCTGACAGCACAGAACTCTGGCTGCTGGGGGAGAGCTGACAGGATTTTAACCCCGATGGATCTGTCATGTTGGTGAGTGTTTAGCAGTTTACTTGCCTTTCTACCATCTCTCCTTTCGTTTGTGCCCTGCAGTCTTAGAAGTTTCTTCTGCATGCCGCTGCCTGGCTGGACTCGAGAACATGCAGGGAGGAGGTGGGTGGAGCTAAACAATAGGCGTGGAGGAGGAAGTTAAATCTCCTCCGCTGTGATTGGTCTCTGCCTCTCTCCTGCTCATGACGTCACTGGTTGCTACACGCCAAGCGGGCGGCAGGTAGCGACCAGTTTGGGCACTGAGCCAGCAGCGGTGAGGAATTAAGTAAAAAGGGTCTCTGCCAGCAAGGGGTCCACCACAGCCAGAGACAATGCAAAGGCTATTTTAGGGGGCATTAGATCGACCCAGGGCAATTCCGGGACACTGTATTGTCCCGGAATGAGGGTACCCGGGACCCGGGACAGACCTGCTAATTGCGGGATTGTCCCGGGCAATCCGGGACATGTGGGCACCCTAGACTGAGGAGAGTGATGTAAAGGGGGAAATGTGATGAAAAGGGGGGTTATGATGTGAAGGGGGACTAAGGAGAGTGATGTAAAGGGGGGACTGTGATGAAAAGGGGGGTTATGATGTGAAGGGGGACTGAGGACACTGATGTAAAGGGGGGGCTGTGATGTGCAGGGGGGACCGAGGAAACTAATCTAAAGGGGAGAGGGGTTGGCTGTGAAGGGGGACCGAGGACACTGATGTAAATGGGGGGCTGTGATGTGAAGGGGGACTAAGGGCACTGATGTAAAGTGGAGGGGGTATGATGCGCAGGGGGACTGAGGACACTGATGTATTGGGGGGACTGTGATGTAAAGGGGAAGGAGGACATTGATGTAATGGGGGGGCTGTGATGTTAAAGTGGTGTTCCGGCCGAAATTATACTTTTTAAATAAAAATACCCCTATAATACACAAGCTTAATGTATTCTAGTAAAGTTAGTCTGTAAACTAAGGTCTGTTTTGTTAGTTTATAGCAGTAGTTTGTTATTTTATAAACTTACAGCAGGCCGTGGCCATCTTAAGTGTGGGCAGTCTGAAGCCAGACTGTGTTTCTTCCTGGATCTCATCCTTGCAGATCTCGCACATGCTCAGTGCAGCACAAGCAGTGTAATAGGTTTCAGGTCAGGTTTCCATAGCAACGGCAGTGTCAGAGGAAGTTGCCGCCCCTTCCCAGAAGGCATTGCAAACAGGAAATGATGTGATGGGCCGCGGCCAGGGAGGAGGAAGTGAAAAATGAATACAGCAGATATACAGTAGGTGCTGAGAAAATTTTTTTTTAAAATATCCAATTCGTTTACAATGCAGTTTAGTGAGGGATGCTGAAGAGTTGTAAAAGTGGGTGGAACTCCACTTTAAGGGGGACTGAGAACACTGATGTAATGGGGGGGGCTGTGATGTTAAGGGGGACTTAGGACACTGATGTATTGGGGGGGGGGCTGTGATGTAAAGGGGACGGAGGACATTGATGTAATGGGGGGGCTGTGATGTTAAGGGGGACTGACAACACTGATTTAAAGGGGGGACTGTGATGTGAAGGGGGACTGAGAACACTGATGTATAGGGGGGGCTGTGATGTTAAGGGGGACGGAGGACATTGATGTAATGGGGGGGCTGTGATGTTAAGGGGGACTTAGGACACTGATGTATTGGGGGGGGGGCTGTGATGTAAAGGGGACAGAGGACATTGATGTAATGGGGAGACTGTGATGTGAAGGGGGACTGACAACACTGATGTAAAGGGGGGACTGTGATGTGAAGGGGGACTGACAACACTGATGTAAAGGGGGGACTGTGATGTGAAGGGGGACTGACAACACTGATGTAAAGGGGGGACTGTGATGTGAAGGGGGACTGACAACACTGATGTAAAGGGGGGACTGTGATGTGAAGGGGGACTGACAACACTGATGTAAAGGGGGGACTGTGATGTGAAGGGGGACGGAGGACATTGATGTAATGGGGAGACTGTGATGTGAAGGGGGACTGACAACACTGATGTAAAGGGGGGACTGTGATGTGAAGGGGGACTGACAACACTGATGTAAAGGGGGGACTGTGATGTGAAGGGGGACTGACAACACTGATGTAAAGGGGGGACTGTGATGTGAAGGGGGACTGACAACACTGATGTAAAGGGGGGACTGTGATGTGAAGGGGGACTGACAACACTGATGTAAAGGGGGGACTGTGATGTGAAGGGGGACGGAGGACATTGATGTAATGGGGGGGCTGTGATGTTAAGGGGGACTTAGGACACTGATGTATTGGGGGGGCTGTGATTTAAAGGGGACGGAGGACATTGATGTAATGGGGGAGCTGTGATGTGAAGGGGGACTGACAACACTGATTTAAAGGGGGGACTGTGATGTGAAGGGGGACTGAGAACACTGATGTATAGGGGGGGCTGTGATGTTAAGGGGGACGGAGGACATTGATGTAATGGGGGGGCTGTGATGTAAAGGGGACAGAGGACATTGATGTAATGGGGAGACTGTGATGTGAAGGGGGACTGACAACACTGATGTAAAGGGGGGACTGTGATGTGAAGGGGGACTGACAACACTGATGTAAAGGGGGGACTGTGATGTGAAGGGGGACTGACAACACTGATGTAAAGGGGGGACTGTGATGTGAAGGGGGACTAAGAGCATTCATGTAAAGTGGAGGGGGTATGATGTGAAGGCGGACTGAGGACACTGATGTAAATGGGGGACTGTGATGTAAAGGGGGACTGAGGACACTGATGTAAAGGGGGGACTGTGATGTGAAGGGGGACTGAGGACCCTGATGTAAAGGGGGGGCTGTGATGTTAAGGGGGACGGAGGACATTGATGTAATGGGGGGACTGTGATGTGAAGGGGGACTGAGAACACTGATGTATAGGGGGGGCTGTGATGTTAAGGGGGACTGAGAACACTGATGTAATGGGGGGACTGTGATGTGAAGGGGGACTGAGAACACTGATGTATAGGGGGGGCTGTGATGTGAAGGGGGACGGAGGACATTGATGTAATGGGGGGGCTGTGATGTGAAGGGGGACGGAGGACATTGATGTAATGGGGGGGCTGTGATGTTAAGGGGGACTGAGGACACTGATGTATTGGGGGGCTGTGATGTGAAGGGGGACTGAGAACACTGATGTATAGGGGGGGCTGTGATGTTAAGGGGGACTGAGAACACTGATGTAATGGGGGGACTGTGATGTGAAGGGGGACTGAGAACACTGATGTATAGGGGGGGCTGTGATGTTAAGGGGGACTGAGAACACTGATGTAATGGGGGGACTGTGATGTGAAGGGGGACTGACAACACTGATGTAAAGGGGGGACTGTGATGTGAAGGGGGACTGAGGACCCTGATGTAAAGGGGGGGACTGTGATGTGAAGGGGGACTAAGAGCATTGATGTAAAGTGGAGGGGGTATGATGTGAAGGGGGACTGAGGACACTGATGTAAAGGGGGGACTGTGATGTAAAGGGGGACTGAGGGCACTGATGTATTGGGGGGGCTGTGATGTAAAGGGGATGGAAGACATTGATGTAATGGGGGGGGGCTGTGATGTGAAGGGGGACTGAGAACACTGCTGTAAAGGGGGGACTGTGATGTGAAGGGGGACTAAGGCCACTGATGTAAAAGGGAGGGGGGTATGATGCGAAGGGGGACTGAGGACACTGATGTAAAGGGGGACTGTGATGTGAAGGGGGGAGGGGACTGTGATGTAAAGGGGACGAAGGACACTGATGTAAAGGGGGCCTGTGATGTGAAGGGGGGACTGTGATGTGAAGGGGGACTGAGGACACTGATGTATTGGGGGGGGGCTGTGATGTAAAGAGGATGGAGGACATTGATGTAATGGGGAGACTGTGATGTGAAGGGGGACTAAGGGCACTGATGTAAAGGGGAGGGGGGGTATGATGCGAAGGGGGATTGTGATTTGAAGGGGGACTGAGGACACTAAAGGAAAGGGGGACTGTGATGTAAAGGGGAAGGAGGACATTGATGTAATGGGGGGAGGCTGTGATGTGAAGGGTCTTCACCCTTGCCTGGACATTGACTAACAAACCTTGCTGTGCAGTCATGTTGGAACAGGAAGGGCCCAACCACTGAACTCTTAAGGGGTCAGCATAACAAGACATTTTGGACAATTTCATGCTCCCAACTTTGTGGGAACAGTTTGGGGACGGCCCTTTTCTTGTTCCAACATGACTGCGCACCAGTGCACAAAGCAAGGTCCATAAAGACATGGATGAGTGAGTTTGGGGTGAAGGAACTTGACTGACTTGTGCAGAGTCCTGACCTCAACCCGACAGAACACCTTTGGGATGAATTAGAGAGGAGACTGAGAACCAGGCCTTCTTATCCAACTTCACCTATGCTCTTCTGGAAGAATGGTCAAACATTCCCATAGACACCCTCCTAAACCTTGTGGACGGCCTTCCCAGAAGAGTTGAAGCTGTTATAGCTGCAAAGGGTGGAGCCAACTCAATATTGAACCCTACAGACTAAGACTGGGATGCCATTAAAGTTCATGTGCGTGTAAAGGCAGGCGTCCCAATACTTTTGGTAATATAGTGTATATATATATATATATATACTGTGTGTATTTCTCTCAGAGATCGTGATCTCTCTGGTGAAGATCGAGTTCGGGTTTTGTGCTGAACGAATTCTCAGTTTAAACAGGAAAAAGGAAAACTTCCCGTATGAACCTTCTGATGTTTAAGAAGATGTCCCTTCTGATTAAAACCTTTCCCGCACTCTGGACAAGAATACGGGCGCACGCCCGTGTGAAGCCTCTCGTGCCTCAAAAGACTGGCGTTCCTGGTAAAGCATTTCCCGCACTCCGAACAGGAATAAGGAATCACGCCCACATGCCTTCTCTGGTGTGCGAGAAGGTGCCTTTTCTGATTGAAACCCATCCCGCACTCCGCGCAGGAATACGGACGCACTCCAGCGTGAAGTCTCTTGTGCCTATTGAGATTCTCTTTCCGCGTAAAACATTTCCCGCACTCCAAACAGAAAATAGGACGCGCCATCGTGTGGCTTTTCTGGTGTCTTAGAAGGTGCCTGCTGTCGCTGAAACATTTCCCGCACTCTGAACAGGATGAAGGTCGTTCCTCTGTGTGACTTCTCTGGTGTTGAAGAAAGTCTTCTTCCTGGGTGAAACATTTCCCGCACTCTGAACAGGAAAAAAGTTGTTCCTCTGTGTGAGTTCTCTGGTGTTGAAGAAAGTCTTCTTGCCGGGTGAAGCATTTCCCGCACTCTGAACAAGAAAACGACTTCTCGCCCGCGTGAAGCTTCATGTGGTCAAGGAGACTTCCGTTGTGCGGAAAACTTGCGCCGCACTCAGAACACGGAAACGGCTCCTCACCAGTGTGAACTCTCTGGTGTACAACAAGAGCCGATTTCGCTTTGAAAGATTTCCCGCACTCCGAACAGGAGAAGTTTTTTTTACGAGGGTGAAGTTTTTGGTGCTCCGCCAGCTGCGATAAATCTGTGAACAATCTCCCGCACTCCGGGCACGGGAAGATCCCCTCCGCGGCGTGAACGCTCTGATGCGCGCGGAGCTCGGACTCCGCTTCAAAGCACTTCCCGCACACCGAACACGCCGTCGACCGCTTGGCTAGGTGGCCTTTCAAATGTCGAGCGAGGCACAGTTTCTTTCTGAAGCGTTTCCCGCACTCGTCACAGGAAAACGGGCGCTCGCCCGTGTGGGTTCGCTGGTGCATGGCGAGGTCGGGTTTTCGCGCATAGCCTTTCCCGCACTCTTCGCACATGTATGGCATTTGTTCCATGTGGGACCTCTGGTGTACGGTGAGGGTATCTCGCCGAGCGAAACATTTCCCACACTCTGAACATTTGAAGGGCGTCTCGCCGGTGTGGAGCCTGAGATGTCTCGTCAGATGAGCCTTCTCTATAAAGCACTGGCCGCAATCCGAACACACAAAAGGTCTCAGACCCGCGTGATACTTCACGTGGGTCACCAGGTCCCATTTGCTTTTGAAGGACTTCCCGCACTCTGAGCATAAGAAAGGCCGCTCTCCGGAGTGGGAACTTTGATGTCGCAGAAGGTGCGACCTCGAACTGAAGTCTTTCCCGCACTCCGAACATGAATAAGGGCGATACCCGGTGTGGTATCTCTGATGCCTTGTAAGATCGGACTTCCATATGAAGGTTTTCCCGCACTCTGGACATGAAAACGGGCGGTTCCTGGTGCGCGCCCTTTGACGTACGGAGAGTGAGGACTTTGCAGGAGAAGATTCGTCTTGTTTGGATCTCCGGAATATCTCACCGGTCCCCTGGGCAGCAATATCACAAAAAGGTTCTGCGGGATCAGAGAAATCTGGGGATCCGTCTACCATGTGAAGACCAGGAGGGACATTTGTCTCCACAGCTTTATCAGACAATTCCTCACGGTAAGAGGCGTCTGATAGATCTTCTGTAGGGTGATGGCTGTGAGGGAAACTGTAAGGAACGGGTTTTACATCCAGAGGAAATTGTGTAACACCATCATCTTCTTCTTCTTCTTTATATTCCTGAGGTACAATAGGATGGCTTCCTGAAGTACTCAAAACATCAGGTGCATCTGTTGGGCAGAACATTTTTACTCAGATTAAAATAAGAGTCGTTTTTTCATAGTCAGAAGTAATGCAGTTATATTAAGGAATGGAGATGGACCTTTCATATGGTGTACAGTATCTCCTCCTCATTTGTTGGGAAGGGGACATTATATTGAGGAATGGAGATGGACCTTTCATATGGTGTACAGTATCTCCACCTCATTTGTTGGGAACATGACATTATATTGAGGAATGGAGATGAACCTTTCATATGGTGTACAGTATCTCCTCCTCATTTGTTGGGAACATGACGTTATATTGAGGAATGGAGATGGACCTTTCAGTATCTCCTCCTCATTTGTTGGGAACATGATGTTATATTGAGGAATGGAGATGGTGTACACTATATTGGAAACAGTGGATAGTGTGGCATATACAGAGATTGTATTCTCCTGGTGAGGAGTGGATATTGGTCTGCCACATGGTATAATTTTTACTCTTCATTTGTCTGCCATATTAGACATTGTTGTAGGTACATTGATCATGTTCTTATGGACAGAAATGGGGATTCTGAATAGTCTTCCATGCTCATGAGACATTACATGTTTATATCAATCTGCTCAAAAATTACATATACAATCACAATTTCCCCCATTATTACGCTGGTAATTCCAGCTTTAATTTAGTCTCCTCTTACCCAGTGATGTGAGGGGCGGCTGATTGTCCATCATGATGTCCTTGTAGAGATCCTTGTGTCCTTCTAAATACTCCCACTCCTCCATGGAGAAATAGACAGTGACATCCTGACACCTTATAGGAACCTGACACACACAATGATACAGTCACCATCCAGACACATCCCTTGTCTGTTACTGGATAATGTCCCAGAATTCCCGGCACCGCTCACCTCTCCTGTCAGCAGCTCCATCATCTTCTTGGTGACTTCTAACATCCTCTTGTCGTTGTTTCTTTCGGGTGTCAGGGTATGAGCTGAAGGCACTGTGATGGTCACCTGGTCACCAGACTTCACTGGAGAAAAACTCTGTAATAAGGAAAACAGTAATATTTATGTCACTCCCAGAATCCTCCTCACCTCTCCGGTCAGGTTCCGTGTTTTATTAATAGAGATAAGAATGAAGTCATGTGACCTCCCAGAATCCTCCCCACCTCTCCGGTCAGGTCTGTGTTTTATTAATAGAGATAAGAGAATGATGTCATGTGACCTCCCAGAATCCTCCTCACCTCTCCGGTCAGGTCTGTGTTTTATTAATAGAGATAAGAGTGATGTCATGTGACCTCCCAGAATCCTCCTCACCTCTCCGGTCAGGTCTGTGTTTTATTAATAGAGATAAGAGAGTGATGTCATGTGACCTCCCAGAATACTCCTCACCTCTCCGGTCAGCAGGTAGATGATCTCCAGGGTGAGGTTTATTATCTTCACGTGACTCTGGTCCTCATCCATTTTTGATGTGGTCTTCATAGTACATTCCAGTCTGTAGACGGAAAATAACCTCAGAATTATCTGGAATGTTCTGGGATAATTAATGTCTTCCAGAGTTCCTCCTTAGACGTCTTCCTATACTTATTACTGACCCCGTTTTTTATGCTATAATCCAGATTCTTTTAATGTACAGTTGGATAAATGGTTCTATACTTAGACTGCACTTTCTAAAGTAAAATTCTATATTTAAATTTTTGTGTATCATCATCTGCTGGTGATAAAAGACATCTCAGTGACTATGGAGGAAGAGGACGGACATGACGGGGGGGTTACTGGGCGTAAAAGGAAAATAATATCTTATTACCTCCTCTGCCAGTTCCATCAATGTCTCCTCTCTACTTCCTCCCGACTCACCTCTCACCCGGGAATTTCTTTTTTATACCGGACGTCACTTCCTGTCTGTAGATCGTGTTCGCCCCCCTCCTGGCAGGACAGATGAATTGCAGCGGTCTATCATAGAGTGGATGCATGTTGTGTCCCAGCTGTATATTACTTATGTCATTACACATTTTGGATAAAGATCAATAAATACAGGAAACGTTCAGAATAAAATGAGAAAACGTTGGAATGTCTCATTTTCATCTCCGGAAAATATAGGTGATAGTCACATGAATATAGTTCTTCTTTTAAATTTTGGCATAGGGTTCCCCTTAAAAACCATACCAGACCTGAAGGACCTGGTATGGACTGGGGGGGGACCCCACGCTGTTTTTTTTTTCTGACATTTTCTTCACCGGCATTTTTTTGTTTACATTTCAGCTGTCAATAAGGAAGCCTGCTGACAGCTGATGACCCATCGGTTGTGAAGGACGCAGCGACCGGCTTCCCAGCCCACTCTCCCTAACAACCAGCTATTCTTCACACAGAATTCAAATAGGTCGATCATTTTTCAACCAATCCGAATTAGAATCGTTCCAAAAATGTGTAATTCGTTAGTAACAAATTTTTATTTATTCGTTTACTATTTCACTTGGAAATTCCAAATAACCAAAAAATTTGTCCGAATTTATTTACGGACCTAAATGAATTGCACATGTCTAATAAAGACATCAATCCATCCAGTTCAACCTGTGTGTGATATCTCTATGACTTCCCATATCCCTGTATATTGTGTTCAATAAGATGTTCTTCAAATAATTTTTTGAAATCAGCAACTTTATCCATTGCAACCACCGATTGTGGAATGGAGTTCCATACTCACTGCTCTAACAGTAAAAAAAAAACCTTTACGCAGTTTAAGGTTGAACCTTTTCTCGACCAACTACTTTCAGTGGCCATGTGTCTTCTTAAGGGACCTGAGACTGAATAGTTTCCTTTCAATGTTGGAATCACCCTTATGATATTCGTATATCGCTATCATATCTCCTATTGCGCGTCTCTTCTCCAGGGAGAGTAAGTTTAATGTTTGTAGTTGTTCCCCATAATTGAGGTCCTCCAAAACTGAGGTCCTCCATAACTGAGGTCCTCCAACCTCCATAACTGAGAACCTCCACCCTCCATAACAGAGGTCCTCCACCCTTCATAACTGAGGTCCTCCACCCTTCATAACTGAGGTCCTCCACCCTTCATAACTAAGGTCCTCCATCCTCCATAACTGAGGTCCTCCACCCTTCATAACTGAGGTCCTCCACCCTTCCTAACTGAGATCCTCCACCCTTCATAAATGAGATCCTCCACCCTTTATAACTGAGCTCCTCCACCCTTCATAACTGAGGTCCTCCACCCTTCATAACTGAGGTCCTCCATCCTTCATAACTGAGGTCCTCCACTCTTCATAACTGAGGTCCTTCACCCTTCATAACTGAGGTCCTCCACCCTTTATAACTGAGCTCCTCCACCCTTTATAACTGAGCTCCTCCACCCTTTATAACTGAGCTCCTCCACCCTTTATAACTGAGCTCCTCCACCCTTCATAACTGAGGTCCTCCACCCTTCATAACTGAGGTCCTCCATCCTTCATAACTGAGGTCCTCCACCCTTCATAACTGAGGTCCTTCACCCTTCATAACTGAGGTCCTCCATCCTTCATAACTGAGGTCCTCCACCCTTCATAACTGAGGTCCTCCACCCTTCATAACTGAGGTCCTTCACCCTTCATAACTAAGATCTCTACCCTCCATAACTGAGGTCCTCCACCCTTCATAACTAGGGTCCTCCACCCTTCATAACCGAATTCCTCCATCCTCCATAACTGAACCAGAACTGGACAGAATACTCCAGGTGTGACCGAACCAGAGTTTGATGAAGTGGCAGAATTATCGTTTTTATCTCTTGAATAAATACTTAGGGAGTGAAAGGAAGGTCAGTATATACAGCTGTAGGGAGTGAAGGGAAGGTCAGTATATACAGCGGTAGGGAGTGGAGGGAAGGTCAGTATATACAGCTATAGGGAGTGATGGGAAGGTCAGTATATACAGCTGTAGGGAGTGAAGGGAAGGTCAGTATACACAGCTGTATGGAGTGAAGGGAAGGTCAGTATATACAGCTGTAGGGAATGAAGGGAAGGTCAGTATATACAGCTGTAGGGAGTGATGGAAAGGTCAGTATATACAGCTGTAGGGAGTGAAGGAAGGTCAGTATATACAGCTGTAAGGAGTGAAGGGAAGGTCAGTATATACAGCTGTAGGGAGTGAAGAGAAGGTCAGTATATACAGCTGTAGGGAGTGAAGGGAAGGTCAGTATATACAGCTGTAGGGAGTGAAGAGAAGGTCAGTATATACAGCTGTAGGGAGTGAAGGGAAGGTCAGTAAATACAGCTGTAGGGAGTGAAGGGAAGGTCAGTATATACAGCTGTAGGGAGTGTAGGGAAGGTCAGTGTATACAGCTGTAGGGAGTGAAGAGAAGGTAAGTATATACAGCTGTAGGGAGTGAAGGAAAGGTGAGTATATACAGCTCTAGGGAGTGAAGGGAAGGTCAGTATGTGCAGCTGGTGGGGAAGCTCCTATGGTACAGAACTTTCCAGTTCTTATATTAAAATCAAGACCATGAAACTCGAAATATGCCGGGACCGCCCATCATGCCCACTTTACTAGTTGGCCCTGCCCAGACTCTGCCTCTATATATATGCGGGGGGGCTACCTACTCCCTCCCTGATCCCTGTAATTATTTGTCGTTTTTTAAGTTACTGCACATATACAGTAACCAAAAAAAGGTTGCTACTGTGATTTCTGGGCCAAGATGCGGGACAGTCCCAGCAAATCGGGGACACAGCATTAGCGGGTTAGAGGGCCAATATGCAGGACTGTCCCAGCAAATCGGGGACACAGCATCAGCGGATTAGAGGGCCAAAATGCAGGACTGTCCCAGCATATCCAGGACACAGCGTCAGTGGGCTAGAGGGATAAATGCAGGACTGTCCCAGCAAATCCGCAACACAGCATCAGTGGGTTAGAGGGCCAAGATGCGGGACTGTCCCAGCAAATCAGGGACACAGCATCAGTGGGTTAGAGGGCCAATACGCAGGACTGTCCAAATCCAGGACACAGCGTCAGCGGGCTAGAGGGCCAAGATGCGGGACTGTCCCAGCAAATCCGGGACACAGCATCAGCGGGTTAGAGGGCCAAGATGCGGGACTGTCCCAGCAAATTCGGGACAGTCAGCATGTATGCCGGTAAGGAAGCATATTACAGTCAGGAGCTCATTCATCCCACCTTTACATAAAATAACTCGTTCACACCATGTAAAAAAAAAAGCTTTATACAACAATTGGTGTATGAACAGAAAATTACAACTTATACCATGGATCTTATTTTTACAGGATTTCTCCCGCGATCAAGATCTTTCTTCAACATGGACCTTCAAATGCTGGGCAAAATAAAATTCCCAACATAAGCTTTTTCCTCACTCTGATAAGTAAACCTTTTTAGAAGGAACCTTTCCCGCACTCTGTATTTGCATGGCGTGACTATTCCATTTGTGTTTGTTGGTGCTCGTTTCATCGCCATGAAAGGTTTCCCTCACTCTGCACCCGCGTATGATATTTGGTCTGTGTGCGTCTTCTGGTGCGCAGTGAGATTGTTTTTCCTTGTGTAACACTTCCCGCACTCCGAACATGAAAAAGTCTCGCCTGTGTGAACCCTGAAATGGCTCGTCAGATGAGTCTTCCGTTTAAAACGTTGCCCGCACTCCGAGCAGCCATAGGGCCTCTCCTCTCTGTGACTCGTCTGATGCATGACGAGGTCCACCTTCTCTCTGAAAACTTTCCCGCACTCGGAACACGTACAGAGACTCACGCCGGTGTGCCGCCTCTCGTGTTTCAGCAGGCCGAACTTCCACGTAAAGGATTTGCCGCACTCCGAGCACGAATATGGGCGCACCCCGGAGTGCTGTTGCTGATGCCTAATGAGAACCGATTTCGAAGTGAAACATTTTCCGCACTGCAAGCACGGGAAGGGGCGCTCGCCGCTGTGTAGTCTCTGGTGTAGGACGAAACGGGACCGCACTCCGAAAAATTTATTGCATACAGAACATCTATAGCCAACATTACGAGGTTCCTCAGGACGACACACACCGGGGGGTGGATCCACCACGGGAGGTAAAGTTAGGTTGATAATGTGTGATTTATCAGAAGACTCATCGGTATCGGTTGATCGGTCTCCATTGGAAGGTCTTTGAGTGATGGGACTTTCTATGTGAGGATCTTGTGCCATGACGTTATCTGCCGCCTTATAATAGGAGGCTAAAATGAGATGTTCTTCTGAGGTGTCCTGAACATCTGGTCCATCTGATAAGAAAGGAAAAAACATGAAAATATCATTTTGAGGAAATTGGGTGGAGTTATTCCAAACTTATTTGTTGGGAACATGACATTATACTGAGGAATGGAGATGGACCTTTCATATGGTGTACAGTATCTCCTCCTCATTTGTTGGGAACATGACGTTATATTGAGGAATGGAGATGGACCTTCCATATGGTGTACAGTATCTCCTCCTCATTTGTTGGGAACATGACGTTATATTGAGGAATGGAGATGGACCTTCCATATGGTGTACAGTATCTCCTCTTCATTTGTTGGGAACATGACGTTATATTGAGGAATGGAGATGGACCTTCCATATGGTGTACAGTATCTCCACCTCATTTTTTCGGAACATGACATTATACTGAGGAATGGAGATGGACCTTTCATATGGTGTACAGTATCTCCACCTCAATTGTTGGGAACATGACGTTATATTGAGGAATGGAGATGGACCTTTCATATGGTGTACAGTATCTCCTCATTTGTTGGGAACATGACGTTATATTGAGGAATGGAGATGGACCTTTCATATGGTGTACAGTATCTCCTCCTCATTTGTTGGGAACATGACGTTATATTGAGGAATGGAGATGGACCTTTCATATGGTGTACAGTATCTCCTCATTTGTTGGGAACATGACGTTATATTGAGGAATGGAGATGGACCTTTCATATGGCGTACAGTATCTCCTCCTCATTTGTTGGGAACATGACGTTATATTGAGGAATGGAGATGGACCCTTCATATGGTGTACAGTATCTCCTCCTCATTTGTTGGCAGCATGACGTTATATTAATGATGGGTATGCAACTGATTACTGGACTTCTGCATTTATTACTCACCTGTGCTGAGATCTAGAGAAGACTCCTTCCCTGTCATTGTCACTATTATCCCAACCTCCTCCATAGACTGCCGATCACCCCTCAAATGTGTCTCTTCTTCCTCTTTAACCCAAGCTTTTATATCCATATCTTCTTCACACTATAGAAACACAGAGTATTAAATGCAAATAGTAGGTGCAATAAATGGTACAGGGTCATAACTGAAGTTCTAGAACTTTATCTACCTGATGATGATGAGGGATGGTGTGACCTTCCTGTGTGGAATCCCAGGAATAGAAATGTCGGGGACATCTCTCTGGTGGGTTTTTGTAACTTAATGGCTCCACAATGATGTCCTTGTAGAGATCCCAGCATCCTCCTGAAAAGTCATCAATAAAACTATTAAATTCTGCATATGAAGTAAGATGTCTCTTTGATTGATTCTGAATGTCATGACCATATGCTGGAAAGAAAAAAGTAGTGGTCTCATATAGCTGTGACATTCAATTTGAAACAACCATATAGAGATGGACCTTTTGTATGATGTACAGTATCTCCTCTACATTTGTTGGGAACATGACGTTATATTGAGGAATGGAGATGGACCTTCTATATGGTGATGAGGGATCTAGGTGGAGTCTCCAAATTGCTTTCACCTTCACAATAAAATCTCCTCTTACCCGGTGATGTGAGGGGCGGCTGATTGTCCATCATGACGTCCTTGTAGAGATCCTTGTGTCCTTCTAAATACTCCCACTCCTCCATTGAGAAATAGACAGTGACATCCTGACACCTTATAGGAACCTGACACACACGATGATACAGTCACCATCCAGACACATCCCTTGTCTGTTACTGGATAATGTCCCAGAATTCCCGGCACCGCTCACCTCTCCTGTCAGCAGCTCCATCATCTTCTTGGTGACTTCTAGAATCTTCTGCATGTTTTGCTTTTCAGGTATTTGGTAGTGAGGTGTAGACGTTGTGATATCAGGTGGACCATGGAAGAGACCGTTGGGTGCCCATTGTTCACTAGAGGTCTTCTTCACCACTTCAAAGTCCTGTGGAAATGAAAAATACAATATGAGTGATCCCTACTTACCATCCCAGAATCCTTCTCACCTCTCCAGTCAGGTCTGTGTTTTATTAATAGAGATAAGAGTGATATCATGTGACCTCCCAGAATCCTCCTCACCTCTCCGGTCAGCAGGTAGATGATCTCCAGGGTGAGGTTTAGTATCCTCTCAGTCATGTGACTCCCATCGCTGTCCTTGTTAGGACTCCTTCCTGTGTCCGCGATGAGTGTCATTGCTTGCCAGATGTTGCCCGTGACAGGCAGACCTAAGGCAAAGGTGGAGGTGTTGGAAGGGGACTTATTGGGGGGAAGTCTGGTTCTGCAGGACAAAGCAATGGTGGAGAAAGGCTGGAGCTCCCCTTTATGGCATCACCAAACCCATCAGCACAGGCTCACTTCCATACAACAGGATACCTAATAGGAGAAGACATCACAGTGACTATGGAGGAAGAGGACGGAACATGACGGGGGGATTACTGGGTGTAAGTAGAAAATAAGATCTTATTACCTCCTCTTCTGCCAGTTCCTGCAATGTCTCCTTTCCACTTCCTCCTGACTTACCTCTCACCCGGAACTTCCTGTCTGTATATGAAGCCACTTCCTGTCTATAACCCACATCATTGTCCATGTTTCGTCAGAATTGGTAACGGAAGTGACGTTCCGGCACCGCCATCTTGCTACACCCTGCACTCCTACATAGTAAGTATACACTGAGAAGGAGGTAAGCGGACATCTTGTTACACCCACCGGAGTTTTGCATTTCCATACCTCCCAACTTTTTGAGATGGGAATGAGGGACACCTATCAGCAAAAGTATGCACGCCCCCTTAAAGGAGAATTGTACAAAAAACAAGATTGGTTAAACACACAAGTGCTTTTTTACCACTATTATTCCTTTATATTGGCTTTTGGAATTTAGAAATGCAGCAATTTAGAAATCGGATGAAAGGTTTAGCGCTGGGAAACACTTTTTGATAGATAAAAAGTGCATTTTATATACAACTACATAGATCAGACTAAAATGAGGGACAAATGAGAAGGAAAGAGGGACAGGGGGACATTGCTCCAAATCAGGGACAGTCCCTCAGAATCAGGGACAGTTGGGAGCTATGGGGACAGTCCCTCGGAATCAGGGACAGTTGGGAGCTATGGGGACAGTCCCTCGGAATCAGGGACAGTTGGGAACTCTGGGGACAGTCCCTCGAAATCAGGGACAGTTGGGAGCTCTGGGGACAGTCCCTCGAAATCAGGGACAGTTGGGAGCTATGGGGACAGAGCCTCGGAATCAGGGACAGTTGGGAGCTATGGGGACAGTCCCTCAGAATCAGGGACAGTTGGGAGCTCTGGGGACAGTCCCACGGAATCAGGGACAGTTGGGAGCTCTGGGGACAGTCCCTCGTAATCAGGGACAGTTGGGAGCTCTGGGGACAGTCCCTCGGAATCAGGGACAGTTGGGAGCTATGGGGACAGACCCTCGGAATCAGGGGCAGTTGGGAGCTATGGGGACAGTCCCTCGGAATCGGGGACAGTTGGGAGCTATGGGGACAGTCCCTCGGAATCAGGGACAGTTGGGAGCTATGCATTTCACGCTTATTTTTAACAGTAAACTCAGCTTATAAATACAGAATTTCACTTTATAACCTCAGTTTACTGTTATAAATAAGTGTGAAAAGCAAGGCTCTTTGGGTGTAACAAGATGTCCGCTTTCCCCCTCCTCAGAGTATCATTACTATGGAGTAGCTGGGTGTATCAAGATGGCGGCGACGGAACGTCACTTCCGCTACACATGCTGACAGGTCGCCTAATGTGAGGGAACATACTGTGTATACCTGACGTCACTTCCTGTCTGGTCTCCCCCTTCTGGTGAGAGAGAGGAAGTGCAGTGTTCTAGCAATAGACCAGATGGGATGTTCTGTCGTACCGATGAGTATGTGCAACTGGATTGAGCAAAGGGAAGATGAGTATGTGCATTAGTATGGTGCAAAGGGAAGATGAGCATGTGCGCAGCTAGATGGTGCAAAAGGGAAGATGAGCATGCACAGCTGTAATAAGCAAAGGGAAGATTAGTATATGCAACTGGGTTGAGCGAAGGGAAAATAAGTATGTGCAGCTAGATGGTGCAAAAGGTTAGATGAGTATGTGCAGCTGGATTAAGCAAGGGAAAGAAAAGTATTTGCAACTGGGTTGAGCAAAAGGAACTATGGAGTATGTGCAGCTGGAGGGAGCATTGGAAGGATGAGTATGTGCAGCTGGTTGTGGAGTGAATTGTGATTCGTTTTTTTTAGGAAGGTATGTACAGCCCTTCCCCCTCACAAGCCACGATCTGCCCGCATTGCATAGAGAAGCGCAGAGAGCCAGCGATGACATCACCGGGTCTATAATAAGCGATGGAAGGAACACAGACAGGATTTATTTCACACTTTTATTACAGAACCAGAGAGGACAAAAATACAAACCGGAAGGAACTGTAAACTTTTAGTACTATTTGTTCAAAAACACAGAAAAAAAAAATATAATATCTAAAAATATTTAATAAATGACATCACCGGAGACGATCTCTGCGTTATGGAAATCCAACTTCTTAAACATTTCCCGCACCCTGAACAGGAAAAAACGGCTCCTCACCCCCCACACAGACCTCCAACATGGAGGAACGAGAAGCCTCAGGAGAAGGACTTCTTCACCGCTGGGACCTCTCTGCTGTCTATAAAGTTCTGAACATTTCCCGCACTACGAGCGCCTGAAGACGTTTTGTCCGGTGTGACTTCTTCTTCTAAAGGTTAGAGCGCTTCTTCCACCCTGGATGCAGAAAAAAAAAAAAAGGACCCGACTCTACTCTGGATCGAGAGGAACACTTCCCGCACATTGGGGACATGGAGGAGAAGAAATCTATAAAAAAAAAAAGAAGAGCTTCTCTAATTTTGAATAAAACATTTCCCTCACTCCGAACAGAGGACCTCTCAACAACAAGTGGGGGGGAGGGGGATAATGATTGGATCCCCTGAAGACCACTTACAAAGAAATGAAGGGTCTATCATAGGTGTATTTCATATGATAGAGGGAGAATATCAACCAAAAATCCAGAAAAAACACATACAAGTTATAAATGGAATCGCAGTTCAGTGAGTAAAATAAGTATTTGATCCCCAAGCAAAACATGACTTAGTAGTTGGTGGAGGAACTTGGTGGACTTGTGTCTTTTTTCAACCTCATCTACTATGAAACCCTTGTCGGCAAGCACAGAGGTCAGACGTTTCTTGTAGTTGGTGACCAGGTTTGCAGACATCTCGGGAGGGATTTTGGTCCACTCTTCTATACAGATCTTCTCGAAATCCTTAAGGTTACCTCGCAACTCGAAGTTTCAGCTCCCTCCATAAATTTTCTATAGGATTGAGGTCTGGAAACCGGCTAGGAGGCCACTCCATAACCTTAATGTGCTTCGTCTTGAGCCACTCCTTTGTTGCCTTGGCGGTATGTTTTGGGTCATTGTCATGCTGGAAGACCCGTCCACGACCCATCTTCAGTGTTCTGGCTGAGGGAAGAAGGTTCTCCTCTAAGGTTTTACAATACATGGCCCCCGTTCTATTGGCCCCTCAATGTGGCAAAGTTGGTTTGTACTTTTAGCAGAGAAACAGCCCCAAAGCATCAAGTTTCCACCTCCGTGCTTGACTGTAGGGATGATGTTCTAAGGGTCATAGTCAGCATTGGTCTTCCTCTAAACAAGGCGAGTCGAATTAATGCCAAAGAGCTCAATTTTGGTCTCGGAAGTTTGCCAACGAACATCTAAATGATTCAGAGAAGGGTTGGGAGAAGGTACTGTGGTCAGACGAGACCTAAATTGAGGTCTTTGGCATTAACTTGACGTGTTTGGAGGAAGAAAAATGCTGACTATGACCCTAAGAACACCATCCCTACAGTCAAGCACAGAGGTGGAAACATGATGCTTTGGGGCCGTTTCTCTGCTAAAGGTACAGGCCGACTTTGCCGTATTGAGGGACCAATGGACGGGGCCATGTAGTGTAAAATCTTGGATGAGAACCTTCTGACAAGGCAAGTCGAGTTGATGCCAAAGAGCTCAATTTAGGTCTCGTCTGACCACAGCACCTTCTCCCAATCCTTCTCTGAATCATTTAGATGTTCGTTGGCAAATTTCCGAGACCAAAATTGAGCTCTTTGGCATTAACTCGACTCGCCTTGTTTAGAGGAAGACCAATGCCGACTATGACCCTAAGAACACCATCCCTACAGTCGAGCACGGAGGTGGAAACATGATACTTTGGGGCCGTTTCTCTGCTAAAAAGGTACAGGCCGACTTTGCCGTATTGAGGGACCAATGGAACGGGGGCCATGTATTGTAAAATCTTGGAGAACCTTCTTCTCTCAGCCAGAACACTGAAGATGGCTCGTGGATGGGTCTTCCAGTATGACAATGACCCAAAACATCTCGCCAAGGCAACAAAGTTGTGGCTCAAGAAGAATCACAATAAGGTCATGGAGTGGCCTATCCAGTCTCCAGACCTTAATCCGATAGAAAATTTATGGAGGAAACTGAAACTTTGAGTTGCCAGGTAACCTTAAGGATTTAGAGAAGATCTGTAGAGGAAGAGTGGACCAAAATCCCTCCCGAGATGTCTGCAAACCTGGTCACCAACAACAAGAAATGTCTGACCTCTGTGCTTGCCAACAAGGGTTTCATAGTTACATAGTAGGTGAGGTTGACAAAAGACAAGTCCACCAAGTTTCTCCACCAAGTACTAAGTCATGTTTTGCTTGGGAATCAAATACTTATTTACAGCCAGAACACTGAAGATGGCTCGTGGATGGGTTTTCCAGCATGACAATGACCCAAACTGAAACTTTGAGTTGCCAGGTAACCTTAAGGATTTAGAGAAGATCTGTAGAAGAAGAGTGGACCAAAATCCCTCCTGAGATGTGTGAAAACCTGTTCACCAAATCTTGGAGGAGAACCTTCTTCTCTCAGCCAGAACACGGAAGATGGCTCGTGGATGGGTCTTCCAGCATGACAATGACCCAAAACATACCGCCAAGGCAACAAAGGAGTGGCTCAAGAAGAAGCACAATAAGGTCATGGAGTGGCCTAGTCAGTCTCCAGACCTAAATCCGAAATTTATGGAGGGAGATGAAACTTTGAGTTGAGATAATTAAAGAAGAGTGGACCAAAAGCCCTCCTGAGATGTGTGAAAACCTGGTCACCGACTACAAGAAACGTCTAACCTCCGATTGCCAACAAGGGTTTCTCCACCAAGTACTAAAAAATTTTTTATGTTTTTTCTGGATCTTTGGTTGATATTCTGTCTCCATCATATAAAATACACCAATGATAAAAACGATAGACCCTTCATTTCTTTGTAAGTGGGCAAATTTACACAATCTGCAGGGGACCAAATCATTATTTTCCCCACAGTAGGCCTTCAACTTGGCTATGAAGACCTCAACTTTCACGAAGAAGCATCTGCCACACTCCAAACAGAAAAAGGGGCTTCTCGCCGGGGTCAAATCTCTGGTGTCTATGAAGTTTTGAACATTTCCCATACTATGAGCACGTGAAGGCTTTTTGTCCGTTGTGACTTCCCTGAGTTTAAACCACTTCTTGCACACTGGATGCAGAAAAGGACACTACTACTCTGGTGCTATTTCCATGTGTAACACTTCCCGCACATTGAAAATGGATAAGAACTCTCATTTGTGTAAACTATCCTATAAAAGAACAGCTTCTCCTTTTTGAATTAAACATTTCCCACACAGAAAAACGTCTTCTCACCAACGTAGGCCTTCAACATGAGCCTGAACTTTCACGAGAAGCCTCTCCCACACTCCAAACAGGCAAAGTGGCTTTCTCAAACAGTGTACACCCTTTTGAACTTTTCCCGCTCTATATGCATGTAAAAGACTAATTTGACTGGCGCGACCTCAGAAATTCAGGTTTTTGTTTGAAAGAAGTGCCGAGCGGGAGGACGAGACCTTTTCCTTGTGGAGCTTCTGATGCCGGACAAGACAGAACTGCTGTTTGAAGCGTTTCCCGCACTCCGGGCAGGAAAACGGGCGCTCGTTCACATGTCCCCGCTCATGCAAGGTGAGCATATCTTTCCGCGTAAAACCTTTCCCGCACTGCTTGCAAGAGAAAGGGGTCTCGCCGGTGTGAACTCGGAGATGTCTCCTCAGATGAGCCTTCTGGACGAAGCGCTGACCGCACTCCGAGCAAGGAAACGGCCTGTCGCCGGTGTGAATTCTCAGATGCTGGACAAGGACTGATTTTTCCTTGAAGGATTTCCCGCACTCTAGACATGGATAGGGCCTCAGTTCGCTGTGATATCTTTGATGTCGAAGTAAATACGAGTTGGAGATAAAGCTTCTCCCGCACTCCAGGCACACAAATGGGCGTGGTCCGTCGTGTATCCGCTTATGGATGGCAAGATACGCTTTTGTTGTAAAAGATTTTTTACATTCAGGACAGGAAAACTTCTTCTTGTTTCTTTGACGTGTAACGTTCTCCAGATTGTCAATGGAAGGTTCCTCAGGAACAGAGAGATCTGGTGATCTCGTATCAGGGAGTACTTTGAGGCGTCCAGTAACCGGGTCCATTCCCCGAGAGCGTTGGGTTGTGCCATTATCTTCTGTGTTATAGATCGGATGTGAGGCGAGATGTCTCTTCGAGGTAAACTGAACCTCATGACCATTTTCTGTAAAGAAAAATTGAATTAACGATAGAGGTCATATGGTGTACAGTATCTCCTCCCCATTTGTTGGGGACATGACGTTATATTGAGGAATGGAGATGGACCTTTCATATGGTGTACAGTATCTCCTCCTCATTTGTTGGGAACATGACATTATATTGAGGAATGGAGATGGACCTTTCATATGGTGTACAGTATCTCCTCCCCATTTGTTGGGAACATGACATTATATTGAGGAATGGAGATGGACCTTTCATATGGTGTACAGTATCTCCACCTTATTTGTTGGGAACATGACATTATATTGAGGAATGGAGATGGACCTTTCATATGGTGTACAGTATCTCTTCCTCATTTGTTGGGAACATGATGTTATATTGAGGAATGGAGATGGACCTTTCATATGGTGTACAGTATCTCCTCCTCATTTGTTGGGAACATGACGTTATATTGAGGAATGGAGATGGACCTTTCATATGATGTACAGCATCTCCTCCTCATTTGTTGGGAACATGACCTTATATTGAGGAACGGAGATGGACCTTTCATATGGTGTACAGTATCTCCTCCTCATTTGTTGGGAACATGACCTTATATTGAGGAACGGAGATGGACCTTTCATATGGTGTACAGTATCTCCACCTCATTTGTTGGGAACATGACTTTATATTGAGGAGAGTTATACAACTGATCACTAGACCTTTTTCTGCATGTATTACTCACCTGAGCTGATATCTAAGGAAGATTCCTTCTCTTTAATTTCTGCCAACTTCCCAACCTCCTCCATAGACTGCTGATCATCCTTCATAGGTTCCTCCTCCTCTTCCTCCTCTACTTTTATATCCAATTCGTCTTCCCACTAAAGCAACACAAAATGTGACTAGAGGAAAATAGCAAGTACTAATAAACGAATACTACATATAATGAAAAAAAGATCATACCTGGACAATGTTGAGTCCTAGATCCTCATCTACCTGATCATGGTGAGGGATGGTGTGACCTTCCTGTGTGGAATACTGAGGACGGGGACATCTCTCTGGTGGGCTTCTGTAGGTGGATGACTCCTCCATGGTGTTCTGGTACAGATCTTTGTGTCCTTTTGGAAACTCCTCCATCACCCCATCCTCATCATCCTCTATTGTCTCTTCTTTACCCTCAACTTCAGGATCTCTCAGGTTTCCACTCTGAATATATAATAAAAACGACACCAATGGGAACAATGCAGATAATGTACAGATCCTAATGATACTATCAGTGATTGTTCCTCATCTACCTGATGATGGTGAGGGATGGTGTGACCTTCCTGTGTGGAATCCCCAGAATACAGAGGACGGGGACATCCATCTGGTGAGTTTCTGTTGCTGGATGACTCCACCATGGTGTCCTGGTACAGATCTTTGTGTCCTTTTGGAAACTCCTCCATCACCCCATCCTCATCATCCTCTATTATCTCTTCTTTATCCTTCACTTTAGAATCTCTCAGGTTTCCACTCTGAATTTTTAATAAAAATGACATCAATTGTAACAATGCAGATAATGTACAGATCCTAAATGATACTATCAGTGATTGTTCCTCATCTACCTGATGATGGTGAGGGATGGTGTGACCTTCCTGTGTGGAATCCCAGGAATACAGAGGAGGGGGACATCTCTCTGGTGGGTTCCCATTACTGGATCCATCTGTAGGAAACACACACACTGACTGAATACATTGTTTCTATGTGTTTATCAGATGATGGGGGATCGAGGTGGACCCTCCGTACTGCTCTCTCCTTTACAATAAAGTCTCCTCTTACCCGGTGATGTGAGGGGCGGCTGATTGTCCATCATGACGTCCTTGTAGAGATCCTTGTGTCCTTCTAAATACTCCCACTCCTCCATGGAGAAATAGACAGTGACATCCTGACACCTTATAGGAACCTGACACACACAATGATACAGTCACCATCCAGACACATCCCTTGTCTGTTACTGGATAATGTCCCAGAATTCCCGGCACCGCTCACCTCTCCTGCCAGCAGCTCCATCATCTTCTTGGTGACTTCTAGAATCTTTCTGTGGATGTTTCTCTCAGGTTTCGGGGAATTAGGTGAAGCCACTGTGATGGTCATCTGATCTCCTGACTTCAGAGGACAAAATCTCTGTATTGGAGAACCAATAGGAATATCATGTTAGAATCCCAGAATCCTCCTCACCTCTCCGGTCAGGTCTGTGTTTTATTAATAGAGATAAGAGTGATGTCATGTGACCTCCCAGAATCCTCCTCACCTCTCTGGTCAGGTCTGTGTTTTATTAATAGAGATAAGAGTGATGTCATGTGACCTCCCAGAATCCTCCTCACCTCTCCAGTCAGGTCTGCGTTTTATTAATAGAGATAAGAGTGATGTCATGTGACCTCCCAGAATCCTCCTCACCTCTCTGGTCAGAAGGTAGATGATCTCCAGGGTGAGGTTGAGTATCTTCTCAGTCATATTACCCCAGCTGTCCTTGTTAGGGCAACTTCCTGTATCAGCAACGAGGGTCATCCTCTCAGAGTGTCTTCTCAGTCGCGTGACTCCGGTCCTCGTCAGCCCTCACTTACGTGGTCCTGTGATCTGTACATGTGAAGATGGACAGTAAACAACGATCAGATCTGTAGAATCTCTGATGCGAATATTCAGTCTGCTGCCATGTGGGTCATCCATTGTGGAGACAACCTCCTGGGACGTGACCATGGCTATCTACTGTCTCAGTACTACGACAAGTCCCATCACATCCAACGTATCTCCTGTATATATAGACCTACAGGACCCAGCATGTCATACTGACACATCTCCTCTCCCCGTACTACTACAAATCCCAGCATGCCCCAATAATGCATGTCTTGTCTCTGCACTACTACATATCCCAAAATAAATATACTACATTGTCATACAATTCTCTATTAAAGAACAGGTCCACTTTGGGACAAAGTTTACCCTTTGCCCCTGACCTGACCTAATTTCAACTCAAGTTTCTCAACTCCAGTCCTCAAGGCGCCCCAACAGGTCGTGTTTTCAGGACTTCCCTCAGATGAAACGGTTGTGGTAAATACCAAGGCTGGCCATACACGGGTTGAATTTCGAAAGAATTTTCTTTTGAAAAATCTGAAAATTTGTGCGTTTTGTGATCCGATGGCGCCGCCATTGATTTTGAAATCCGGCCAACCAAGCCTTCAGTGTTGCTACAGAAAAGAATTTTCGTGCCCGGGAATCTTCTTTTCTTTCCGGGAACTTTCCTTTCTTGCACATGCGCATTTCTTTTTTTTCGATTACATTTCTCGCACGATTGTCCCCATCATTGATTAGAAAAATCGTTCGCTTTTCAAAAAATAATTTCCAACATGTCCGATTACTCAAATTTGATGGCAGCACAAAAATCGTCTGTTGCTGCAGCCCCACTAATGGTGCAAAATACGAACGAAAATCCTTAGATAAGATTTTCGAAAAAAATAAAATAAATAATTCTTTCGAAATTCGACCCCGTGTACGGCCTGCCTAAGGCTGTGAACCCGATCAAATCACCGGTGCAAAATAATGGAAGTTGGGGGAAACACACTGATTTACAGTATATTCAGCAGCAAACAGCTCCCTCTTCTGGCCTTGCCTTTGCAGCACAGTTGTCACAGCGATCACAGGGGGGGGTGGTAAAAATAAAGGCTAATGGGCGTACAGGTACGTCCCTTTAAATTTGCCGCCTGTCGGCGCACGTGCCCGCGGGTCCCTGGAACTCAATGTTCGCCGGCGCCCCGCGATGTAAACAAGGCATTTCCCCGTTCTGCCTAGTGACAGGACAGAGATCACTGCTCTCTGTCATCAGGAGAAGTGATCACTGTCATGTGACTAGTAGCCCCTCCCCCTCACAGTTAGAATCACTCCCTAAGACACACTTAACCCCTTGATCGCCCCCTAGTGTTTAACCCCCTTCCCTGCCAGTGTCATTTACACAGTTAGGCCTCATGCACACGAGACGCTGTTAAACGCACGTTCAGAGGCAGTTGGACACTTTTTTCAACTGCCCCTGAACTCATTCAATGTTATCCTATGTGTCCATGTACACAGTCTCGTTTTTTGGCATTTGTTAGGCAGTTGTGTTTAACCTCGTTTTTCCAGAAGCAAAAAAAATGGGTTCGGACGCAAAAGTTATCCACGTTTCAGACGCCAAACGCGGCTAAACGTCAGTACCGCGTTTAGAAGTGTTTTTAAAGGAACCCTATTTTTTGGACCAGAAAATACAGAAATATCCCTGGGCCACTTGGTGCTAGGAACCCCAAATTTGGTATGCAAAACACAGTGGAACTAGCACTACAACATATCCAAATTTGGGGTTCCTAGCGCCAAGTGGCCCCCGAGATACGGGGCCCCAAATTTAGGTTGCAAAATGTCATTTTCTGATTTTGGGGCCTCATCTCTTGGGGTCACTTGGTGCTAGGAACCCCACATTTGGTGTGCAAACACAGTGGAACTAGCCCTACAACATATCCAAATTTGGGTTTCCTAGCCAAATGGTCCCCAAGATACGGGGCCCCAAATTCGGGTTGCAAAATGTCAAGCACTTTTCTGCTGCAGAGAATGACATTTTGCGACCCAAATTTGGGGCCCTGTATCTTGGGGGTCACTTGGAGCTAGGAACCCCACGTTTGGTATGCAAACACAGTCGAACTAGCACTACAACATATCTAAATTTGGGGTTCCTAGCTCCAAGTGGCCCCCGAGATACGGAGCCCCAAATTTGGGTCGCAAAATGTAATTTTCTGATTTTGGGGCCCCATATCTCGGGGTTACTTGGTGCTAGGAACCCCAAATTTAGATATGTTGTAGTGCTAGTTCGACTGTGTTTGCATACCAAACGTGGGGTTCCTAGCTCCAAGTGACCCCCAAGATACAGGGCCCCAAATTTGGGTCGCAAAATGTCATTCTCTGCAGCAGAAAAGTGCTTGACATTTTGCAACCCGAATTTGGGGCCCCGTATCTCAGGGACCATTTGGTACTAGGAAACCCAAATTTGGATATGTTGTAGGGCTAGTTCCACTGTGTTTGCACACCAAATGTGGGGTTCCTAGCACCAAGTGACCCCAAGAGATGAGGCCCCAAAATCAGAAAATGACATTTTGCAACCTAAATTTGGGGCCCCGTATCTCGGGGGCCACTTGGCGCTAGGAACCCCAAATTTGGATATGTTGTAGTGCTAGTTCGACTGTGTTTGCATACCAAACGTGGGGTTCCTAGCTCCAAGTGACCCCCAAGATACAGGGCCCCAAATTTGGGTCGCAAAATGTCATTCTCTGCAGCAGAAAAGTGCTTGACATTTTGCGACCCGAATTTGGGGCCCTGTATCTCGGGGGCCACTTGATGCTAGGAAACCCAAATTTGGATATGTTGTAGGGCTAGTTCCACTGTGTTTGCACACCAAATGTGGGGTTCCTAGCACCAAGTGACCCCGAGATATGGGGCCCCAAAATCAGAAAATGACATTTTGCGACCCAAATTTGGGGCTCCGTATCTCGGGGGCCACTTGGTGCTAGGAACCCCAAATTTAGATATGTTGTAGTGCTAGTTCGACTGTGTTTGCATACCAAAGGTGGGGTTCCTAGCTCCAAGTGACCCCAAGATCGCAAAATGTCATTCTCTGCTGCAGAAAAGTGCTTGACATTTTGCAACACGAATTTGGGGCCCCGTATCTCGGGGGCCATTTGGTGCTAGGAAACCCAAATTTGGATATGTTGTAGGGCTAGTTCCACTGTGTTTGCACACCAAATGTGGGGTTCCTAGCACCAAGTGACCCCAAGAGATGAGGCCCCAAAATCAGAAAATGACATTTTGCAACCTAAATTTGGGGCCCCGTATCTCGGGGGCCACTTGGCGCTAGGAACCCCAAATTTGGATATGTTGTAGTGCTAGTTCGACTGTGTTTGCATACCAAACGTGGGGTTCCTAGCTCCAAGTGACCCCAAGATCGCAAAATGTCATTCTCTGCTGCAGAAAAGTGCTTGACATTTTGCGACCCAAATTTGGGGCCCCGTATCTTGGGGGTCACTTGGAGCTAGGAACCCCACATTTGGTGTGCAAACACAGTGGAACTAGCCCTACAACATATCCAAAGCTGGGGTTCCTAGCACCAAGAGGCCCCCGAGATACAGGGCCCCAAATTCGGGTCGCAAAATGTCAAGCACTTTTCTGCAGCAGAGAATGACATTTTGCGACCCACATTTGGGGCCCCGTATCTCAGGTCCACTTGGTGCTAGGTGCTGGATATGTTTTAGTGCCTGTTCCACTGTGTTTGCGTACCAAATTTGGGGTTCCTAGCTCTAAGTGACCCTGAGATACTGGGCCCCAAATTCGGGTTGCGAAATGTAATTTTCTGCTGCAGAAGTGCTTGACATTTTACAACCCGAATTTGGGGCCCCGTATCTCGGGACCACTTGGTGCCAGGAACCTCAGCTTTGGATATGTTGTAGTGCTAGTTCCACTGTGTTTGCATACCATATTTGGGGTTCCTAGCTCCAAGTCACCCTGAGATCCTGGGCCCCAAATTCGGGTTGCAAAATGTAATTTTCTGCTGCAGAAGTGCTTGACATTTTGCAACCCGACTTTGGGGCCCCGTATCTCGGGGCCACTTGGTGCTAGGAACCCCAGCTGTGGATATGTTGTAGTGCTAGTTCCACTGTGCTTGCACACCATATTTGGGGTTCCTAGCTCCAAGTCACCCTGAGATACTGGGCCCCAAATCCGGGTCGCAAAATGTCATTCTCTGCTCTGCAGACGCTTCTAGACGCAAACGCGGTAAAACGCGGCATGCAAAATGCGGCAAAACGGGCGTTTCTAAACGCCGGTTTCAGCTTTTAAAAACGTGTTCAGCAGAGTTTGCACCGGCGTCTCATGTGCACGAAGCCTAATCAGTGCATTTTTATAGCACTGATCGCTGTATAAATGATGGTAACTGATAGTCATTTGGTGCTGAGGGACATTTTCCGCCAACCTTACTCGGTTGCGGTGAAGTAACAGTAGACTCCCCTTATATACTGAAATCGACTATTACACCGCGTCCGAGTAAGGGTGTCGGAAAATGTCCCTCAGTGCCAAATGACTACCAGTTTGGTGCTCAGCAGTGTAAGGTGTACCAAGATGGCCGCCGGCGCTTTCTGACTGCAGGTTCGCCGCTGCTTTTCAAATACAACATCAAAACAGTGTTCAGAGATGTAAAATATCTGTGGCCTGCAGTCAAAAAGCGCTGACGGCCATCTTGGTACACCTTACACTGCTGAGCACCAAACTGATGGAAAATGTCCCTCAGCGCCAAATGACTGACACCCTTACTCGGTCGCGGTGAAATAGTCTATTTCGGTATATAAGGGGAGTCTACTGCTAAAATAAGTGTGAAATTCAAGACTTGCCTGGGTGTAACAAGATGTCCGCTGCCGCCTTTGTGTTCTGTCAGGTTAGGAAACCTATCGGAATGCATAGCGGCCATGTTGGAGCGCATGCGCAGTAAGCATTTTCGGTCGGAACGTCACCTCCATTTTTTTTTTTTTTTTTAAAGCCAATATTTTGAAAAAAAAAAATCAATATTTGTTACTTTCTGCTATAAAACACATCCAAAAAAAAAAAAACAATCATATTTCTTCATCAATAGGCCAATGTGTATTCTTCTACATATTTTTGGTTAAAAAAAAAAATCCCAATAAACATTTATTGATTGGGATAGATAAAAATGTTTGCTGTGCACCGGTAAAGTGGTCGAGTTTGGCTTGAAAAAAAAAAGTGGCAACCCGAACTTCTACTTTAATTGTTGGTTTATTACTTTCCTTTTACTTTATTATATGGTGCATCTGCTGGAGATAAAAGACGTCACAGTGACTATGGAGGAAGAGGACGGAACATGACGGGGGGTTACTGGGTGTAAATATAAAATAAGATCTTATTACCTCCTCTGATGCCAGGTCCAGCAATGTCTCCTCTCTACTTCCTCCCAACTCACCTCTAGCTTCCTGTCTGCAGCTGACATCACTTCCTGTCTACCATAGAGACTTCCTGTCCATATTTCCATAGAGACCTACTCTCTGCATCTGACATCACTTCCTGTCTATGCGTAGAAACTTAAACCTCGTGCACACGATCGGATTTTCAGCCGGGAATTGTGTGATGACAGACTGTTAGTACGCTCCACCAGACAATTGTTAAATTAAAACCAGACTTAAAATGTTGGATGGCAGGCTAGTAAATTTTTGGCGGACAGCGGTCTGTTATCGTATTTTCGTATCGTGTGTACACAAGTCCGCCACACATAAGTCCAAAAGTACAAACACGCATGCTCGGAATGAACGCTCACGAAACACAAGATTGGCAGAAGGTGCCCAAAGGGTGGCGCTCAAGAGCTGAAATTCCACGTTCGTGTTTGTTGGGCGACAATTGTGCGCCGTTAGTATCCAAGACAATTTCCCGGCGCGCGCCCTTCAGACAAAAGTCTGACACTCTGTTGGCCAACAATCCGATCGTGTGTACGAGGCTTTACTCTGACATCACTTCCTGTCTATGCGTAGAGACTTCAGCCTCGTACGCACGATCGGATCGTTGGCCAACAGAGCGTCAGACTTATGTCCGAAGGGCGTGTGCCGGGAACTTGTCTTGGATACTAACGGCGCACAAAATGTCGGCCAACAAACACGAATGTAGTTGTGTTCACACTGAGGCGCTCAAAAACTGAACATAAAACGTTGGGTATTTTTGCGGCGCTTTAGCGCCGTTTTTTGCAGCATTAGTGGTGTGCCTTTTTTTTTTTTTAAAGGGGCTGTAAAGGTAATTTTTTTTTTTTTAAATAACAAACATGTTATACTTACCTTCACTGTGCAGCTCGTTCTGCACAGAGTGGCCCTGAACCTGCTCTTCTGGGGTCCCTCGGCGGCTGTTTCAGCTCCTCCCCGCAAGAACTAACCACCTTAATGCGAGCTCCCTCGCATGGTGGTTAGTTATTGCGGGCGCGCTCCCGTGATACAGCCGGCGGCTATAGCCACTCGCTGTACCACTCGGCCCCGCCCCCCGGCGCGCCGCGTCATTGGATGTGATTGACAGCAGCGCGAGCCAATGAGTGGCAATAGAGATGTCGGGAGCGAGCGGCTGAGTTTCGAGGTGTCAGGTAAGTAAAACGGGGGGGCTGGGGACGGCGGTATTGTCAAAAGTTTTTTCACCTTAATGCATATAATGCATTAAGGTGAAAAATTTTTTACCTTTACAACCCCTTTAAGGTCATGTAACCTTAACCACTTCTGGACCGCCGCACACCGATATACGTCCTAACTTTGAAGAGGAATACATAGTTGCCAACAGTCCGGATTTTCCAGGGACAATCCTGATTTTGGGATTCTCGTCCCGATCGGAGGCTGTTCCAAATCGGGATTTGCCCAGGGAAAACGGGAATGTTTGCATTTTACATGTTTTTGGCAAGCAGGCTTCAGTAAAATGGCAGCCGGTCCCGCTGCCGCCACTAGAACGCTCCCCCCTGTGTTCAGTAAAGAGGGGAAGGAGGCTCGATCCGTGCAGCCAATGAATCGGCTTCTCCTCAAGCAAGGATCAGCCCCTCCCTTCTCCACTGAACACTCGGCGCCGGCGGCCACTGTAATGGACATGTGCTATGGGGGGGGGGGGATCTGCTCTGAGGGGGGTCTGCTGAGGGCGTCTTCACTGATGGAGGGGAGTCTGCACTGAGGGGGTCTGCATTGATGGAGGGGGTCTGCACTGATGGTGTCTGCATTGATGGAGGGGGGTCTGCACTGATGGAGGGGGGTCTGCACTGAGGGAGGGGGGTCTGCACTGAGGGCACCTGATGCGAGGAGGGACTCTGCCGGGGGCACCTGATGCGAGGAAGGACTCTGCCGGGGGCACCTGATGCGAGGAAGGACTCTGCCGGGGGCACCTGATGCGAGGAAGGACTCTGCCGGGGGCACCTGATGCGAGGAAGGACTCTGCCGGGGGCACCTGATGCGAGGAAGGACTCTGCCGGGGGCACCTGATGCGAGGAAGGACTCTGCCGGGGGCACCTGATGCGAAGAGGGACTCTGCCGGGGGCACCTGATGCGAGGAGGGACTCTGCCGGGGGCACCTGATGCGAGGAGGGACTCTGCCGGGGGCACCTGATGCGAGGAGGGACTCTGCCGGGGGCACCTGATGCGAGGAGGGACTCTGCCGGGGGCACCTGGTGCGAGGAGGGACTCTGCCGGGGGCACCTGATGCGAGGAGGGACTCTGCCGGGGGCACCTGGTGCGAGGAGGGACTCTGCCGGGGGCACCTGGTGCGAGGAGGGACCCTGCCGGGGGCACCTGGTGCGAGGAGGGACTCTGCCGGGGGCACCTGATGCGAGGAGGGACTCTGCCGGGGGCACCTGATGCGAGGAGGGACTCTGCCGGGGGCACCTGATGCGAGGACGGACTCTGCCGGGGGCACCTGATGCGAGGACGGACTCTGCCGGGGGCACCTGATGCGAGGACGGACTCTGCCGGGGGCACCTGATGCGAGGACGGACTCTGCCGGGGGCACCTGATGCGAGGACGGACTCTGCCGGGGGCACCTGATGCGAGGACGGACTCTGCCGGTGGCACCTGATGCGAGGACGGACTCTGCTGGGGGCACCTGATGCGAGGACGGACTCTGCTGGGGGCACCTAAAGCGAGGACGGACTCTGCCGGGGGCACCTGATGCAAGGACGGACTCTGCTGGTGGCAGGCGACGTGGCTAGTGATACGCTCTGGAATCCCACTAATTCGGCATTATGGTTAGTTGAATGATTTAATTTTATATGACAATGTAGTAATAGAAATAATGCACTTCAATCATCCTGACACCATAACAACCATGGTGCCGGGATGATTGAAGCGTTAACACCAGGTGTTTGGAGTATCTTTATCTGCTGATTGTTAAACTTTCTAGAATACACATATTTCTATTTTTGTGTAGGATCTGGGGCTGCTGTCCCTCCATTCCTCTCTCCCCCTTTCCCTCTCCATCCTTTATTCATCTCAGACTCTAGCCACACCCCCTTTGAATCATGCCCATTTAAGCCACGCCCACTTTCCGCCGTGGTGCTCTTCGCGTGCCGCAGTTTTATTTTTTTATTGCTAAGTCACGCCTACAAACACATGCCCCGCCCCCTATTATACGGCCCCGCCTACAGCCAAAAAAGTGTCCCACATATTTTTTTTTTTTGCAATGTTGGCAACTATGGGAATATCGTTGTTATGGCAGCAGCTAGCTGCCATAACCCTGGTATCCTCTTTTTCGGCCAGCGGTCCGGTTTCCGATAATAGTGGTCTCTGCGGCAGATTCGCCGCAAGATCACTTTTATCGGCGGTGGGAGAGGACCCCCCCCCCCCCCGCCACGCTCTGGGGCACTCTGCCGATTATAGGAGCTGTCGGCAGAGGTGAAGGCAATCAGATCCTCTCACGTCAGTGACATGGAGATGAGTGAGGGGTAGATGGTCCCCACCCGTCTCCATACCATTTCAGGGCGGAAGCGACGTCAAAACTTCACTTCCGCCCATAGCTCTTAAAGGGCCATTTAAAAAAAAAAAAAAATTAAGTGACAAATTGTGAAAAAGTGAAAAATGTGAGGTCTGTTTGACCCCAGATCTCATATTTAGGAGGTCCTGTCATGCTTTTTTTCTATTACAAGGGATGTTTACATTCCTTGTAATAGGAATAAAAGTGACACAAAAGAACAGTGTAAAAATAAAAAGGTAAAATAATTTAAAAAAAAAAAAATTTTCTAAACGCGCCCCGTCGAGCTCGTGCGCAGAAGCGAACGAATACGTAAGTCGCGTAAGTGTATTTTTTCCAAAAAAAAAGTGCGCTTGTAAGACCGCTGCGCAACTACGGTGTGACAGAAAGTATTGCAACGACCGCCATTTTATTCTCTAGGGTGTTAGAAAAAAAAATGTATAATGTTTGGGGTTTCTAAGTCATTTTCTAGAAAAAAAAAAACTGTTTTTAACCTGTAAACAAATCTCAAAAAGAGGCTCGGTCCTTAATGCCGCGTACACACGAGCGGAAAATCCGACCGTGTGTGGGCTTCACCGGACCTTCAGCTGACTTTTTCGGTCGAAAATCTGACTGGCTTTAGATTTGGAGCATTTTTCAAATCTTTACGTCGGAACTCCGCCGGACCCAGTTCCTATCGAAAAGTCCGCTCGTCTGTATGCTGGTCCGGCGGACGAAAACCGACGCAAGGGCAGCTATTGGCTACTGGCTATTAACTTCCTTATTTTAGTCCGGTGTACGTCATCACGTACGAATCCGTCGGACTTTGGTGTGATCGTGTGTAGGCAAGTCTGTTCGTTTGGAAAGTCCGTCGGACAGACCGTCCGGTCGAAAAGTCCTCCTGTGTGTATGCTGCATAAGTGGTTTTTCCCTCTTTCATTTCAATGGACGGGGCGTTTTTTGAGGCCCCGAAGATGCTGCTTGTAGGACTTTTCGCACCGCCCCCCCCAGTGTGAAAGCATCCATTGAAATGAATGGGTAGCCAGTTTTCAGGCGCTATTTTTTAGCGCAAAAGCACCTGAAAAAGAGCTTCAGTGTGAAAGAGGTCTTACAGATCAGATATAGATAACCAACCACAAAGCTTTTTATTTTTTTTTTTGACCTCCAAAATTGTTTTGTAATGTTCACCTGAACCATCTCCACCAAAAACTCTTCTCAAAAGATCAACCAAACCGTCCTCTTTGCTTCTCTCAAGACGTCCTGCTCTCTCCCTCTCCCTTGTCACCTTTCCATGTCCAGGACTTCTCCAGAGCCTCTCCCATCCTTTGGAACTCCCTTCCCCCCAACTTACCCCTATCTCCTACCCTGTCCACCTTTAGCTGATCTCTGAAAACCCATCTTTTCAGGGAAGCCGATCCTGCCTCTACCTAATACTTAAAAAGGAAGTAAAGTTCTGCTTTTTTTTTTTACCCAACCTGAAAAGTAAAGCCATAATGTGCTAGTATGCGATGTGAAACTTACCTGCAAAACGAAGCCCTCGTTGTCACCGCTGGAGGACGCATTCATCTTCGCCCGTCTTCCTTCCGGGTCCTTGGACCTCGGCTGTGTGACTGGCTGGAGCCGGTCACGGCACAGTAGGGTTGCCACCTCATCCCTTTAAACCCCGAACACATATTAATTACACAGGTTCTGGGGCTGATTAAGGTGGTAATTAAATGCACTTGGTGCCTTATCTGCCTCTGATCAGCCTCAGAACCCGTGTAATTCATATGTGTTCGGGTTTAAAGGGATGAGGTGGCAGCCCTACGGCACAGAGCTCTGAAGAAACGTCACGGGCGGGCGTTTCCTTCAGAGCGCGTGTGCTGATGGCGTCATCGGCCAGCATATGCAGTAGATATCTCCTAAACTGCGCATATTTAGGAGCTATGTACCAGTACCTATAGGTAAGCCTTGTTATAGGCTTACCTATAGGCAGGGCTTTTTTTCGGTGGGAACGTGGGGGAACGCAGTTCCGGCACCTTCAGCGTGGAATGTATGTAATGGCATGGGGTACTGGGAGTGTGCTGGAGGGTCTATTGATGCTGGCTGCAGAGGGATCTATGGTCGCTGGGGATCTATTGTGGTGTGGGGTGTCTAGTGTTGCTGGGGAGGTCTATTGTTGCTGGAGGGGGGGGGGGCTTCATTGTTGCTGGGCTGGATCTACTGTTGAGGAAGGTCTATTGTTACTGGCTGCTGGGAGATCTATTGTTGCTAGAGTTTGTGGTGGCTCTATTGTTGCTGGGCGGCACTATTGTTGCTGGGGGGGTCTATTGTTGCTGAGGGGGGTCTATTGTTGCTGGGGGGGGTCTATTTTTGATGGGGGGGGTCTATTGTTGGCTGCAGGGGATCTATTTTATTGCTTTTGTTATAATCAGTATCAAATTCCATACAAATTACTTGGTTCTGTCCCCCACCCCCTTACCTTGTGCTGCTGCTGGGAAAGAAGCCTGGAAGCAGAAAGTGCCAGGTCTGGTGGAGGACCAGAGGAGGAGGACTGGAATCAGCTGAATGCTGAGACCAGGGAAGGGGGTGCTGTGGCTACAGGATCTGTAGGAAGAGTTCTGTCTTCCTCTCTGCTGCCAACCACTGCGACAAGGTGGGGGGCGGAGATGGCTGGGGTGCCGCAGCTGCAGGTAAGGTTGCCACCTCATCCCTTTAAACCCCAACACCTATTAATTACACAGGTTCTGTGGCTGATTAAGGTGGTAATTAAACTCACTTGGTGCCTTATCTGCATTTAATTAGCCTCAGAACCTGTGGATTTATTATGTGTTTGGGTTTCAAGGGATGAGGTGGCAACCCCCTTGTAGGAGAGGTGCAAGGGCCACATATAATGGCCTGGCAGGCTGCATTTGGCCCCTGGGCTCTGTGTTTGACACCTGTGCTTTAGATTTTAAGCTCCGACGACAAGGGTCCTCCTAACTCTCTTGTCTTGAATTGTATTGGCACTAATATGAATCCTGAATAATAATAATAATGCAATATTTTACCTGAGTGTAGAAGAACTGAGGGATCTGGCTGGCTTAGCTGACCACTAATCGCACTCCATTTGGTGGCTGAGTCGTACATTTTCTCTTGAACCAGGAAAGATATTGTAGGGACCACGCCTTAAAGTGGTACTAAAAGCCAAACTTTTTTTCTTCATTTTGGAAAGAACGAGAGGGCTTTAACCCGTTTTTTTTTTTCTTTTTTCTTTTTTTTTGCCATCTGTGTCCCATTGGTGAGATTTCCTTTCACTTCCTGTCCCATAGCCATAACAGGAAGTGAGAGAAAAATCTCTCCAAAGTGAGGGAAATCCCTGGTAGTGGTCTCCATTGGAAGATTTCCCCTCGATTTCTGTTCTGGTGACAACCCAAACAGGGACAGCAATAAAAAAAAAATCTGACAGGGGTTCTACTCCCTCTCTACTTTATCTAAAACGTTAAAAAGTTTTGCCTTCAGTTATTCTTAAAGCTGGAGTGTCGCTAGTAAAATGTAGTGTTGTTTCTGCAGATAGGCTGTATCCTGCCTGAGCTTTGTATACATTTTCTGTACTTGGTAGATCTCTTCTTAGACATGGATAGGGGAGTTTGGGGTGGAGGAACTTGACTGGCCTGCACCTCAACCTGATAGAACACCTTTGGGATGCATTAGAGGGGAGACTGTGAGCCAGGCCTTCTCATCCACATCAGTAACTGACCTCACAAATGCGCTTCTGGAAGAATGGTCAAACATTTCCATAGACACACTCCTAAACCTTGTGGACGGCCTTCCCAGAAGAGTTGAAGCTGTTATAGCTGCAAAGGGTGGGCAAACTCATTATTGAACCCTACGGACTAAGACTGGGATGCCATTAAAGTTCAAGTGCGTGTAAAGGCAGGCGTCCCAATACTTTTGACAATATAGTGTATTTGGAGAAAACTTTCAGAAGGGTTCTTCTGGGCCTTGCCCAAGCGGACACCTGGGCTAAAGGCTCAGGGAGCTTCAGCTACCCTGTTGGAGGGTATATGCAGAAGGAACAGATATATGGAAGATGGCTTCAAAAAAAGTCTTCTGTGTTCAAGAGTTTCATGGAAGAGCATAGGAGAAGCTGCTGCTTATAAAAGATCTCACTGCCCATCAGTTAAGGTACATGTGAGTGCTCACATTGGGTCAAGAGCCTAGAATCTACTTAGAGTAAGAGGACGACCTATAGACCTTCAACAGCGGACATTGACTGCTCTCATAGAGTCATTGCTAACCTCATGGCTGCTCTTAAAAGGTCAACAATTCCATTAATTGCTAATAGAAGATCCGCGCTATCTTGACCACTTTTAAGGAATCTTATACCCCTAACCCTCTCTGGAGTTTGTCCACCATAGCCAGTGACTGACAGTTTTGTTTCAGTGGTGTGGGCTACAGGAAGGCAATACATATTTGGAGCAACCTTCCAGAAGGGTTTCCTCTTCTCTTCTAGGCCTTGTGCTAAGGGCTCAGGGAATTTCAGCTGTCTGGGTGGAGCATCTTTAGACAAGTGGTCTGCGCTCAAGAGGTTCATGGAAGAGCGTAAGAGAAGCAGTTGCAGACATTGCAAAAAAAATGCCATTACTCATTTTTTAAGGTACCTGTGACTGCTGGCATAAGGTCAAGAGCCTAGAATCTACTTGGAGAACCAGGAAGATCTGTTGACCTTAAACAACAGCTGGTGATTGCTACTATAGAGTCATTGCAATCTTCTTGGCTGCTCTTCAAAGGCCAATAACTGCATTACTTGCTAGTAGAAGACCTGAGCTATCATGTCCATTTTGAGTAATCTTTTACCCGTAACCCTCTCTCTAGAGCAGTGGTTCTCAACCTGGGGGTCGGGACCCCCTGGGGGGGTCAAATTATGATTTGCCAGGGGTCACCAAATCCTGGGCTGTTCCTGAAGCCAGCACTGCTGTCCCAGCCTTTTCGTGGCCACCCAGCAGGGCTGTCCCTGGAGCCTGTGGCCGCCCAGCTGGGCTGTTCCTGGTGCCCACAGCCGCCCATTCAGTTCACGGCATGGCTGGGGGGCAGAGACTAGAGGTCAGCTGACTGGTGAGGAATGTGAAGTGGGAGGGGCTGGAGGAGACCCTATCTCCTGATTTCGGCATAGGTGTCACTGCTACGAGACACCACAAAGTTGGAGACACAGTGAGTAACACTACCTGTGATTATAGTTGCCAATAAAAGTCCCCACTACAGTTCTCAGATCAGCAGATGACCTTGATCAAGGTTGAAGTTGACTGATCGGAACTCCCCCCAGCACTGCCAATCATTCCAACTCCCCGCCAGGCCCTTCCCACTGATTCTGGGGCCCTTTACTCCCATTGTGGGACCCTTTATTATGGTCCCCCAGCGGGCCCCCTTCCTGATGTTTTGGGGTACCCCTACAGTGGTGGAATGCCAGGGCCTGGTCGTGACCTTTGAGACCCTGGTAGTTCCGTCACTGGTGTCAGTAGTTTTTTTATTTTTTACCATTTTATTTTATTTATTCATTTACAATTTTATTTTATGTTATTTTTTTTAAAAAAATTCTAAGACTCCCGTATGGGGGTCTTTGGTGAAATATCAGGGATCTAAACAGACCTCTGATGTTTCACCTTTGAGACTGAGAAAGGAGATTGAGGACACCTCGACCTTCATCTCTGCAGTCTTAGCATCACAGAATGAATGAACAGGAATAGCTCTGTACAGAGGCTTCCCATTCATTCATAAACTGAAGCATAGCAACCACAGTTGACTATGCCTCAGCTATGAATGAAAAAAAAAAAACGAGTTAGTGATCGTTACCGATCACTGATTCTCTCCATCCTTACAGTATTCCCCACAGCGGGAGGTGGGAGGGGAGTTCTCCGGGGGGGGGGGGTACGAGGGATCACAGAAGGGCCTGGGGCAGCAGGACAGGGAGGCAGCGGGATTGGCACCCACTAAATGTCTGCAGGAGGGAGAGAAGAAGTGGGCTAAATAGAGGGATCGGTTCCTCTACATGCCGCCGCCCTTCCTGTACCGGGGGGAGCATGGGCCCCCTGGAGCATGGGGACGGGTCGCTATCGCGACTCCTGCGACCCCTGTATGTAGGCCCCTGATTCTGCCCTAAGTGTTAAAAGCTAATGCCAAACCAATTTGGAAGTCATCCTACACTGCTCAGAGAGGTGTGCTAATATCTGAAATAATTAAGTGTACAACCGTTTTATTATAGTATTTTCCATAGGTATGAGAATACATCTTTGTAGAACCGTTCAACTAGCATATGAAGTCTCCAAATGATCCAGCATGCAGAGAACTGAGAATCAAAATTCCAGAAAAATGAAAACAACTTCATTCTCTTGTTTGTCTTGCCTGACCATACAATTTATTGTGAAGATGTACAGGCATGCACAGATAGACATCAAAGAAGAAACCTTGACACGTTTCCCAATAAGCACGCAATTGGAAGGAACTGAGAAGCCGTTGGGACAGCTGGAGAGGTCATATTTGTGTTCTTTTTCTTCCATGTAACTACCATCTCATCGATAACTAGATCTATGGATGGAGTGAGAAGGGTAAGAACCCCCTCCAGTATAGAGATTCTCACTGACCAGGACAAAAACTGAGGAACATCCCAACCATTGATAGGTGTCACCAAACCTGGAGGAGTGGAGTCTGCCCAATGACAACTGGAAGATTTGAGAAGATCGCCTTTCACTTTCTGCTACCTCCCCAGGTCAGGAAGGGTGGTACATTTTCCCTAACAGGGTACGAACCTCTTAACCTGACCCTCTTTTTAGAGGAAAATCTCAACCATTGATAGGCTTTACCACACCTGGAGGAGTGGAATCTTCTCAATGACAACTAGAAGCTTTAGGAAGATCTCCTTTCATTTTCTGCTGCCTCCCCAGGTCAGGGAGGGTGGTACAATTTCCCTAACAGGGTATACGAACCTCTTAACCTGACCCTCTTTTTAGAGGAAAATCCCAACCATTGATAGGTGTCACCAAACCTGGAGGAGTGGAGTCTGCCCAATGACAACTGGAAGATTTGAGAAGATCTCCTTTCACTTTCTGCTACCTCCCCAGGTCAGGAAGGGTGGTACAATTTCCCTAACAGGGTACGAACCTCTTAACCTGACCCTCTTTTTAGAGGAAAATCCCAACCATTGATAGGCTTTACCAAACCTGGAGGAGTGGAATCTTCTCATTGACAACTAGAAGATTTGGGAAGATCTCCTTTCACTTTCTGCTGCCTCCCCAGGTCAGGAAGGGTGGTAAAATTTCCCTAACAGGGTACGAACCTCTTAACATGACCCTCTTTTTAGAGGAAAATCCCAACCATTGATAGGCTTTACCAAACCTGGAGGAGTGGAGTCTTCTCAATGACAACTGGAAGATTTAGGAACATTTCCTGTCACTTACTGATGCGTCCCCAGGGCAGGAAGGGTGGTAAAATTTCCCTCAAAAGGGTAGAAGTTCTGACCCTCTTTATCCAAAAC
>JBBGZY010001529.1:0-130788 GCA_037952925.1 Lithobates clamitans
CAAAGGCTTTCGGAGGTGATTGCAGGCTAGCCTGGTGGATCCGTCCCACACTCTGCTTGAGTGTTTCCATCAGTATACCGCTTCCTCCCGTCTGAACATAGATATCAGATATTATAGCTGCCTATTGTAACCAAGAACTAGGCAGGACTCGTTTGGTTGCAAAACTGAAACTTTCTTTTTATTGAACAAACTTACACAGAATATATACATCACAAGAGGACACCCCCTGTTAATATTACCCTAACAATTCCAACTGTACACAGGAATATAATTACAACAACCAACATATACTATACACATTACATTAACTAGCCACCTGGATAACTCAGAGGTCTCCTTCCAGGTCAGACTTCACGGCCCCTACAATACTCAATACAGTGTACTGTACAATACACATTATTACAAATATAAACACAAACCACAATGGTTTGCTAGCAGACAGACCATCGGTGGGTTAATTAGCACAATTAACAATGGGTGAAAGACCCTTAAGAGACACATTAGACCTACTTACAATAAGCACATTATAGCCGGCAACCCCAGACAGGTGGCGTGCTGATGACATCAACATCTGCTATGAGTCCCACAGTGTGGAGAAGTCATTGCTGGAAATGTGGCATCTAGGCCCTTACCATGGATCCCAGGCTTAGAGTCCCAGAGTCTGGGTGTCTAGGGGAGACAAGAACTTGAATCCAAAGTAACAAAGTAACATTACTCCAAGGGTCCCCCAGGCATACACTTCTCAGAGTAGTGTTTCCTTAAAAGTCAGGGCCCATAATCAGTAGGCAAGAGGCTAGCATTCTGTCCCCTTCAAAAGCCCCTGTCCCGGGTGAGTCTATCACACTCTCCATCTCCCTATTTCTCTCTCTATTACTCTCTGTTCCTCTCTCACCCTCCCTTTATTCCTCTCTACCTCTCTATATTCATCTCTCTCCCTCTTTCTATTCCTCTCTCTGTTTCTCATTCTCCCTCCATTTCTTCCTCTCTCCATCCCTCTATTCCCCCTCCCCCTCCCTTCCATCTACTTCCCACTCTCGCTCTTTCTTCCTCTCCCTCTCTATTCTTTTCTCCATCTTTCTCATCCTACCTCTTCTCTCTTCACTCTCTCTTGTGTACTATATCTTTCTTTCTCTTTTTCTCCCTCTATTCCTCTCCCTCCATCATGTATTCCTTCTCTCTCTCTCTCTCTCTCCCCCCTCCCCCCCCTCTCTCTCTCTCTCCCTCTCCCTCCCTTTACCCCTCTCACACCTTTTCGATTCCTCTCCCCCAACCTCTCCTCTGTCTCCCTCCATTCATCTTTCTCTATTCATCTTCTCCCTCTCTCTCTGATTCTCTCTTTCTTCTTCTTTATTCCTCTCCCCATCTCTCCTTTCTCTCCTTCCCTCCCCCTGAATTCATCTCTATTCATATCTCTCTCCCCAAATTCAATTCCTCCTCTCTCTCCTTTCTCTCTCTCTCCCCCCATCTCTCTCCCACTCTCTCTATTCCTCTATATATACCACCATCAATTAATCTCTCCTCTATCAATCCCCCCCCCCTCTATCTGTCTCTCTCCCTCCTTCTATTCCTATTTCACTCACATTGTCCCCTCTATCTGTCTCTACACCTCTCTTCTCCCTCTCCCTCCTTTCATTCATCTCTCTCTTCTCTCTCTCTCTCTCTCTCTCTCTCTTCTCTCTCTCTCTCTCTCTCTCTCTCTCTCTCTCTCTCCCTCTTCCTCCTTCTATTCCTCCCCCTCCCCCCCTCTCTCTCTCTCTCTCTCTCCCCCCCCATTCCATCTCTTTCTGCCCACTCTCTCTATTCCTCTTTCGCCCTCCCTCAATTCATCCCTCTCTATTACTTTCTCTTCCCCTCCTCCCTCTCTCTATCCTCTCTCCCTCCTTGTAATCCTCTCTCACTCACTCTATCTGTCACTGCAGTTCACTTTTCTCTCTTTCTCCCTCCATTTCCCTCTTTCCCGCTCTTTCTCTCTATTGCCCCCCCCCCCCCCAATCCCTCTCTCTGTCTGCCTCCTTCTATTCCTCTCTCTCTTTGTCCCTTTCTCTCCCTCCTCTCCACCTATCTTCTCTCCCTCATTTCATCTCTCTCTGCCCCCCTCTCTCTCTCCTTCTATTCCACCTCTCTCTCTCTCGCTCTCTCACTCCCCCTATTCCTCCCTCTCTCCCTCTATCCATCCCTCTCTTTCTCTCTCCCTCTATCCCTCTCTTGCTTCCCCTATTCCTCCCTCTCTCTCTCCCTCCTTCTACCCCTCTCTCTCTCTCTCTCTCTCTCCATTCCTCATCTCTCTCTCTCTCCCTCCTCTTTTGTTTGTATGTGAAAGATGATGTTACACAGAGTAAATAGATACCTAACATGTCAGGCTTTAAAATTGTGCACACTCATGGAATGGCGCCAAAATTCGACACTTAAAAACTCCATAGGCGATGTTTTAAATTTTTTTACAGGTTACCAGTTTAGAGTTACAGAGGAGGTCTAGTGCTAGAATGATTTCTCTTACTGTAACGCACGCGGCGATACCTCACATGTGTGATTTGAACACTGTTTACATATGTGCGTGGGACTTACGTATGCGTTTGCTTCTGTGCGCGAGAACACGGGGACACGGGGGCGCTTTAAATTTTATCTTTCTCTTTAAAAAAAAAAAAAAATGTAATCACTTTTATTCCTATTACAATGAATGTAAACATCCTTTGTCATAGGAACACTGCGTGACAGGTCCTCTTTATGGAAAGATATAGGGTCTATAAGAACCCCACATCTCTCCCTCAGGCTGGAAAGCATCAGATCAAAAAAAAAAAAAAATGAACGATACCATGTTTTCCAGCCGCGATCGCGGCTTTGTTAACAACCGTGGCATGGGCGCGACATTATGGCCTTTGACTGGTGACCGCCTGGTCACCGGAAATCTCTATGCTCGTCATCTGGCGGTGGCGGATTCTTTCTGCGGGCCCAGAGTAGCACCAGAGGGCGGCGGAAGGGGGGGGGGGGTGACCACTCCCGTTTTCTGTAAGAACAATCAAGCTGCGGAACTGCCGCTATGATCATTCTTACGGTGAACAAAACCGCCGGCTCTAAACTGGTTGGACACAGTGGGAGCCAATCAGCGGGTCCTACAGCCACGATGGTAGCTGGTAACCCTGTGATTGTTTGTAGAGAGGCAGAGCAGCGGTCAGTCTATGTAAAACAAGGCAGACCGCTGTTATGCCAGAAAGGAAAATGGAGATCTCATGTCTTCCATAAGCAGAAACCTGAATCTCTGTTTTCCCTTAGTCAAAGCACTTCCCCCACAGTTAGAAAGTGCACATAGGGAACATAGTTAACCCTTCGATCACCCCTGATGTTAACCCCTTCCCTGCCTGTGTCATTTATACAGTGGCAGTGCTTTTTTTTTTTTTTTAGCACTGATCACTGTATTGGTGTCACTGGCCCCCCAAAAAAGTGTCACTTAGTGACAGACTTGTCTGCCGCAATGACGAAGTCCCGCTACAAAACGCTGATTGCTAGTAAAAATTCCCTAAATCTATCCCATAGTTTGTAGACGCTATAACTTTTGCGCAAACCAATCAATATACGCTTATTGGCAGGGGCGACTGACAACTCATGGGGCCCCCAGGCAATATGAGAAGATTATGACAGGTAATAGGAGAAGATTATGGGGCCCCCAGGTAATAGGAGATTATGGGGCCCCCAGGCAATAGATTATGGGGCCACACAGTATACACACACATACAGTATACACACACACACAATATAAACACACAGTATACACACACATACAGTATACAGACACACAATATACACACACACAGAATACACACACAGTATACACACACACACACATACAGTATACAGACACACAATATACACACACACAGTATACACACACAGTATACACACACACACATACAGTATACAGACACACAATATACACACACACAGTATACACACACACACATACAGTAAACAGACACACAATATACACACACACAGTATACACAAACAGTATACACACACACACATACAGTATACACACACACAATATACACACACACAGTATACACACACAGTATACACACACACATACAGTATACACACACACACATACAGTATACAGACACACAATATACACACACAGTATACACACACGCAGAATACACATACAGTATACACACACACACATACAGTATACACACACAGACACACAATATATACATACAGTATACACACACAGAATACACATACACACACTGAAAAGGCACTGGAGAGGCGGAACAGCTATAATCTTGGGATTTAAAAAAAAAACACAGATTTTTACATACTGTCCCTGGTTTTATTGAGGTTGTCAACCCTGATGGGGCCCCTTAGTGGCATAGGGGCCCTCGGGCAGTGCCTGAGTGCCCGAATGGCCAGTCCGCCCCTGCTTATTGGGATTGTTTTCACCAAAAATATGTAGCAGAATACAATACATATTGGCCTAAACTGATGAAGAAATTAGATTTTTAATTTTTTTCTAATTGAGTAGGTTTTATAGAAAGTAAAAAATATTTTTTTTTTTTTCAAAAATTTCGGTCTTTTTTTTTTTTGGTTTATAGCGCAAAAAACCCCCCAAAAACTTAGAGGTGATTAATTACCACCAAAGAAAAGCTCTATTTCTGGGTAAAAAAGGACATACATTTTATTTGGGCACAACTGGTCATTAAGGGGGTAAAACCTTCCGGAGCTGAAGTGGTTAAATAAAACTTTAAAGTAAATAGAAAGAGGACAGAACATTTTTAATCTAATTCATGTTGATTTAAAACAGAACCTAATTGCAGTAGAAGAGTACAAACTGTCATTGTGACAAAGTCAGTTGTCTGAGCGGGAGTGAGACTTGGTCTCTGTAAACAATTGTATTATCAGGATGAATCTGATCTTTCTGCCATACGTCTTCTATGACCTTGATTACGGTCGCAGATTCTTTTCAATGAAAAAGAGATTGACAATGAAAAGAAAAGAATGTGCTGAAAATATCGGGGAATATGTATATATGTTTTTACGTAAAAGCGCCTATCTATGCCTTTCAATGCCTTCATGACGTATCCTTGGTTTAATTAAATTGTGTATTATTCAAATTGTATTTATTTTCTCATTGCATACGGTTGCACTCAGATCCCACCCAGGTGTGAATTAATATTTACTGTTGAACCACTGATCCTCAATCCGGCCCACCAAAAGCGGGTGCGAGACCCGTTTTCTCAATTGGCCGAAAAGAGAAGACTCCAGATTGAGGAAGGAGGAAACGGAAGCCGACCCGTGGAGAGCAGGAGAACGGGAGGCTGCCGCCGTGATGACCTGTGGAGAGCAGAAGAATGGGAGGCCACCGCCGTGATGACCTGTGGAGAGCAGAAGAATGGGAGACCGCTGCCGCTGAGCAGGGGAAGCCACCGGTGATGGGGTAAGTGCTACTGATCGCCCGGGGGGGGCATTCTGTTTGCCCCCCCAAAAAATTTTTTCCACTGGTGAGTGGGCATGTGGCGGAACATATATCAACTAACGGGAATCAAACTACAGGACACTTTAACCTAAACCAAAAACCTTGCGGATCCACAAGGTCGCTATTTGATACTGATTTGTGACATCAACCGCATCCCGTACACCTTAGTCAACGTTTATGGCCCAAATAAACGGCAAATTCGCTTCTGCAGATGTCTATACAAAAAAGTAACCCATATCAAAAGAGGCAAAGTTATAATAGGAGGTGACTATAATATAATTGGAGACTCTGACAAGGACACCAAATCAACCTCCCGTCACCGAAGACCTACCCTGAACCCATTTCTTCAAGCAAATGGACTATACGACATCTGGAGATGCCACCATGGCTCAGAACGGAATTTCTCCTACCTCTCACCATCTTAATTGTCCTATTCTCGCATCGATTTTTTTACTGGTAGATGAACAGATGCTTGAAGACATCACAGACTCAACAATTGGAACCATTGCGTGGTCAGACCATGCACCTCTCACCATCACTGTGGGAGAGCGGATAACGGGCCCATCTCGCATCTGGAGACTCAACACCTCCCTTCTCGCGGATCCAAAGTATTACTGATGAACACCGTTCATTCTTTGAACTCAATGACCAGCCGTACATTGACCAAGTTGTACTTTGGTCTACATCCAAAGTGTATATGCGGGGCGTTCTTATCAAATTGTATAGTAGGATTAAAAGACAGAGGACGCAGCAAATTGAGGAGATACTATCCCAAACTGACCAACTAGAAACACTCAATAAACAAATAAAGTTATAGCGTCCACAAAATAGGAAATAGATTTATGGCATTTTTATTTTTTTTTTTTACTAGTAATGGCAGTGATTGGCAATTTTTTTTATTGCGGTGGACAAATCAGACACTTTTGACACTTTTTTGGGACCATTGACATTTATACAGTGATCATTGGTATAAAAATGCACTGATTACTGTGTAAATGTCCGTTGCAAGAAAGGGATTAACACTAGGGGCGATCAAGGGGTTAAATGTGTGCCCTGTGAGATGTTTCTAGCTGTGAGGGGATAGGACTGACTAGAGGAGGAGCCAGATCGTTGTTCCTACCTAGTAGGAACAGACGATCTGTCTCTCTTCCTCTGTCAGAACCGGGATTTGTGTGTTTACACACACAGATCCCAGTTCTGGCTCTCATGCCTGCGATCGCAGGTGGCCTGAAGCAACTGCGCCCGCTGGCCACACGCATCAGGTCCCTGCTACGGCTCTTAAAGGAGCCGCCGTACGGGTATGGCGGTTCACCCAGCAGTGCAATTCTGCCGACGTATATCGGCGTGAGCCAGTCAGCAAGCGGTTAATGGATCAAAAAGCATGTGACTGACCGGTCCTTAATGTGAGTCCATGTGGCCCCAGGAAAATAATCGCCATAAAGCATCCTGTCCCATTCCCCCTATATAAAATGGCAATTATTAGTGGCTGGTCAAGCAAGACTCCTCCCTGAAATCCACTGAAATTCAGACATGGCGGGACACAGGTGGTTATGTTTCAGGGTCGCGTAACCTCAAAAAGGTAAATAGAGTAGATCCAAAAAAGGTAAATACAGTAGATCTTCAAGGGTCAGTCCATCCAAAGACAGGTGGACGCTAAAAAACGGAGTCACCCAGTTGCTTGTTAAGCAACGTATCTGTGGTGGACTCTAGCATTGAGATCTCTCTTTGAGAAATTCCTTCGTTCTGCCGTTTTCCAGCAACAATAACGAACGTCTTGCCTTTCCTGTTGTCTTTTGCATCATGTAAAGAAGCAAAACCCCAACAAGGGACGCCTTATAATGTCTGCAACAGGTAGGTGGACATGAGAACTAACCCTGAGGTTTTACCACCAGAATCCCCAAGAGATTTAATAAGCCATTGGGTGACTGAATCTGTCTGCATCTACCAAAGGCCAAAATGTCACTTTTGTAGGAACTAACCCTTTAGATTCCACAGCTCTGTGAACCATATGGGCTTTCCTTCCCTTACTCTGCTACGCAACACAAGATGGATTTTAGGACTGACGGGGGCACGACATGTTGTATTTTTTTCTTTTCTCTCTTTTTTATTCCTTCTCCCATCTGTTTTTTTACATATCTGAGCAATTTTAAAAAGTCATAAGAGTTTTACAGCATCTATCTCCTTCTTGGTGTTCTCAGACTGGATATGTGCAATGACAGAAAGCTTTTATGATGCAATTTAAAGTAGATGGAAATGCTCGCAATCTCACAAACGGCCCAATGGCACCTGTCACAGCGATTTGTCAGTGTTCTTAAGCGTTTTCTAAAAAAAAATAGCTCTAAAAGTACCTTTCCTGATTGATTTATGTGCAACCACATGACTGCACACCGTCCAATCACTGTTCCTTTCTCTGCGGTTTTTTGGGCGCAGATGTAGCAGTAGGAAGTGACCTAATATCCACTATATTTCCACATATTCTTCATGGCTGGGCACTCTTAGAGCTTCTAAATGAATGGGACAACAATGGCAAAAATAAAAATGAAAGGGGTTTTTAACCCTCTGTTATAGTTTTGTGTTTAGTTCTAGTTTAAGATTCCCTCCAGGAAAATATTGCAACATAGAGATAAAGCATCAATCCACAACTTAAACACATTCACGACCAAGAAACTAAAGAGAAACAAGTTTTAAGTGTTAATATGTGTAGCAACCTCCTAGGTAGGTGCTAGGATAGTTAGGTAAGTGCTAGTGGGTGTTTTTGACATTTAGTTGGGTAAGGTAAAAGCATAGTTTGGCTCACTGTACTCAATTCTGTGATGGTTTAGTTAGGTCTGCTCTGAGTGCTCTTCTGCTGCCAGTCTGCTGGATAGCTCCCTCTGTATTTATGTAACTTGAGAAGTTTCTGGATGATAGGTGTGGAGCTATGCAGATGGAAGCATGAATATTGATGCAGCCCTGGCCTATATTATGAGACTCTGGCTCTGATGGCATGCTGGAAATCTATATATATATTATGGGAGCATGCAGAGCACTGAGTGTTTTCCCAGAATGGGTCAGTCCAGCCAGAGTGGTGCATGATGCCCTCTCAGGCACAAGCTGCTGTGGAAGAGGCCTCAGGTGGGCAAAATGAGGAGAAGAATGCTGAGACCCAGGTGGTAAGGAGCAGTTGACTGAAGGTAGCTCTCTGCTAAAGAATTGTTTGGTATCAAGATGTCGCTTGGAAGATTGGAAAGAGACTACCATCTGTCCTTGGGCCTTGTGCATACAGACAAAGAGATCTTGGGGACCTTGTGCTCTAGCTACCCCTCTGGTGCCTTATAGTCAGCTGTGGGTCTGTTAAAGGGGACACTGACAGGTGTCCTAAAGAGCTCTGTCCCGATAATCTTCTACTTACAGGGGGACTTTGCTTTTGTGGCTCTAACTACTACTTATTAAGCTGAAGTCTACTGTTTTTTTCAAGCCCAAACTTTATTATAGTGCACTCAGAAAGGATTACCAAGTCCTCAAGTTGTACGTAGTTCTTGTTTTTGGAGTATTACATCACTTCCCTCAACCCTATCCAAATTCTCAAAAATAAAAACAACAAAAAAAACAAACCCCTAGACTGGTCCTTGAAAAAAAAGTGTAAATGAGCCTGTTGTGTGCCTGGCTGCAGGACAGAAGTTTTAGGAAGACCTGGAAAATGATCTTACGGGAGTAGTGCTTGGGTCCAACACACTGATTCTGTGCTTTATAATAATGGACAGGGATTGGATCTAGGGAGTGGAAGGAGAGTTGGGGAGATGTAGATATGTTGCAGTTTCCAGAGTCCGTCAACACAGCTTTCTGCTGAAGCCTGAGTACCCATGGATACAGGAACCTTCTACAGAGTACGGGACCTCTAGGATATACAAAACTCTTAAAGACAGCAGATCTGGAGCTCTACCATAATGGACTTTATCCTGTGCAGATATGATGGGGCAGACTTGGAAAGTGATCCTACGGGAGTAGCACTTTCTTGGGGCAGGACAGGACAGGGGTCAGATCCAGGGAGTGGAAAGGGAGTTAGGGAGCCGTAGACATGTTGCCATTATCAGAGTCCGTTGACACAGCACTGGACCTCTAAGATATACCAAACTCCCAAAGACAGCAGATCTGGAGCTCTACCATAATGGACTTTATCCTGTGCAGATATGATGGGGCAGACTTGGAAAGTGATCCTACGGGAGTAGCACTTTCTTGGGGCTGACCCACTGATCCTATGCTTTATAAAAATGGACAGGGGTCAGATCCAGGGAGTGGAAGGGGAGTTAGGGAGCTGTAGACATGTTGCCATTATCAGAGTCCGTTGACACAGCACTGGACCTCTAAGATATACCAAACTCCCAAAGACAGCAGATCTGGAGCTCTACCATAATGGACTTTACCCTGTGCAGGTAGCGGTCTGGGGCAGCCATCAAGCATGAGTTACAGATTAGTTTTTTCAGTAAACTTTTGAAACTTTGTCCTTGCCTAGTCTGAAGTTTTTTTAAATCAAATAGAATTTTAATTGAGAGAACAATAGATGATAATAAGCAGTACAGTATACAAAATCTTGTACATAAACCTTCAAACCTTTGGTATGTAGCAACAAATAATATCTACTCAGTACATCAGTAAACTTCTTGGATCGAGCAAAAAACATTCAAACAGTGGACTTTCTATGAGGAATGGAAATCCCGGGTGCAATACTCCCTCCAGTGCCTATCATATCCCCTCTACAGTAGTAGGCGGTTCATAATTAGATCAACCGGAGCCAAACCAGGAACGTCCAACCATGGCGCCAAAATTTTTTCATATTTTTTCACACTACCCCTGTGTTGATAAATGTATTTTTTTAGCCTAATAGTGTCACCCATATGATTCAGCCACTCCTTCACTGTGGGGGGTTCTTCTGATTTCCAGTGTCTTAAAATTAGTTTCCTAGGTTGGAAGAGAGCCCTAGTTATCGCTCGTCTAGAGGGTTCCTCCTCAGGAACATTGCCTATAATTCCCAACAAGCAAAGTTTAGGATGTCCAGTAAGATGGATCTGAAATACACGGTTAATAGTTTCCAACACATCCTTCCCAAAAATTTGAAAATCTGAAATAATAACTAACTATTAAATTATAGGTATTGGAATTTCCTTTCAAATTTGTCTGTTAGTGAATGTAACGAATACGAATTTATCTGAAGTTACGATTTATCTGAAATAACGAATACTGTATCTAAATGAATGGAATGTAAGGAATTAATATTAAAGGGGTTGTAAAGTTGTTTTTTTTTTTTTTTTTTAAAATAACAAACATGTTATACTTACCTTCACTGTGCAGCTCGTTCTGCACAGAGTGGCCCCGAACCTGGTCTTCTGGGGTCCCTCGGCGGCTGTTTCAGCTCCTCCCCGCAAGCATTTACCACCTTCATGCGAGCTCCCTCGCACGGTGGTGAGTGCTTGCGGGCGCGCTCCCGTGATACAGCCGGCGGCTATAGCCGCTCGCTGTATCACTCGGCCCCGCCCCCCGGCGCGCCGCGTCATCGGATGTGATTGACAGCAGCGCGAGCCAGTGGCTGCGCTGCTTTCAATCCATCCACTGCAGCCAATCAGCGACCAGGCTGAGCTGCAATGAAGCTGACGAGGATGAGGAGCGAAGATTCGAGGCGTCAGGTAAGTAAAACGGGGGGGGCTGGGGGCGGCGGTACTGTCAAAAGTTTTTTCACCTTAATGCATAGAATGCATTAAGGTGAAAAAATTTTTACCTTTACAACCCCTTTAATATATAAAAATAATAATAATAAAAACTTTTTATTATTATTATTTTTTATTATTAATAAATTACGTTCCATTTGTTTAGATGTGGCATTCTTTATTTCGGATAATTTGTAACTTCGGAGAAATTTGTATGTTACGTTGACTAACGTTTACTAATGCAGCGTACACACGGGCGGACTTTCTGGTCCGACGGACTTTCCGATGGACTTTTTTTTACGAATGGACTTGCCTACACACATGACCGGACCGCAGACAGACTTGCCTGCACACGACCGGACTTTCCCGCGGACCTAGTTCCCGACGGACTTACGGCGGACTTCCCGAATGAACGGACTTGCCCACACACCAACAAGTCGGTTCACTTTGAACGTGACTCGGGTACGACGGGACTAGAAAAGGAAGTAAATCTCGCCGCTTTTATCGGCGAGATTGATGCCTTGCGAGCCCTGTCGTGGGGCATACCAGGCCCTTAGGTCTGGTATGGTTTTTAAGGGGAACCCCCTACACCAAAAAAACAGCGTGGGGTCCCCCCAAAATCCATACCAGGCCCCTTTCCGAGCACACAGCCCGGCCGGTCAGGAAAGGGGGTGGGGACGAGCGAGCGCCCCCTCTCCTGAACCGTACCAGGCCGCATGCCCTCAACATGGGGGGTGGGTGCTTTGGGGGAGGGGCGGCCCCCCACCCCAAAGCACCTTGTCCCCATGTTGATGAGGACAAGGGCCTCTTCCCGACAACCCTGGACATTGGTTGTCAGGGTCTGCGGGCGGGGGGCTCATCGGAATCCGGGAGCCCCCTTTAATGTGAATATTTAAAAGGAAATTCTAATAGCTATAATTTAATAGTTAGTTATTATTAGTTAGTTATTAATTCAAATTTTTGAATTTTCGTTCTTTCAAATTTTCGGATTTTCTTTCTTATTTTTGGATTTACGAATTTTTGATTTTACAAATTTTCAAATTTCCGAATATACGAATTTTCGAATTTACAAATTTTTGAATTGCAATAATAATGAATGACCCGAAAAACGAAAAAAAAGAAAAAAAAAATGAAATGAAAACAAACAAATTTTTCGGTCATGACATGTCTAGTAACCATCTGCAGGTAACCAGAGAGAGGCCTATGAAGTCAACACACAGCAAGCCCTACGGGGACAGTGCTACAAGGATTGGCAAATCCAATCCAGTGTTGTACGACTCATCCCTACTTGTCGGTTACATTTTAATTTTTACACTCGGATACTCCTGAATGTTATCCTTTCACAGCGGTGCAGCGAGGCAGAATTCGAAGGTTCTCTAGCAATAAAAAATAAATAAATGTTCTCATGATTATGACACTTCAGTGCCAGATTGCAACACATGTAATTGGAATGTTTTCTCCAATCTTATTTTGGATAAACGTAATTTATTTTTAATTTTTTCCCCCGGCACGAGCGACAATATTCTTCTGCAAAGATCTTTTTTTTTTTTTTTTTGTTTTTTTTCCGCAGAACATCTGCGGAATGTCTGTAGGGACAAAGGCACTCAATGATACTTTATTTAAGTTGGAGAAAAAGTATAGATATTAAATATTAGCTTTATGATTGCCTCGGAAGGCTGGAGGCGCTGCGCACTCTCCCAATGACGGGCTCTAGGCGGAATGGAATTTTTAATGTTGCATTATGTAGACACAAAGGGAGAATCGGACGGGCTCCGAGGCGGTTGGCAGTCAGTTTGCATGCTGAGCGACACGAAAAATAGACTCATATTACAAACACCTCCAGCCATAGTCTAGGCTTCCAGGAGAGACCCCGGCGTAAACCAAGAAGAGGACAGAAAATAATTAATGGAAAACTTTTTCACCGCAATGTGCCCTGTCTTCAAGAATCCTTTACAGCTGATGCCAAAGCAAAAGTTTACTGCAGTAAATTACAGTGCCAGACTTGCTTTCTGTTTAAATGTATGTAGAGCCAAATTTTTTTCTTGATGCCTCCATGGCAGCATACAAGCGATTTTGGGACCTTTCCCAAAAGCAAAAATCCCCTTCCTCTCCCAGGACTCTGCAAAGCTCTTTTGACAACCTGCCCCCCCCCCCCCCCCACCACCACCACCACCAACACTTCCCTTTTGGCACCAGATTGGGGCACTTTGCACATGTTGGAGTGGCTCATTGCAAAGACCCTTGGGTAATTTCAATGGTCAGGTATGGTCATTTTTGGACCTTGGCTCGCTCTCTCCGCCTTCCTATTCTCTCACATTTATGGAGGTCCCAAAATTATTGGTATGCTGCCTTGGATAGGTACCAAGAAAGAAAAATTTTGGTAAGAATTTGAAACAATTTTCAGTTTTCTTTTCTTCTTAGCATACCCGTGCTGTCCCTTCAGAGCCCCATGCCGCGGTCGGTCACTCCTGCGTAAAAGTAGTAAATATTAAAAAATAAAATAGTAATAATATACGAATAAATAAATGTAAAATAAATAACTGAAAATCATCATAAATAAGTAAAATAAATGAATAATATGTAATAATACATTAATAAATAATAATTAACCTTAAAAAAATTAAATACATTAATAATAATAATAATAATAATAATAATAATAATAATAATAAAATAACAACACCCAAACTAAAAAAAAAATACATTAATAATAATAATTAAAATAATAATTTTTTGTGCTAGGGTGAGGGTGTTTAGTTATTTATTATTATTTAATTTTTTTAAAGGGTTAGGGTTAAAGTTAAGGGTTAATTATTTTTTAATGTTACTTAGTTTTTATTTATTAAATGTATTTATTTTTTTATGATTTTTGTTTATTTGTGTATTTATTTTACATTTATTTATTCATTTATTATTATCTGTATAATAATAATAAATACAATAAAATTAAAAATGAATACAATAATAATAAATAATACTAACCCCAACTCCTAATCCTAACCCTAACCTAAACTGAACTCGAACCCCTTACCCTAATGAAAAAACATTATAATAAATGAATAAATATAAATCAGATTTTAAGATAAAAGCTAACGGAAAAGCTAAAAAAGGTGAAATAACTAACAACAAATGATCCAACCGGTAATAGTTTTCACTATTGGCTAATAAAAAAAAAAACGCCAAAGCCCAAAAATGCTGCATACAAACGCGCAAAAACGCTCCAAAAACGCCCACAAAAAATGCCCGTAAAGCGTTCAAAGACGCTACGCTCAGGTGTGAATGCAGCCTAAGACTGAGAACCGAGCGACCAAACACCGCTGATCACTTGGTTCTCAGAGCCGTGAGCAAGGAGCTAGTGAATATCAGTCACCGCTGTATGCTCTGCCCCTGAACCCCCCCCATCCATACTCACTAGCGCTGGGCGGTGGAGGGGGCGGGAACAGTGGGCTCAGGCTCTCGGCGGCTCGCTGAGTGGCTGAGCCAGGTGCCAGTCCAAGGTTGTGGGAGGATCCCAACCATATTCTCGCAATCTTTTCCCAGCCTGGCCTGGCTCTGTGATGTGAGCCGACAGCGGGATTCAGCCCACTATCTACTGAAAACGGGTCACAGGAGTGTAGAGCGGACTGTGATCCACAGGAGAAGTACAACCAGATGAGCTTTGGTCTTACTTCTCCTTTAAGTAATACATCTAGTTCCTCTACCTCCTAAGCATGATGAGCACCTCACCCATACAGTGCAGAGGACGGCTCACTCCTAGATTCTGTCTAATTCCTGAAGTTGGGCTTTATGTGAGATTGTTGCTTTGTAACACAAAGGCAAAGTCCTCAGTTGACTTTCATATTAAATCTTGTAAGGTTTCATAGTGTTCCCAGTAGCGAATTATTAACAAAATGAACGCACTGCACACACCGGAATGGGAACATCTCATCAGGACCCCTGGAGCACATGCCTCCTCATTATCTTACATTTTTTTGTTTTATTTTAATGCTTTTGCTGGGTTTTGCTATTTCCATGACAACTTCTCTTGTCTTAATTAATGTGTTTGATTGCGTTAGCTTTTAAGGCAAGCGGACTATAAAAGAAATCAGCTATTTTAAAAAGTTAATCAGCAAAAGAACATGTAAATGTTGGGAAATAATGCTGAGGATTTTATATGGTGTGAAATCGTGTACAGCAAACAAACAGAGAATTATGAGCTATATGGAGAGTGCAGAGCAATGTGATTGTTTCTTCAGGATTCTGTAGAAAGGTTCAGCCATAGTGAATGGATAGGCTGTATTCTCTGTGATGTCACTGGTCTCTAGTGAATGGATAGGCTGTATTCTCAGTGATGTCACTGGTCTCTAGTGAATGGATAGGCTGTATTCTCAGTGATGTCACCGGTCTCTAGTGAATGGATAGGCTGTATTCTCAATAATGTCACTGGTCTCTAGTGAATGGATAGGCTGCATTCTCAGTGATGTCACCGGTCTCTAGTGAATGGATAGGCTGCATTCTCAGTGATGTCACTGGTCTCTAGTGAATGGATAGGCTGCATTCTCTGTGATGTCACTGGTCTCTAGTGAATGGATAGGCTGTATTCTCAGTGATGTCACCGGTCTCTAGTGAATGGATAGGCTGCATTCTCAGTGATGTCACTGGTCTCTAGTGAATGGATAGGCTGCATTCTCAGTGATGTCACCGGTCTCTAGTGAATGGATAGGCTGCATTCTCAGTGATGTCACCGGTCTCTAGTGAATGGATAGGCTGCATTCTCAGTGATGTCACTGGTCTCTAGTGAATGGATAGGCTGTATTCTCAGTGATGTCACCGGTCTCTAGTGAATGGATAGGCTGCATTCTCAGTGATGTCACCGGTCTCTAGTGAATGGATAGGCTGCATTCTCAGTGATGTCACCGGTCTCTAGTGAATGGATAGGCTGCATTCTCAGTGATGTCACCGGTCTCTAGTGAATGGATAGGCTGCATTCTCAGTGATGTCACTGGTCTCTAGTGAATGGATAGGCTGCATTCTCAGTGATGTCACCGATCTCTAGTGAATGGATAGGCTGCATTCTCAGTGATGTCACTGGTCTCTAGTGAAGGGATAGGCTGCATTCTCAGTGATGTCACCTTTCTCTAGTGAATGGACAGGCTGCATTCTCAGTGATGTCACCGGTCTCTAGTGAATGGATAGGCTGTATTCTCAGTGATGTCAACGGTCTTTAGTGAATGGATAGGCTGTATTCTCAGTGATGTCAACGGTCTTTAGTGAATGGATAGGCTGCATTCTCAGTGATGTCACCAGTCTCTAGTGAATGAATAGGCTGCATTCTCAGTGATGTCACCGGTCTCTAGTGAATGGATAGGCTGCATTCTTAGTGATGTCACCGGTCTCTAGTGAATGGATAGGCTGCATTCTCAGTGATGTCACCAGTCTCTAGTGAATGAATAGGCTGCATTCTCAGTGATGTCACCGGTCTCTAGTGAATGAATAGGCTGCATTCTCAGTGATGTCACCGGTCTTTAGTGAATGGATAGGCTGCATTCTCAGTGATGTCACCGGTCTCTAGTGAATGGATAGGCTGTATTCTCAGTGATGTCACCGGTCTCTAGTGAATGGATAGGCTGCATTCTCAGTGATGTCACCGGTCTCTAGTGAATGGATAGGCTGCATTCTCAGTGATGTCACCGGTTTCTAGTGAATGGATAGGCTGCATTCTCAGTGATGTCACCGGTCTCTAGTGAATGGATAGGCTGCATTCTCAGTGATGTCACTGGTCTCTAGTGAAGGGATAGGCTGCATTCTCGGTGATGTCACCGGTCTCTAGTGAAGGGATAGGCTGCATTCTCAGTGATATTATCTGTCTCTAGTGAATGGATAGGCTGCATTCTCAGTGATGTCACTGGTCTCTAGTGAATGAATAGGCTACATTCTTAGTGATGTCACCGGTCTCTAGTGAATGGATAGGCTGTATTCTCAGTGATGTCACCGGTCTCTAGTGAATGGATAGGCTGCATTCTCAGTGATGTCACCGGTCACTAGTGAATGGATAGGCTGCATTCTCAGTGATGTCACCGGTCTCTAGTGAATGGATAGGCTGCATTCTCAGTGATGTCACCGGTCTCTAGTGAAGGGATAGGCTGCATTCTCGGTGATGTCACCGGTCTCTAGTGAATGGATAGGCTGCATTCTCAGTAATGTCACCGGTCTCTAGTGAATGGATAGGCTGCATTCTCAGTGATGTCACTGGTCTCTAGTGAATGGATAGGCTGCATTCTCAGTGATGTCACTGGTCTCTAGTGAAGGGATAGGCTGCATTCTCAGTGATGTCACCGGTCTCTAGTGAATGGATAGGCTGCATTCTCAGTGATGTCACTGGTCTCTAGTGAATGGATAGGCTGCATTCTCAGTGATGTCACTGGTCTCTAGTGAAGGGATAGGCTGCATTCTCAGTGATGTCACCGGTCTCTAGTGAATGGATAGGCTGCATTCTCAGTGATGTGAGTGTTAAGAATCCAGTAATTCCTTATAATATGTTTCAATTAAATGCATTAGACATACAGTTGCCTTTACGTAGTTGTGTGCATAATCTAGCAGCCTAGAAGTCGTTTTCTTCGGATAAAACAGGTGAATCGACACATTTTAGTCTTTTTTGTTTGATTATCTCTTCCAGAAGATGTTTTCCTAACAAGGCTGCCTGCAATCCAAGCTGTCTCCATGATGGTGGGTGGGAGGTCTCTCTGCCAGGCTTTTTATCTTCTGCGAGATTCACAATTCACTCCCACTCACCCAAACAGCGGAGGAAACTGGTGGTTAAATATGGATGCCGGATACAAAGAGGCTCGGCAAATGGACAGGATAGAATTTCATGTTACAACCTTGTTCAGAATCTCACATACTGATTACAGGCTTGTAAACAAAAGATGATTGAGCGCGTCTGGGTGCCGCAAAGTGGTATTTAGCCTCTACGCCCCGGACAGACCTGATGGAAGTCGCTTTTCAGTCATTTATTATTATGTGTGTGGAGTACAGAGGTCCTCAATGTCATTACAAATTTGCAATTTTTTTCCGTGTCTGTAGCGCTGGAAAATGCCGTAATGTGGACAAACCGCCATAACGGCTAACCCGCAATTGTAGGCTGCGGTGTTTGTTCGCAGAATTATGGTGATGTGCTCATAACCTGTTGCAGTCCGCAGAACAATATGTGCGGTGGCAAAAAGGGTGGGCTTTAGCGCCCCCAGTGCAGCTCACATGCCTCATTGGGGCGGCCGAGGTTTCTGCGCTGAGAGTGCGCTCTTGGTCCCCACTAATAATTGATAGCCAGTGCGACCGTCTCCTGATCATGTGATCACTGTGACAGCCAATCTCAGTGGTCACATGACTGCCAATCCTTCCCAACCTTTTAAAGGGACGTTGGGGCGGGCTTTTTAAACTAGACTTTTTTAACATTAAAGTGATTGTAAAGTCTCATTTAAAAAAAATAAATAAATAAACAACAAATATTTCATTCTCACCTCCTCTGTGCAGTTGGTTTTGCACAGAGCAGCTCGGATCCTCCTCTTATTGGGTGCCTCTTTGCTGATCCTGGCCCCTCCCGCCTATCAAGTGCCCCCACAGTCAGCAGCTCTATATGGGGGGCACCCGAGCCGAGTCAGGTCTCCGTGTATCCATTCAGACATGGAGCTCCGACCTGGCCCCGCCCCCTTCCTCCCCCAATAGGCTCACTGACTTTGATCGAAAGCCGTGGGAGCCAATGGCGCCGCTGCTGTGTCTCAGCCAATCAGGAGGAGTGTCCCCAACGGCTTAGACATTTGTGGGCATTGCTAGAAAAAAAAGGGGCTCAGGTAAGTAATTGGGGGGTGCTGAGGAGGCTACTACACACACAATGACTGGTGTCAACTGATCACATGTGCAGCATCATGGCAGTTGAAGATCAAACAGAGGTCAAGATGGCGGCTTCCTTGGCTTAAAACGACAGGAGGGTTGACTTCCACTTTAACTACTTGCCGACCAGCCGCCGCAGTTGTAGGTTGGCACAGCTGCGCGAATCGCCGTCATTGTACGTCGGCTCTTTCAATGGAAATAGCAGGCACGCGCGCCCGCAGCGTGTCCCCTGGAGCCAATGCGCGTGGCCGGCGGCCACAATGTCCGCTGGGCACCTGCGATCACTCCTGACAGAGCCAGAACTGGGGTCTGTGTGTGTAAACACATAAATCCCGGTTCTGTCAGGGGAGTAGAGACAGATCGTGTGCTCCTACTAAGTAGGAACAACGATCGGTCTCCTCCCCCCAGTTAGTCCCATCCCCCCCACAGATAGAACACACAGTGAGGGAACACACTTAACCCCTTGATCGCCCCTAGTGTTAATCCCTTCCCTGCCAGTGACATTTACATAGTAATCAGTGGCTATTTTTAGCTCTGATCGCTGTATAAATGTCACTGGTTCCAAAAAAAGTGTCAAAAAGTGTCCGCTCTGTCCGCTGTAAAGTCGCATTCCCGAAAAAAAACCGCAGATCGCCGCCATTACTAATAAAAAAAATAATAATAAAAATGCCATAAATATATCCCCTTTTTTGTAGACACTTTAACTTTTGTGCAAGCCAATCAAAATACACTTATTACATTTTTTTTTTTTTTTTACCAAAAATATCGGCCTAAACTGATGAGGAAATTCGTTTTTTTTTTTTTTAATTTGGGGGATATTTATTATAGCAAAAAGTAAAAAAAAAATATTATTTTTTATTCAAAATTGTCGGTCTTTTTTTGTTTATACCGCAAAAAATAAAAACCGTAGAAGTGATCAAATCCCACCAAAAGAAAGCTCTATTTGTGGGGGGAAAAAAGGGACGTCATATTTTTATTGTGCACAAGGTCGTACGACCGGGCAATTGTCAGTTAAAGCGACGCAGTGCCGTATCGCACAAAAAAATGGCCTGGTCAGGAAGGGGGCAAATTCTGAAGTGGTTAAAGCATCCCTTAGCATGATCCCAAAGACCATTTAAGCAATTTTCCATTATGCTGGCCTCAATATCTGGTTATGATGGATACAAGAAAAATGTGACAAGCCACAGCATTAAAAAAAAGATGGAGAAAAGCACAGCTGTAAGTGACATGTTGTCAGGGCTGGGCTCAGCCCTTCCTTCTCTTAGCTGGCCACTCAGCTGTTGGCTAATTGCCAGCTCCTATCTCTCCACAGTGACTCAGCTGTTGATGATATCCTGCTCGTCAGTCCTGCCTACTTAAGCCGTCTAGTCCAGAGGATCTCTGCCTTCGCCTTGGTAAACATCACAGAAACTATCTCCTGCGATCCTGTTCAAGACTTGCTTGGCTGACATCCCTTCTGGCTCCAGATCCTGCTTGCTGTTCCACTACATTGATCCCAGACTTCTGGCTTGGCTGACTATCCATTCCGGTTACTGAACTCTGGCTATGTTTTGACTATGTTTGTTCTTTTTACTTTTGTTATTAAAGAAGTGTGATTTAACTGTACTTCTGTCTCGGCCTAATTTCACGGTTTCTGACACATGTTTCATAAAAGCAGGATCGGTGTTAACAATTAGCAGGCCGCTAATTACACATTTACCTGGCTTTTTGATTGATGTCTCAAGATAAAGACTTTCCTGTATATGTTTTTTCCACCTGTCGCCTAATTGGAAGGCAATTATCGTCAGCACAAGGAACCTAGGGGACATCCCGGGTGTCAGAACTTCTGACAGCGAAGAAAGTGCTGCTATTATTGAACAAGACATGGAAACTGCGAAGCGTTTTTTTGGTCGCCTAGCTGAATGTAAATGGAAGTCAGGGGCACATTAGAAGAGATTAATCTAAATAATTAGCACTTTCCGTTTTTTTTTTTTTATATCCTTGGTCATACAAAACAGAAAGGCGGCTTATGCATTGTAGAAGTCTGTATACGTGTGCTGAAAGCCAGGGGCATACAATGGAAATGTACAGCTCTGTGCTGAAATTCTTGGAAAGATACAATCCGACTAACACAATGAGGGGCTTAGGATAGGACTTAGCTAACAAAAGATGGCAACTGGGCATGGGGGCATGATCCAATTTCATTTTTTAGGTCAATCGTTATGATCGCAATTCGTAAATTCGAAAATTTGTAAATTCAAAATGTCATAAATACGTACATTTTTGAACTCGTAAATTAGAAAATTCAAAAATACGAAAATAAGAACCAAAATAGGAAAATGCAAAACAATAACTAGCTAACTAATTAATATTAACTAACTATTAAATTATAGGTATTACATTACATTATATTATTAATTACAGCTCCAATCTCCAAAAGGAAGCATACCCCCAATATACCTGATCTGTTCTGTATTTTTTTAATAGACATGTGCACTGCCAAAAAATGTGTTATGCCCCGTACACACGGTCGGACTTTGTTCGGATATTCCGACAACAAAATCCTAGGATTTTTTCTGTCGGATGTTGGCTCAAACTTGTCTTGCATACACACGGTCACACAAAGTTGTCGGAAAATCCGATCATTCTGAACGCGGTGACGTAAAACACGTACGTCGGGACTATAAACGGGGCAGTGGCCAATAGCTTTCATCTCTTTATTTATTCTGAGCATGCGTGGCACTTTGTCCGTCGGATTTGTGTACACACGATCGGAATTTCCGACAACGGATTTTGTTGTCGGAAAATTTTATCTCCTGCTGTCCAACTTTGTGTGGCGGAAAATCCGATGGAAAATGTCCGATGGAGCCTACACACGGTCGGAACTTCCGACAACACGCTCCGATCGGACATTTTCCATCGGAAAATCCGACCGTGTGTACGGGGCATTAGTTTTCATTTCATTCGTTTTTTATTTTTTATTTTTTTGGGTCATTCATTGTGATCGCAATTCGGAAATTCGAAAATTCATAATAATTCAAAAATAAGAACGAAAATATGAAAATGCAAAAGAATAACTAACTACACATTTAATATTAACTAACTATTAAATTATAGGTTATATATTACATTAATAATTATAGTTCCAATCTCCAAAAGGCAGCATACCCCCAATATACCCGATCTGTTCTGTATTTTTTAATAGACATGTGCAGTGCCAAAAAATGTGTTCGTTTTCATTTCATTCTTTTTTTTTTCTTCTTTTTTTTGGGTCATTTGTTATGATTGCAATTCGTAAATTCGAAAATTCGAAAATTCGAAAATTTTTAAACTCGTAGATTCGAAAATTCGAAAATAAGAACGAAAATACGAAAATGCAAAAGAATAACTAACTAATAATAACTAACTATTAAATTATAGGTATTACATTACATTATTATTACAGCTCCAATCTCCAAAAGGCAGCATACCCCCAAAATACCCGATCTGTTCTGTATTTTTTAATAGACATGTGCAGTGCCAAAAAATGTGTTCATTTTCATTTCATTGTTTTTTTGTTTTTTTTTTTCGTTTTTTGAGTCATTTGTTATTATCATAATTCGTAAATTCAAAAATTCGTAAATTCGAAAATCCGAAAATAAGAAAGAATAACTAACTAACTAATAATAAGTAACTATTAAATTGAAGGAATTTTCTTTCAAATTTGGCTGTTAGTGAACGTAACGAATACGTTTATCCAAAGTTTCAAATTATCCGAAATAACGAATGCCGTATCTTAACGAATGGAACAGATCAAATTAATAATAAGTAATAATAGTAAAAAGGTTTTATTATTATTATTTATTATTATTAATTTGTTACGTTGCATCCATTTAGATGCGGCATTCGTTATTTCGGATAATTCGTAACTTTGGATACATTCGTATTCATTACATTCACTAGCAGCCAAATTTGAAAGGAAATTCCAATACCTATAATTCAATAGTTAGTTATTTTTAGATTTTTGAATTTTCAGGATTTCAGATTTTCCAATTTCGAATTTTCGAATTTATGCATTTTCGAATTTACGAATATTCTGAAAAATTTGTTAAACGGCTTTTCATCAATTCGGATGTTTCCGAATTAACTAATTTGTCAAAAATTCCTTTAAGAACTCATTCGGAACAAAACAAATTGCACATGTCTATTTTTTAAGACCTCTTACAGAAATCTGAGTTCAGCTACTTGCATTATAGCATTATCTACCAGCATTACCTGTTTACTTTATTGTGGAGGCTCCAGAGACTTGTGTTAGGGGGTTTGGGGCTGGGAGTTTTGCCTATCTTGTCAGTTGGCCAACACTTGGTTAATTTATCATCTTTGGGTTGACCAGACAATAAAAAAAACAGCTGAGCCCTGTTCTAGAAGGATCCTTGAGGAGATATCCTTTCTAGGGAGAAGATCACTAAGTGAGAAGGTTGTGTGCTTTTAAGGTTTTGGGGTTGAAGCCTGGGCCCAGAGGGTATCGTCTCTTTGTGTTGAAGGCCATGTGGGTCTATTTTGTGCTGAGTTAGAGCCATCACTGGAACAGAGAAACACAAGAACCTTCTGGTTTGTGCCTGATGTGCTCCAGAAGAAGTATTGTCTCTGGGTGCTATGACCTACCCAGTGATTTGTAAGCAGGGGTTAGTACCCCTTTTAGCAAGGTTCCTCCCCTGGTAGGGTATAGTGGGTGGAGTTAGCCTGTCATATATAACTTAGGACTGGAAGAGCCTGAGGCAAAGGATAATGGTAATGGGCTCCCCCTGGTAAGCCTGTGGAAGTGGACCCTTCGGGGTAGGCCTGTACAGACTCTGTAGGAGAACCCACCTAAGGGATGACCTATAATGAGGATGATAGAAGAGATGGGTGGATAGCCTTTGTCAGTGTTGGATTTACAGTGTGGTGAGTTATTGCTGAACCTGAAGTTTTGGAGGTGAAATCATGATGGACTGAACTTGTTTATGTTTCTGCCACAGCAAAAATCTTTCAAAAGGCTGAATGTGTGTTTCTTAATTTCTGGAGTTGGGTCTCAGGCCAGGAGAATGTAAGAAACCCAATGTGGCGGCATTTCTCCGTATGACAGGTGTATGTATATCTTATTTCTGGGCATGAAGAAGAAGGGAAGTGTCCTTGGTCAGCTTGGCAGGAGCTGGTGACCTGCTAAAAGACTGCTAGTAAAGGAGCTGTAGTCCCATTGAGTATTCCAGCTCCTCTTCTTCTACGCTTTCTTCTATCAACTTGGAATAAGCAGGTAAACTGTACACATGTTGCGGTTCCTTTCGTTCTGAATGCAGGCATCTCCTGCAACAAAAATTTCATTTTGGTGAGATACTCCCATTAGAAACATGTCTAAAGGGATGCTGACCCATCAATTTTCCTCATTAGAGCCCTGCAGGTGAAGCAGCTGGTTGATAATTAAGAAACCACTTCCATTAGAGTCACTCTGTACATGGGCACAGACAAACACACAAGTGGAGTTACTCTTTAAACACGTATAAATGTGTGTTAGATACTGTATCTTTTTTTTTTTTTTGGATCCTATGTTTATTGTATTTTGTCGGTCTTGTGTGGCGACAGGCTGAAATCCATAGTTCTGGGCCTTATGTAATTACATATGACAGCAGTTCACAACACAGATCAATGCTCTACAACAAATGGAGCGCTAATTGACTGGATTATACAGCGCTGATCCAGAGAGCGTAAATGGGACAATTGGAGCGGTTAGAACATAACAGAGATCAGGTGTGCACAGTGTTCTGTGTGTGGGATGTCTGGAGGTCTTTATGTTTCAACCTACCTGGAGGATTGTGCCATGTTTTCTACTAATACTTTCCCCAGGAAATAAAAAATGGAGGATATTATTAGTATCTTTCTTTTTTAACAGACATACAATGTAACAATATAGACATTAATTAAAGGAATGGGAATTTAACTTTTTTTCTTTCTCTTATTACTCTCCTCTCTTTTTTTTCCTCCTCTCCCTCTCCTCCTCCTTTTCTTTCCCCTTCTCCTCTGTTATTCCTTTTTTTCTTTTTCCTCCTCTCCTCTTTCATCCCCTTTCCTCTCCACTCTCTTTTTTTCTCTTCATCTCCTCTGATTTCCTCTCCATTTCCCTTTCCCTCTCCTCTTCCCTCCTCTCCCCTCCCCTTCCATCCCTACCCCTCCCCTCCTCTCCCCTTTTATCTCCACCCCTCTTCCACCTTCTCTCCTCTCTTTTTCTCTTCCTCTCTTCTTCCTCTCCCGCTCCTCTACCCCTTATTTCTCCTTCTCCTCTATTTTTCCTCTTTCTCTTCCTCTCATCTCCTCTTCTCTTCCATTTCCTCTTCACTCTCTTTTTTATCCTCTTACTCTCCTTTCCTTTTCCTTCTCCTCTCCTCTTCCTCTCCTCTCCTTTCCTCTTCCTCTCATCTCTCCACCTCTCCTCTTCCTCTCCTCTTATTTCCTTTCTCCTCTCTTCTTCCTATTTCTCTTTCTCTTCCTCTAATCTTTCATCTATTCTTCCTCTCCTCTTTTGCTCCTTTCCTCTCCCCTCCTCTCCCCTTCCATCTCTTCACCTCTTCCATCTCCTCTCCATTCTCTTTTTTCTCTTCCTTTCCTCTTCCCCTCCTCTTCCTCTCCTCTTTTTCTCCTTTTTCTCCTTTCCTCTCCCTCTCCCCCTCCTCTCCTCTCCCCTCCCCTTCCATCTCCTCACCTCTTCCACCTCCTCTCCTCTCTTTTTCTTTTGCTCTCCCTCTCCTCTACCTCTTCTTTCCCCTTCTCCTCTCTTCTTCCTCTTCTCCTCCTTTCCTCTTCCTCCTCCCTTCCTCTTCCTCTCCTCTCTCCTCAGCTTGGCAATGGTTGCTTTGAAACAGAAAGATAAAAAGAAACATTGTTTCTTTTTTGTATCTTTCTGTTTATTCATCTACAGATCAAATGGATGAATACAATATATATATATATATATATATATATATATATATATATATATATATATATATATATATATATAGTTATTTATTTTTTTAAATTAAATTTTCTTCTGTTTAACCCCTTATTGACCTTATTGTTTGAGTTTGGGGAGGAGGAACTTTACTGGCCTGCACAGCCTGTCCTGACCTCAGCCCAATAGAACACCTTTGGGATGAATTAGAGCAGAGACTGCAAGCCAGGCCTTCTCGTCCAACATCAGTGCCTGACCTCACAAATGCTCTTCTGGAAGAATGGTCAAACATTCCCATAGACACACTCCTAAACCTTGTGGACAGCCTTCCCAGAAGAGTTGAAGCTGTTATAGCTGCAATGGGTGGGCCAACTCAGTATTGAACCCTACGGACTAGGACTGGGATGCCATTAAAGTTCATGTGCGTGTAAAGGCAGGCGTCCCAGTACTTTTGACAATATAGTGTATATACCCTACAATGTACAGCTCTGACATCAGAGCTCCTGTAGGATCACAAGTGGCTTTGATGATATGTTAAATGCTTTGCTGTTGACTCTGATGACTGAGTTCTATGCACTTTAAGCCTTGTTTTTTCACGCATAAACAAAGTATTTCTGGAATTATGTACTGCTCAGCATATTCTCCATCCCTTTTCCTCTTCTACTTGCATCCCCAGGGTGAGTGTTTGGCAAGCTGTAGTCCAAACTATTATTATTTTTCTTTCCCACTGGCGGACCCCAACGCTTGCTTGACTTCCCGCGCTAGGGCTCTATATAAAGACGCATTGATTTTCTTTCTGTGTCATGCTTCATTCTCCGGCAGAGCTGTCAAGTTATTGTATATAAAAAAATAAACTCGAGCCAAGCCGGCTTCATTTTAAAGCTGTATTGCGTACTGGAGAGCCAAGCACAGGGGAAATTTCAGGTCCCGTGTCTGAGGTCTTGTTTAGCCGCTACAGAGTCACCAGGAAAATTTAAGGTTCAACGTGACCCGTTGACAAGAGACGGTGCAATCAATTACGAGAAGAATAAAAATGTTTTATTTCTGGATTCTGCTCCGCGTTATCATTAACTTGGAAGGCGCCGGAAAAACAGTGAACTTATTGATCTGAGAGTCACATCTCTGACAAACAATCTGTATATCAAGATAAAAACGTTATTTTCCAGTTTTGGTTTGAGCCGGGAAAGATCAGAACTTTCACCGTTATCTGGAGCTGCCCTCACCTCCTGTCCTGCCCAACAACAGTTTCACCAGACGGGAAGTGAGGAAAATTAGCAACAAGGATAAAGACAAAAATACAAATTTGTAAGGAGCAATAAGGATGTCACACCAATTGTTAAAAAGTCCAAAATCTTATTTTTTGATTAGATGATCAATAAAATAAGCAAACCAACACATTTCTGTGGCTCAGCAAATACCCTTGTAGAGCTTCATGGTTCAAAATCTGTTAGTGGTAGGACTGATTATCTACATACTACTATTACCATTTGCCAATTAGGTCCAGCCATTTTTAAAGAAGAATTATTGGATATTTTACATACAGTTATATTATTCCAGCTTGGACCAATATGTAACTATGTATATATACCCTACCTGTGGGATTCCTCTAGAATGGGGTATATCCAGAGTTGGCTAGGCGATACTCAAGCTGTGGCTAGTTGACCCCCCCATTTGATGGTCCCTCCTCCATCTGATGGTCCCTATGGCTATCTAACCCCCCATCTCATAGAGCTTCCCTTCATCTGATGGTCCTCTATCTTACCCCCCCCCCCCATCTGATGATTCCTCTTCCAAATGATGGTCCTCCATCTGATGGTCCCTCCATCTGATGCTCCATCTGATGGTCCCTGTGGCTTTCTGACAACCCCCATCTGATGGACCCACCTCCATCTGATAGACCCTCCTCAGTCTGATAGTCCTCTGTCTTACCCCCACCCATCTGATAGGGTATATCCAGAGTTGGCTAGGCGTTACTCAAGCTGTGGCTAACTGGACCCACCCCCATTTGTCGGTCCCTCCTCCATCTGATGGTCCCTCCATCTGATGCTCCATCTGATGGTCCCTGTGGCTTTCTGACAACCCGCATCTGATGGACCCTCCTCCATCTGATAGACCCTCCTCAATCTGATAGTCCTCCTTCTTACCCCCCTCCCATCTTATAGGGTATATTCCACAGTTGGCTAGGCTGGCCCCCCCCTCCCATTTGATGGTCCCTCCTCCATCTGTCCCTGTGGCTACTCTAACCCTCCATCTCATGGAGCCTCCCTTCATCTGATAGACCCTCCTCCATCTGATAGTCCTCCATCTTACCCCCCCCATGTGATAGTTCCTCCTCCATATGATGGTTCCTCCATCTGATGCTCCAATCTGATGGTCCCTGTGGCTAATTGACCCCCCATCCCACCTGATGGCCCCCTCCATCTAATGTCACTTCACAGAGCCAGCAGTATGACTTTAAAAGTCTCTTTCTGGCCACCCCTGTGAAGTTGGCATTCTTCCCACTTACAATCACCAATGTAAGGTGCATTTTCCTAATGACCCACCAAAGGATTCATCTTACCAGGGGTTTCCTAAGATCTAAACATTATTTCAAGAGCTCTTTGGGGTATAAAAGGTTGAGAAAGGTTCTAGAAGCTGTAAATCATTGCAGTAAACATTGTTATTCCAGTGATCTTCCGAGTCCTGTGATGAGGGGCTACCCTGCTGTATTGTGAACACAGGAGGTCAACCACTGAAAATAGGCATCATTTGGAGAAAGCTTTGCATTTCCTCAATTAATCCAAAGCATTCTCTGATTGGATGTAGTGGTGAGTGTGATGTCACTGCCTCCCTCTCCACCTCATCTAATCAGAGAATGCTTTGCGTTCATTAAGAAAATGTGAAGAAATCTCTAAATGGCACGTGTGCCCAGCAAGTGACCTCCTGGGGTTCACAGGGCAGCCACTCAGCATGGGATCCAGAAGCAATTAGAGATCACAGGAGAATTGGTGCCTACTACATTTATTTCAATCTTCTTCAGGAAATCCACAGATATGGTATATGTCTAGTTAAAATGGTGCAAGCTGGAACAATGCAACTGTGTAAAAATATCCTTATCTAGAATTATTTTTTTAAGGTTACATAATACATAGGCCTTGATAATGCATCTGAACCCTCAAAATGCATTGGGTCTTTTCCAATAAAACAACATTTTATACTCTCTGACCATTGGTGTGGCACCTTTACGGCTTTGACCCAAGACCTGCTTTTTGTGCCACTCAGGCTCTATTGAAGGGGGTGCAAGTCCTATGGCATCCACCATTGGGAGTGCTGGCCTGGGAGGGAGCTTGTCCCGGCTCCTGCAATGGTTCAGATTAAAGAGGAAGTCTCCCTATGGCCGCACATCCATGACATCCCTGGGGTGTGTGTGCGTGTTCCAACCTCAGCCTGGACTCTGGCCAGGCCATGGCCCCAATGTGTTTTGCTCCGTCCCTCTGAGCTTAGTCATAGGAGTCATGGGGGATCCCCATGACTAAGCTCCAAGGGGCGGAGCAAAACACTTTGGTGGCGTGGCCTGGCCAGAATCCAGGCTGAGGTTGCCACATACACACGCCCCAGGGATGTCGTGGATGTGCGGCCATAGAAAGACTTCCTCTTCACTCTAATGCCCCGTACCCATGATTGGACTTTCCGACAACAAAACTGTGGAATTTTGTTTGAAGGTTGTTGGCTCCAACTTGTCTTGCATACACATGGTCAGACAAATGGTCAACGAACGTAGTGATGTACGGCGAGCCAATAAAAAGGAAGTTCAATAGTCATGCGCCACCCTTTGGGCTCCTTCTGCTAATGTTGTGTTTGGTGAGAATTGATTCCGAGCATGCGTGGACTTTTGTGCGACGGACTTGAGAACCTGCTAGCCAACGTTTGTTGGCGGAAAGTCCGACAACAAATGTTTGATGGAGCATACACACAGTCGGATTTTCCGCCAACAAGCTCACATCCAACATTTGGTGTAGGAAAATCCGATCGTGTGTACGCAGCATTAACCTTTACGGCTTCTTATGCCCCGTACACACGGTCGGATTTTCCGATGAAAAATGTGTGATAGGACTTTGTTGTTGGAAATTCCGACCGTGTGTGGGATCCATCACACATTTTCCCACGGATTTTCCGACACACAAAGTTGGAGAGCAGGAGATAAAATTTTCCGACAACAAAATCCGTTGTTGGAAATTCCGATCGTGTGTACACAAATCCGATGGACAAAGTGCCATGCATGCTCAGAATAAATAAAGAGATGAAAGCTATTGGCCACTGCCCCGTTTATAGTCCCGACGTACGTGTTTTACGTCACCGTGTTTAGAACGATCGGATTTTCCGACAACTTTGTGTGACCGTGTGTATGCAAGACAAGTTTGAGCCAACATCCGTCAAGAAAAAATCCTAGGATTTTGTTGTCGGAATGTCCGAACAAAGTCCGACCGTGTGTACGCCCTATTACATATTTAGATTTTTTTTAAATGATGTTTTATTTAATTTTTATTTATTTATATATTGTTTACAGAAAGAAAGCACATATAATATAAAAAATTGAATAAAACATTTAAATTACCAGAAAACACATAATAATCAAATAGAAAAAAAATAAGCTAACCTAAATACACCCTCAAAAAAAAAAAAAAACCCTCAAAATAAAGAAAACACAAAAGCAATAAATGAAACCCTAAACACACCTTTACAAAAACTCTAAATACAAAAATAAATAAATAAATAAACTGTAAGTTGACCTAAACTAAATGAGTTTTTTCATCCTCAAGCAAATTTTTCTCAAGAAGCTTAAAATGAAAGTGTCAGTTTCGCCACAATTTCACCGCCCGCAAAACTGGTCATTTTGTAGCAAACTGAATATTTGCCAAAATTTGCGCACTCGGTCCCACTAATCATATATATGTTACAACAGCCAACCTCCAACACTATTGTAGAGCATACACCCTCCCTCTAACGACCCCACAGTTCTGGTCCATCCATCTTCCCACTCCTCAGACATCCTTTAACGAATGGCTAACACATACATTCCCTGCTGTCTTGGTAATGGCTGCAAAACACATTTCCCAGAAGACAATTCTGACATTGTTTTGGACTTGTAGGCGATGGAGAATGACAAACAAACCACAGCCGGTAATTGTTACAAGATAAATACCAATAAAACAGCATGCAAGTGTTTGTTCTGTAAGCATCTCTCCCATGTCCCCCTCTCATTTTCCTTCTATAGTTTTATATTATGCCACCCACATAGCTGCTACTGGCAAGCACAAATGTTAATCAATCGACAAGTAATGATTTAGCAGGATCATCAAGAAGCTGATGAACAGTAAAGGTAAATAGCAGAAGGATTATTCCATCCTGTATCTAGTAGACTTAAATCTTGCTTCCAAGCAGATACAAAGGACGCAAATTATCTTAGCTCTGTATTTATTAGGAAATTGTTAAATGTATGTTTTTGAAGAGAATTAGTGTAAGTACCTGAATTTGTCCACTTGCAGCAACTCTACAGCAGAGCTCAGGCTGGAAGAGGAAGAAGCAGCACAAGGAGCCAATTAAATGGGCCGCAATGCTAACAAGAGACATATTGACAGTACAGAGTGACAGAGAGAGCAGCTTTTCAGTTTCCTGCTTCTCCTTTCACTGTCCAGTCACGGTCGGGGGGGGGGGGGGGTGAGCAAGACTTGTAAGTGTTACTTAACTGCACCAAAATAAAATCAGGTCTCCTGGTCTGCCAAAAGGGACTGTACTTGTGTGGAAAATCTCAGAACATGTTGACCAGAGGTCCTCATTCCCCTATATAGATCTTTAATTATCACTAGAGGGATCACCAGAAGGATGAAGGAGATCCTGATTCCTCTATAGAGATCTTTATATCACTAGCGATATCACCATTGGGAGGAAGGAGGTCCTGATTCCTCTATATAGATCATTATTTAATTTCTAGTTGAATCACCAAAAGGAGGAAGGAAGTCCTGATTCCTCTATATATAGATCTTCATATCACTAGAGAGATCACCAGCAGGAGGAAGGAGGTCCGTAGTCCTCTATATAGATCTTTAGTCTTCACTAGAGGGGTCAACAGCTGGATGAAAGAGGTCCTAATTCCTCTATATAGATCTTTATATCACTAGGAGGATCACCAGCAAGAGGAAGTAGGTCCGTAGTCCTCTATATAGATCTTTAGTCTTCACTAGAGGGGTCAACAGCAGGAGGAAGGAGGTCCTCATTCCTCTATATAGATCTTTTTATCACTAGAGGCATCACCAGCAGGAGGAAGGAGGTCCTCATTCCCCTATTTAGATCATTAGTTATCTCTAGAGGGATCACCAGAAGGAAGAAGAAGATCCTGATTCCTCTATATAGATCATTAATTATCTCTAGTTGAATCGCCATCAGGAGGAATGAGGTCCTGATTCCTCTATATACATCTTTATATGACTAGAGGGATCACCAGCAAGAGGAAGGAGGTCCGTATTCCTCTATATAGAGCTTTATATCACTAGAGGGATCACCAGCAAGAGGAAGGAGGTCAATGTTCCTCTATATAGATCTTTAGTCATCACTAAAGGGGTCAACAGCGGGAGGAAAGAGGTCCTGATTCCTCTATATAGATCTTTTTATCACTAGAGGGATCACCATCAGGAGGAAAAAGGTCCTAATTCCCCTATATAGATCTTTATATAACGAGAGGGGTCATCAGCAGGAGGAAGGAGGTCCTGATTCCTCTATATAGATCTTTAGTTATCACTAGAGGGATCACCAATGGGAGGAAGGAGTTCCTGGTTCCTCTATACAGATCTTTATATCATCAGAGGGATTACCATCAGGAGGTAGGAGGTCCTGAATCCCCTTCTGTAAATCTTTACTTAGACCTAATACTGTATAGAATACTGTGTCCCATTCTGGAGATCTCATTTAAAAAAATATATTGCTAAAACAGAACGAGTCCAGAGACAGGCAATGAAAATGATGAAAGGTCAGAGGCATAAAACGTATAAAATAAAATGTATCAGAAGAAGAGACTACAAGAACTTGATATGTACAGTCTTGAAAAAAGAAAGGAAAGGGGTAACATGATGAAAACCTTTAAATACATGAAGGGTGTGAATAAGGTTCACGAGGGCAACATTTTATTATGAAGCTAGGATCAAGAATACGGCGACATAACCTCAAAGTAGCTTAGCAAAAGCAAAAGTAGCTTTAGAAAGTTATTATTTTACCAAATGGGTAGTTGATGCTTGTTGTAACAGACCTTTAGCAGAGGTGGTGAGTCAGTCAAAATTTCATTTAAACATGCTTGGGACAAACATATATCTATACTCAGACAGAAAGGTAAAAAAAAAAAAAGGGTGGCGCATGGCTTGATCACTTGACTTGACTTTTCTAACTTTACATCCAATTTAACCACTTGCTGCCCGGCCACCGCAGTTGCACAGCAAGCGTGTGGCAGCTCCAGGCCAAATAATTCAATTTTAGTCTCATCTGACCACCCCTTAAATGCACCTTTAAGATTCTGAGGCCACATGGAAAAAGGTGTTATGGTCAGATGAGACTAAAATTTAATGATTTGGCCTCAACACCAAACGATATGTCTGGCGGAAATCCAATACAGCCCACCATCCAAATAACACCATTCGTACAGTAAAGCATAGAGGAGGTAATATCCTGTTATGGAGCTGGTAGTATACTGTTATGGAGGTGTTAATATACTGTTATGGGGGGGGGGGGTAATATCCTGTGATGGGGGTGGTAATTTCCTGTTATGGAGATGGTGGTATACTGTTATGGAGGTGTTAATATACTGTTATGGGGGTGGTAATATCCTGTTATGGAGATGGTAGTATCCTGTTATGGAGATGGTAGTATACTGTTATGGAGGTGGTAATATACTGTTATGGGGGGGGGGGGCAATTTACTGTGATGGGGGTGGTAATATCCTGTTATGGAGATGGTAGTATCCTGTTATAGAGATGGTAGTATACTGTTATGGGGGTGGTAATATCCTGTGATGGAGGTGGTAGTATCCTGTTATGGAGGTGGTAGTATACTGTTATGGGGGTGGTAATATCCTGTGATGGAGGTGGTAGTATCCTGTTATGGAGGTTGGAGGTGGTAGTATCCTGTTATGGAGGCGGTAATATACTGTTATGGGGGGGGTAATTTACTGTGATGGGGGTTGTAATATCCTGTTATGGAGATGGTAGTATACTGTTATGGAGGTGTTAATATACTGTTATGGGGGTGGTAATATCCTGTTATGGAGGCGGTAATATACTGTTATGGGGGTGGTAATATCCTGTTATGGAGATGGTAGTATCCTGTTATGGAGATGGTAGTATACTGTTATGGAGGTGGTAATATACTGTTATGGGGGGGGCAATTTACTGTGATGGGGGTGGTAATATCCTGTTATGGAGATGGTAGTATCTTGTTATGGAGATGGTAGTATACTGTTATGGGGGTGGTAATATCCTGTGATGGAGGTGGTATATAGTATCCTGTTATGGAGGTTGGAGGTGGTAGTATCCTGTTATGGAGGCGGTAATATACTGTTATGGGGGGGGGGTAATTTACTGTGATGGGGGTTGTAATATCCTGGTATGGAGATGGTAGTATCCTGTTATGGAGGTGGTAGTATCCTGTTATGGAGGTGGTAATATACTGTTATGGGGGGTAACATCCTGTGATGGGGGGTGTTTCTCTGCAGCAGGGAGATCCCAACAGACTAAAGGCTGTAATTAAAGCAAAAGGTGGTTCAACAAAATACTGACACAAGGGGGCGATCCTTTTTCCAACTCAGATTATTTCTGTTTTTGAATGTTTTTTTTTTTTTTTCTGACATGGTGGTGCTATATCTTTCACTTATTATGTTATAAGTTGAAAATACAGCTGGATAAAAGAAAAACTGTGTCTGACTTCATTTCAGGCTGCAAAGCAACAAAATGTAATATTTTTAAAGGGGGGGTGATTATTTTCTATACCTGCTGTATATACCATTAGACATGTGCAATTTGTTTAATTCCCAATACGTTTTTTTAATTAATTTCGACAAATTAGTTAATTCTGAATTATCTGAATTAACGAAAACCCATTTAAATAATTTTTCTGAACATTCGTAAATTAGAATTTTTGCAAATTCGTAAATTCGAAAACTTGAAAATCTGAAATAATAACTAACTAATAATAACTTAACTATTACTAACTATTAAATTATAGGAATTGGAATTTCTTTTCAAATTTGGCTGTTAGTGAACATAAAGAATACGAATTTATCTGAAGTTACGAATTATCCGAAATAATGAATGCCAAATGTAAATGGAACGTAACGTATTAATAATAATAAATAACAATAATAATAATAAAAAACATTTTATTATTATTATTTATCTGAAGTTAGGAATTATCCGAAATAACGAATGCCGAATCTAAATGGAGCGTAACGTATTATTAATAATAAGTAAGAATAATAATAATAAAATCATTTTATTATTATTATTATTTATTCATCTTTTCCGTTCCATTTGTTTAGATGCGGCATTCGTTATTTAGGATAATTTGTAACTTCAGATAAATTCATAGTCAGTTAATATTAGTTAGTTATTCTTTAGAATTTTCGGATTTTCTTTCTTATTTTCGCATTTTTTAGATTTTACGAATTTTTGAGTTTTAGAATTTATGAATTGCAATCATAAGGAGTGACCCGAAAAACAAAAAAAACCCCCAAAAAAACGACTGAAACGAAAAACAAGCAGATTTTTCGGCAGGGCCCATGTCTATATACCATAGTTTCTAGACATTATAACTTTCACACAAACCAATTATTATACACTTATTGGGAAATATTGGATTTTTTTTTTTCAACTTCTTTATTTAAATCGCAAAAAAAAAACAAAAAACAGTGGTGACCAAAAACCACCAAAGGAAACTTTTATTTGTGTGGAAAAATGCTATAAATTTCATTTGGGTACAGCGTTGCATGAGCGCGCAATTGCCAGTTAACCACTTGCCGACCGCTGCACGCCGATATACATCGGCGCAATGGCAGTGGTGGGCAAATGGGCGTACCTGTACGTCCCCTTTAAGATGCGGGGATAGCAGGTGTGCGCACGCCTGCCGCGTATAGCGTGACCGCGCCGGCGGGACTGGCAGATTCAATGTCCTCTGGTCTTCCGGCGATCGTGTCACGGAGCCTCAGACTGGGGAAGTGCCTTTATAAACAAGGCATTTCCCCGTTCTGGCTTGTGACATGACAGCGATCACTTCTTCCTGTCATTGAGAGCAGTGATCGCTGTCATGTGACTTGAAGCCCATCCCTCCACAGTTAGAATCACTCCCTACGACAAACTTAACCCCTTCATCGCCCCCTAGTGGTTAACCCCTTCCCTGCCAGTGACATTTACACAGAAATCAGTGCATTTTTATAGCACTGATCGCTGTATAAATGACAATGGTCAAAAAATAGTGTCAAAAGTGTCCGATGTATCTGCCATAATGTCGTAGTCCCGATAAAAATCGCAGATTGCCACCATTACTACTAAAAAAATAAAAATAAAAATACCATAAAACTATCCCCTATTTTGTAGATGCTATAACTTTTGCGCAAAACAATTAATATATGCGTATTGCGAGTTTTTTTACCAAAAATATGTAGAAGAATACATATCGGCCTAAACTGAGGAAAAATATTGTTTTTTTTATATATTTTCCGGGATATTTATTATAGCAAAAATTAAAAAATATTGCGTTTTTTTTCAAAAATGTCGCTCTTTTTTTGTTTATAGCGCAAAAAATGTAAACCGCAGAGGTGATCAAATGCCACCAAAAGAAAGCTCTATTTGTGGGGAAAAAAAAACCTGTCAATTTTGTTTGGGTGCAACGTCGCACGACTGCGCAATTGTTAGTTAAAGCGACGCAGTGCCGAATCGCAAAAAAAGTGCTCTGGTCAGGAAGGGGGTAAAATCTTCCGGGGCTGAAGCGGTTAAAGTAGCACAGTGCTCAATAGCAAAAAATGCCCTGGTCGTGAAGGGACCTTTCGGAGGTCAAGTGGTTAAAGCTTAAAGCTGAAAAATGTAATAATTAGGTTTAAATCTACTTTATTAGTTCAGGCGGTACACAGACACAGCACAGATTGTGATCCGCAACATCGCGGATGTAAATTCTGCAAAGCACCGCGTCACTGCATCCCGGACATCGACCTCCATCCAAGCAGTCCCTTCCATGGTCACATATGTTCTGGGTATCATATTGCACGCAGTCAAACACGACTAGCAAGGGAAGAGGCACAAATCCCACTGTAAGCCGAGGAAAATTGACGTTGACTACTGTGTTGGGCCAAAATAACTTTAATGAGGATATTTTAGCAAACAAATAGGTCCCGAGGTGGTCTGGAAATAGATGGCGTGTAACCGGGAAACCAAGGAACAGTCTATACCTTAAACCACCCTTCCCGCTGCTGCTTCCAGTTATGCAATGTATGATGCTGCCAACCTCAATGTCCTGTGATTGAGGCACAAATTGCACTGTAATTTTCAAGCAGAGAAACCTTCCAGCAAGGCTCGCTTTGGAAAAAAAAAAAAAAATGAAAAAAGACACAGAGCTATAATTCATTCTGTAGAGAGCAGGATGATCAAAAACCTGGCAGAACATTAGAACACCTATTTTTTGCTCATTACCTTTCATTAGGGACATTGTAATGGGGGGTAAGATTTAATGTAACAACCTGTTCACGCTGGGGTAAAGGGCTCATTCCAAAGCGAGGACTTGAATTTAATGGTCATGTCAGTTTGCCCTAAACTCGTATTTTTACTGTAGAAGTCTGGTCAAGGAGGAGCTGCATTATTTACCTTCTACTCTTCAGAGGTGCCCCTTGGAGTACTTCCCCTCCACCACTGGATACCGTCAGTGTTCCAACGTAAATGATGGCCAGCGTCGTTGGACCAACTTCCTGTGAGTCCAGGCAGTCATGGACCCACATCAAAAAGCTACCTGGGTTCACTGTATAGACTGAGCAAAGGCAAGGGAGGACCACCCGCCTCTGCCAAGAAGGGAGGGGGGGGGGCTCAGAGACAGCAAAAACATAACAGGATATATTCAAAGACTGTGGGCATGATATAAGATATGGTCAGAGACTGCGGACATGATAAAATAGATGGTCAGAGACTGTGCACATGATACAATAGATGGTCAGAGACCGCGGACATGATACAAGAGAAGATCAGAGAATGCGGACATGATACAGGAGAAGGTCAGAGACTGTGGACATGATACAAGAGAAGGTCAGAGACTGTGGACACAATACAGCAGATGGTCAGAGGCTGCAGGCATGATACAAGAGATGATCAGACATGGCAGAGATGTTAGAAGAGATGGTCAGAGACTGCGGACATGATACAAGAGATGATCAGACACTGAGGACATGATACAAGAGATGGTCAGAGACTGCAGACATGATACAGGAGAAAGTCAGAGACTGTGGACATGATACAAGAGAAGGTCAGAGACTGTGGACATGATACAAGAGAAGGTCAGAGACTGTGGACATGATACAAGAAATGGTCAGAGACTGCGGACATTATACAAGAAATGGTCAGAGACTGTGGACATGATACTAGAGATGGTCAGAGACTGCAGACATTATTTAACCAGAGGCTGCTAGCATGATACAAAAGATAGCCAGAGGCTGCAGGCATGATACAAGAGATGGTCAGAGACTGCAGACATGGTACAAGAGATGGTCAGAGACTGCGGACAAGATATAAGAGATGATCAGAGACTGCGAACATGGTATAAGAGATGATCAGAGATTGCAGACAGGATACAAGAGATGGCCAGAGGCTGTGTGCATCATATAAGAGATGGTTAGAGACTGTGGGCATCATACAAGAGATGGTCAGAGACTACGGACAAGAGGCTGCAGGCATCATATAAGAGATGGTTAGAGACTGTCACTGTGGACTAGTGTTGTCAATCTCTCAAAGTGAAATTTAATGACAGGACACACAAAATGTACCGACAGCACCATTTTTTACTGACACAACACATGCAATTTACTGACAGAGCCACATTTTTACTGACACTTCAAAAACAGTACACAAAATGACCATTTTTTGTGTAAAATAGTACAAATATAAATATTTAAACTACAAACATGTAGCTAGTGCTATCAGCAATGTGTTTAAGATATAACAAAAGGCAAAAAAACATATTTCTCCATTTATATGAAGGTTAGGTTCATATAACCCAACACGGCGTTCCCTCTTACATCAGAGTCTGCAGGGTTCCCCTTTACAATTCAAGTTCAGAAGTCATCCAAAAGCCTTTTTTTCTCACGAACAGCCACCATCTGTTACCGGCATTTACGGACAGTGTAAAAATATGCCAGTTTTTACAAACTGTCCGTAAATTTAGGGATGGTTGGCAACCCTGCTGTGAACATAATAAAAGAGGTGGCCAAAGACTGTGGGCATGTTACAGGAGATGATCAAAGCCTGTGGGTATGACACAAGAGATGGTCAAAGACTGTGGGCATGTTACAGGAGATGATCAAAGCCTGTGGGTATGATTGATGGTCAAAGACTGTGGGCTTGTTACAGAAGATGGTCAAAGATTGTTGGCATGACACAAGAGATGGTCAAAGACTGTGGGCATGTTACATGAGATGATCAAAGACTGTGGGTATGATACAAGAGATGGTCAAAGACTGTGGGCATCTTACAGAAAATGATCAAAGACTGTTGGCATGACACAAGAGATGGTCAAAGACTGTGGACACATTACAGGAGATGATCAAAAACTGTTGGCATGACATAATAGATGGTCAAAGATTATGAGCAATACACAAGAGATGGTCAGAGACTGCAGACATGTTGTAGGAGACTGTCAGAAACTCTGAACCAGAAATAGGACTTGTTGGAGACTGGGAACTAGCTTAAAGACAGTCATAGACTGGAGACACATTACATGAGACTTCTAGAGATCACTGCTATAACAGGGCAATAGGGAAACACAGATTACTTTCTGAAAGCCCCCAAGGGCCACACAAGGAATGTCAAAGGGTCGCATGCAGTGCCCAGGCCCCACGTTGGGCACCAAAGCACTAAATCAAAGGCAGTCATGAGTTATGGATGTTGTTATGGGCCACAGTGCCAGGACAAAATATTTTAGCACTCGAGGCAAAAAGGCCAATTCATGCCCCCCCATGGGCTGTGAATGACTTCAGCAGCATTGGTTGGAGGTCCTGACCTTTTTGTGCTCCCCTATTGCTGAAGAGCCCATGGTGGTCACCTCTTCTATCTACCTCTTGGTTGAGCCCTAGTGGTGCCCAAAATAAATAAATAAATAAATAAAACAACCTGGGATAGACTGATGGGTTGAGGCAGGTGTACAAGCATAGTATAAGGGTACTATTTAGGGTGTGGGAGGTTATGCTGTGTTGGTGTTACTATTAGCGAGGGCACAGAAGGTAATCATTCTTTACACCCCCCCAGTACAGGAAGCGCTACATCACGATCATTCAGCGTCTGGGTTCCAGTACTATTATGCACCATTATATTTCAGCTTTTAATGGCTCTCAGTGCTGAAAAAAAGGATTGTTATAGCTCAACGATAATTAAGCCTATTAAAACAAGGTCCATTCCCACCAAAGAGTTCCCACATGCGGCATTTTGTTGTGTTTTCTGCTCTAATTCAACTCTGTGGCAGTGCTTGCAAAACACTTGAAAATGCTTGTTACACACCAGCCTTGCCAACACTCCAAGTATAATCTGGAGTCACATAATTGTATGTGGATGCCTAAAATCTTTTTTAAAATCGCAAATAAACTGCTCGATAAAGCACTGAAAAATGTAAGTCATGCTCAACTGTTTTAACATTTTTTTTGTCAATATGCATCAATACTCATGCATTCATCCTTTTTGTGCATGGCCGGTGTTACAGCAGTGGCATCACTAGGGTTGGTGTCACCTGGTGCGGCAAAACATGGTGTCACCCCCCCTCCTGCTGTCTAGGCTGCCCAGCACCCTGCAAGCAGCACATGGTCACGGGACGCACCCCAAACCGGCCCCTGTAAATTATAGTATAGGGTGTTATATTGGCAGGCTAGGGTAGTATAGGGTGGTATAGTGGCAGGCTAGGGTAGTATAGGGTGTTATAGTGGCGGCTAGGGTAGTATAGGGTGGTATAGTGGCATTCTAGGGTAGTATAGGGTGGTATAGTGGCAGGCTAGGGTAGTATAGGGTGGTATAGTGGCAGGCTAGGGTAGTATAGGGTGGTATAGTGGCAGGCTAGGGTAGTATAGGGTGGTATAATGGCAGGCTAGGGTAGTATAGGGTGGTATAGTGGCAGGCTAGGGAAGTATAGGGTGGTACAGTGGCATGCTAGGGTAGTATAGGGTGATATTGTGGCAGGCTAGGGTAGTATAGGGTGGTACAGTGGCAGGCTAGGGTAGTATAGGGTGGTACAGTGGCAGGCTAGGGTAGTATAGGGAGGTACAGTGGCAGACTAGGGTAGTATAGGGTGGTATAATGACAGGCTAGGGTAGTATAGGGTGGTATAGTGGCAGGCTAGGGTAGTATAGGGTGGTATAATGGCAGGCTAGGTTAGTATAGGGTGGTTTAGTGGCAGGCTAGGGTAGTATAGGGTGGTATAGTGGCAGGCTAGAGTAGTATAGGGTGGTATAGTGGCATGCTAGGGTAGTATAGGGTGGTATAGTGGCAGGCTAGGGTAGTATAGGGTGGTATAGTGGCAGGCTGGGATAGTATAGGGTGGTATAGTGGCAGGCTAGGGTAGTATAGAGTGGTACAGTGGCAGGCTAGGGTAGTATAGGGTGGTACAGTGGCAGGCTAGGGTAGTATAGGGTGGTATAGTGGCAGGCTAGGGTAGTATAGGGTGGTATAGTGCCAGGCTAGGGTAGTATAGGGTGATATAGTGACAGGTTAGGGTAGTATAGGGTGGTATAGTGGCAGGCTAGGGTAGTATAGGGTGGTATAGTGGCAGGCTAGGATAGTATAGGGTGGTATAGAGGCAGGCTAGGGTAGTATAGGGTGGTATAGTGGCAGGCTAGGGTAGTATAGGGTGGTATAGTGGCAGGCTAGGGTAGTATAGGGTGGTATAGTGGCAGGCTAGGATAGTATAGGGTGGTATAGAGGCAGGCTAGGGTAGTATAGGGTGGTATAGTGGCAGGCTAGGGTAGTGTAGGGTGGTATAGTGGCAGGCTAGGGTAGTATAGGGTGGTATAGTGGCAGGCTAGGGTAACAGTTATAGGACCTTTAGGTATAAAAAGAAAAATATTTTTGGGTACCATTGAGAAGGTTTAGAATTCCTGTCTGCCTTCCATTGCTATCTGGGGCTCCAGTAGAGAGATTTCCCTGCACTTCCTGTACTGCTGACAACATTATATCACACAGGAATTGATGGGAACGCTCCAGCAGCAACACAGACAGAGACTTGTTTTTGAGGTCAGAACCCCTGTCAGATTTTTACCTAACCTTATCCTTCCCCATCCTATCCAAAATTAAAATAAAATACTGTAAAACATATATATACATATATATATACATTTACACTTGATATACACTTACAGTAAAGAACCCACAGAAGGACCACCTTTACCGCTAACTAAGCGTAGACCAATGACCAAGCTAGACCAATAGGCTTGCTGTTTGAATTGTTTTTGTACCTTTACAGTAAAGATGCCACAGCAAATTTCCCTTTCCAGTAAACTATTCATAGATCAATAACCAAGTTAGACTTGCTAATATATTGCATAGCTTCCCTACCTTTACAGTAAAGAATCTACATCAAAGCTCTTTTCCCAGAGTCTATTGGTCTAATATTTCCATTGCCTAAATAGAATTTGCTTATCATTATAGTAAACTATCTATAGACCAATGACCAAGTTAGACCAATAGACTTACAGTATATTGAATAGCTTTTGTACCTTTACAGTAAAGAATCCACAGCAAGGTTCCCTTTACAGAAAACTATCCATAGGCCAATGACCAAGTTAGACCAATAGGCTTGTTAATATATTGAATAGCTTTACAGTAAAGAATCTACAGCGAATACCCTTTCTCAGAGTCTACTGGTCTAATGTTTCCATTTGCCTAAATATTAATTGCTTATCCTTTGCAGAAAACTATCCATAGATCAAGGACCAAGATAGACCAATAGGCTTGCTTGTATATTGAATAGCATTCCTACCTTTACAGTAAAGAATCCACAGCAAATTTCCCTTTACAGTAACCTAGCCTAAATATTAATTGCTTATCCTTTGCAGAAAACTATCCATAGACCAATGACCAAGTTAGACCAATAGACTTGTTGATATATTGAATAGCTTCCCTGCCTTTACAGTAAAGAATCTACAGCAACGCCCCTTTCTTATAGTCTATTGGTCTAATGTTTCCATTTGTCTAAATATTATTTGCTTATCTTTTACAGAAAACTATCCATAGGCCAAAGACCAAGTTAGACCAATAGACTTGCTGATGTATTGAATTGTTTTCCTACCTTTACAGTAAAGAATCCACAGCAAAGTTCCCTTTACAGAAAACTATCCATAGGCCAAAGACCAAGTTAGACCAATAGACTTGCTGATGTATTGAATTGTTTTCCTACCTTTACAGTAAAGAATCCACAGCAAAGTTCCCTTTACAGAAAACTATCCATAGGCCAAAGACCAAGTTAGACCAATAGACTGGCTGATATATTGAATTGCATTTCTACCTTTACAGTTAAGACTCTACATCAAAGCCCCATTACCTACCATTTGATTACCCTCACACTTGGAATCCACAGCCTGACCCTTAAAGTAAAGAATTTGGATTATGAATTTAAAATTTAGACTCTATGGCCTGTCTGCCCTTACGGTAAAGAATCCACAGGGTGAATATCTTTATAAACAAATAAACAAAAATAAAATAAAAATAAAAATATATTTAGAAAAATAACAACAATAGACCAATAGACTCTGAGAAACAATGTATTAAAGTAAATTATCTATACCTTTACAGTAAAGAATCCACGGGGTGAATATCTTTATAAACAAATAAACAAAAATAAAATAAAAATAAAATATATTTTGAAAAATAACAACATTTGACCAATAGACTCTGAGAAACCATGTATTAAAGCAAATGATCTATACCTTTACAGTAAAGAATCCAAGGGGTGATTATCTTTATAAACAAATTAAATAAATATATATATAATGGCAGGCTAGGGTAGTATAGGGTGGTATAGTGACAGGCTGGGGTAGTATAGGGTGGTATAGTGACAGGCTAGGGTAGTATAGGGTGGTATAGTGACAGGCTGGGGTAGTATAGGGTGGTATAGTGACAGGCTGGGGTAGTATAGGGTGGTATAGTGACAGGCTGGGGTAGTATAGGGTGGTATAGTGACAGGTTAGGGTAACAGTTATAGGACCTTTAGGTATAAAAAGAAAAATATTTTTGGGTGTTTTTTACTGTAAAGAATCCACAGGATGAATATCTTTATAAACAAATAAACAAAAATAAAATAAAAATAAAATATATTTAGAAAAATAACAATATTAGACCAATAGACTCTGAGAAACCATGTATTAAAGCAAATGATTTATACATTTACAGTAAAGAATCCACAGGGTGAATATCTTTATAAACAAATAAAAAAATAAAAAATAAAAAAAAAATATTTTTAGAAAAATAACAAAATTTGACCAATAGACTCCAAGAAACAAATGTATTAAAGCAAATGATCTATTCCTTTACAGTAAAGAATTCACAGGGTGAATATCTTTATAAGCAAATAAAAAAAATAAAATAAAAAATAAAATAAAAACAAAATATTTTTAGAAAAATAACAAAATTTGACCAATAGACTCCGAGAAACAATGTTTTAAAGCAAATGATCTATACCTTTACAGTAAAGAATCTGCAGGGTGATTATCTTTATAAACAAATAAAGATAAATAAAAAATAAAATAAAAACAAAATATTTTTGGAAAAATAAAATTTGACCAATAGACTCCGAGAAACAATGTTTTAAAGCAAATGATCTATTCCTTTACAGTAAAGAATTCACAGGGTGAATATCTTTATAAACAAAAAAAAACAAAAAATTTTTTTTTAGAAAAATAACAAAATTTGACCAATAGACTCCAAGAAACAAATGTATTAAAGCTAATGATCTATTCCTTGACAGTAAAGAATTCACAGGGTGAATATCTTTATAAACAAATAAAAAAAAAAAAAAAAAAAAAAAAAAAAAATATATATATATATATATATATATATATATATATATATATATTTTTTTTTAGAAAAATAACAAAATTTGAATAACAAAAAAGAGATGTATTAAAGCAAATGATCTATTCCTTTACAGTAAATAATTCACAGGGTTAATATCTTTATAAACAAATTAAAAAAAATTTTAAAAATAAAATAAAAACAAAATATTTTTAGAAAAATAACAAAATTTGACCAATAGAGAGAAACAATGTATTAAAGCAAATGATCTATTCCTTTACAGTAAAGAATTCACATGGTGAATGAATATCTTTATAAACAAATAAACAAAAATAAAATAAAAATAAAATATATTTAGAAAAGTAAAAATATTAGACCAATAGACTCTGAGAAACAATGTTTTAAAGCGAATGATCTATACCTTTACAGTAAAGAATCCACAGGGTGAATATCTTTATAAACAAATAAAAAAAATAAAAAATAAAATAAAAACTAAATATTTTTAGAAAAATAACAAAATTTGACCAATAGATGCCGAGAAACAATGTATTAAAGCAAATGATCTATACCTTTACAGTAAAGAATTCACAGGGTGAATATCTTTATAAACAAATAAAAAAAATACAAATAAAAAAAAATATATATATATATATATTTTTAGAAAAATAACAACATTAGACAAATAGACTCTGAGAAACCTTGTATTAAAGCAAATGATCTATACTTTTACAGTAAAGAATCCACAGTCTGACTGGCTGTAAAATCTAAAGTCTACAATATGATTAACTCTACAGTAAAGGACCCAAAGACTCAATTATTATAGATATTAATAATATTATAATAGAAATATTACAAATAAGAATCCACTTCCTCTCTTTGGGTCCAGAGTCCTTGGTAAAAATCAACTACTAAAGTAGTACAGGGAAATTTTGGAAGGTTTATTAAATGATTCAGTGGCCAGTTAGACCAATAACCTCTACTGCCAATATATTGAATCACAACTTTATTGCTCTTACAGTAAAGAATGCACAATCCAACAACCCTAAAGTGTAGAATCTACAGCCTGCCTAAAATTCCAGTAAAGATCTCCCAGGAGGATTCAGTTGGGTGAATATAATCTATAGTTCAGCTGCTAAAGTGGAAAAATAGACCCTATCTGCCAAAATAATAAAATCACTGGTTCGCTGCCCTGACAGTAAAGAATCCACATATCTTCCTATAACGACAGTTAGGAATTTAGCATGAAATACAAAAAATCCAATATCAGGCAACAAGCAAGAAAAACCATAACATCAGTACCAATACAGAATACTCATACGAGCATTTGGTTGTCTTACTGTGACGATGACATAGAAGGGAGTGATCAGAAAATTACATTACCTGCAAAAAGAAGAGAAAAAAGCCATTGGTTAGCGCCAAGTATCATTTCCTTATACAAGAGAAAAGTGAATCATAGGAAGTATATTGAAGCACCACATCCCCACCAGACAATGAGCATTCAATAAAAATCCTTACATGTGTATGGAACTTGCAAGGCACCTAATTAATACATAGAGTTCAAAAACTATAACATAACAAAAACATTCTTTTATTGCGTGTTTTATCTTCAAACCACAAAAGAGATCAATGGAATTGTATGTAAGAGAGGTTTCAAAATGTCACAATTATACCGCCTTATATAAACTCAAACACCCACTGCTCAGCAAACGAAGATATCTTTACAATCATATACATCAATGTTTCCATTCAGCTGAAGCCGATTCATGAAGTGGGATGAGAATGACTCACAACATTTCCCATATTTTAGAGATGAAACTACACTATATTGTCAAAAGTATTGGGACGCCGGCCTTTACACGCACATGAACTTCAATGGCAACGCAGTCTTGTGCCGCGTCCACACGATCGGACATTCCGACCACAAAATCCTGGCTTTATTTCCGACGGATGTTGGCTCAAACTTGTCTCGTATGCACACGGTCGCACCAATGTTGTCGGAAATTCCGAACGTCAAGAACGCGGACACGTACAACGCGGGCCGAGAAAAACTAAGTTCAGTAGCCAGTGCGGCTCTTCTGATTGATCCCGAGCCTGCGTGGAATTTTGTGCGTCGGAGTTGTGTACACGCGATCGGAATTTCCGACAACGGATTTTGTTGTCGGAAAATTTGAGAACCGGATCTCAAATTTTTGTTGTCGGAAATTCCGACAACAAATGTCCGATGGAGCCTACACACGGTCGGAATTTCCGACACCAAGCTCATATCGGACATTTGTTGTCGAAAAATTCCGACCCTGTGTGCGCGGCATTGGTCCTTAGGGTTCAATATTGAGTTGGCCCCATCCCTTTGCAGCTATAACAGCTTCAACTCTTCTGGGAAGGCCGTCCTCAAGGTTTAGGAGTGTGTCTATGGGAACGTTTGACTGATCCCCAATGAATTGGTTTCAGCAGGAGTTCTCCCAGACCTAAAAAAAAATATTGAAAGGGTTCCTCTAAGAATATATGGAAAAAAAGGACCACCATCGCTCCTGAAGGGATCTTCTATCCTCTACAAAATACTGGACTCTACTCAAACCCCAGAGAAGACTCCATCCATGAAAAAATGAGAGGATACTCTAAAAACAGACAGACCTAACATCTTGGCACATTGCAACGTTCCTCACCTTGAAGGCCACTAGATGCATATCACACTGGTGAAAAGAAAAAATACTCCACCACAGGTATCTCACTCCAACGAGATTATCTTGCTTCTTGCTATCCCATTTACCTGCTTGTTGGAGAAATTGCGTGACCACGTTACACAGGGACCACGTTACATGTCTGGTGATCTTGCCCCCTCCTCTTTTCGTTCTGGAAATCTGTTCAGTCCCTTATCACCAACACCACCGGCAACTCTACAAAAACCACACCCCAACTAGCACTGCTAGGCTTGAGAATAGAGAAATGGGACACCTCTCATCATATCATCCTTACCCACATGGAATGCGATCTCACCACCCTCACCTCAATTAGTCCCTCACTTCCTTAATCAACATCTACAGATGGAACTCATGTTCGCCAAACCAAACTTGACTCTCCCTAAATTCCAGAACGAATGGGCTCCATGGCCAAGCTACTCCAATACTGACACTTCCTCCTTATCTCATTGATTACACAGTACTACTCCCTGACGAATCAGATGATACCTACCTCACATGCAGAACAAAACCCTCTTTCTGCCTAATTGTTTAAGTGTAACATTATTCACCCCCCCACCCCACCCCTCCAATGTACCTGGATCTAAAAACTGGACTATACAACTTATTGTCATATGAATATAGCTTTGATATGGTTGTACTCACCAACACTTCATTTTCTCAGAATCTATTTTGCATCACCTATGCCTTAATTTTCACGCATAAGTACAAGTATGTAAAAAAATTGGGAAACCTCAATAAAAAAACTTAAGTAAAAAAAAAAAAGAGGCAGAGAAAGGATGATCTAGGGCAATGGTTCTCAACCTGGGGGTCGGGAACCCCTCGGTGGGTCGAATGACAATTTGCCAGGGTTCACCGAATCCTGGGCTGTTTCTGAAGCCCACGCTGCTCTCCCAGCCTTTTCGCAGGTGCCCGGCTGGGCTGTTCCTAGAGCCCGTGGCCTCCCACTTAGCCTCTTCGCAGCCACCCATTTAGTTCACGGCATGGCTGGGGGGCAGAGAATAGAGGTCAGCTGACTGGTGAGGAATGTGAAGTGGGAGGGGCTGGAGGAGACTCTATCTGCTGATTTCGGCATAGATGTCCCTGCTATGAGACACCACAAAGTTGGAGACACAGTGAAGCTGGAGACACAGTGAGTAATACTACCTGTGATTATAGTTGCCATTAAAAGTCCCCACTACAGTTCTCAGATCAGCAGATGACCTTGATCAAGAGCACCTAAGTTGGCTGATCAGGACTCCCCCCAGCACTGCCACTGATCCCACCCCCCACCAAGGAGTAAGGGAAGGAATAAAAACAGAGAATACATGGAAGGGAGAGGAAAAGAGAGTGGGGAACAAAGAAAAAGGAAAAGAAAGAATAAGAAAAAGAACAAGAAAGATGGCTAGAGAGAGGGATGGGGGGAAAAACAAGAAATTAGCATAGAAAGAGAGATAAAAGAGAAAGCAAGAAGAACAAAGAGAAAGAGTGGTACATTCTAAAATGTACCATAAGGGGATTTAATACTGTATGAGTGGAAGGGACTCAGGGAGCACTAAATGTCCGTGTGTTATGGGCGCAAATTACTGTACTTGTCTTGCCTTGCGTGCCGACAACCCATGCTACGAAAATAATTTTACTGTTAGGGGTCCCCACAACTTGGGAAATTTCATCAAGGGGCCACGGCACTAGAAGGTTGAGAACCACTGATCTAGGGGGATTGAAAAAGTGCTTTAACTTAACCATTGCTCCTCTCCCCTGACAGATGGTGCACCTTTTTGGGTGGACCGTCCCTTAGTTTCACCACATCCAGTGCATGACTATGGAACTTAGACCTCTGGAGCAAGAGGGAGAAGAAACTGCGGGGACTGATCTAGCAGTGTAAAGGAGCAGAGGATTGGTTAACTAAATCATCTTTTCTATGTTCCCTAGACCTAAAGAAGCAGTCAACCCTTGCTGTGCAGGCACAGCCTCAATAGGTGGGAACATTTCCAAGTTTCTTGGAGTTAGACATTAAGGCCAAATCATATAAGAACTTTAGGTTCCAGATTAAATGTATATGATAGGATACTGACGGTTAAAAGAGCAGTATGGTCAAAGCTTTTTGGCCATAGTTCTCTTGTGAGTCACACAAGTACACTTACTTTCGCACTCCTGTGACCCAGAATCAGCCAACAGCGGGCTAAAGCTCCAGGCTTTGGAAGAATTCAAACCATATTGTTGGGATCCACCCAGCTGCCTCTTTAACAGCTGGCTCCAGCTCTCAGCACACAGCTGCGGAATCCCACCCCACAGTCCATTGGAGAATCCCACCCCACAATCAACAGGGAGATCCTACCCTGCAATCCACTGGGGAATCCTATCCCACAATCAAAAGGGGGACCCCACCCCACAATCTACTGGGGAATCCCACAGCACAATCCATTGGAGAATTACACCCCACAAGCAACAGGAAGATCCCACCCCCCACAATCTACTAGAGAATCCCAACCTAAAATTCACTTGTAAATCCCACCCCACAATTAACAAGGAGATCCCACCGCACAATTCAATGGAGAATTCCATGCCACAAGCATCAGGGAGATACCACCCCACAATCTACTGGGGAATCCCACTGCACAATCTATTGGAGAATTCCACCCCACAAGCAACAGAGAGATTCCACCCCACAATCTACTGGGGAATCCCACTGCACAATCTATTGGAGAATTCCACCCCACAAGCAACAGAGAGATTCCACCCCACACTCTACTGGGGAATCCCACTGCACAATCTATTGGAGAATTCCACCCCACAAGCAACAGAGAGATTCCACCCCACAATCTACTGGGGAATCCCACTGTACAATCTATTGGAGAATTCCACCCCACAAGCAACAGAGACATTCCATCCCACAATCTACTGGGGAATCCCACTGCACAATCTATTGGAGAACTCCACCCCAAAGCAACAAAGAGATTCCACCCCACAATCTACTGGGGAATCCCACTGCACAATCTATTGGAGAACTCCACCCCAAAAGCAACAAAGAGATTCCACCCCACAATCTACTGGGGAATCCCGACCTAAAATCCACTGGTAAATCCTAAAACACAATCCCCTGGAGAATTACATGCCACAAGCAACAGGGAGATATCGCCCCACAATCTACTTGGGCATCCCAACCCAAAAGCCACTGGTAAATACCACCCCACAATCAACAGGGAGAGCCCACCCCATAATCTTACTGGGGTATCCAATCCCCAAATTCACTGGTAAATCCCACCCAACAATCAACAAGGAGAACCCTTCGCACAGTCCACTGGAGAGTTTCACCCCACAATCAACAGGAAGATCCCACCCCACAATCTACTGGGAAATCCCAAATCACAATCAAAAAGAGGAACCCCACCCCACAATCCGTAGCCCCCACAGCTGATCAGTAAAAACATGATGCATATTGTAGTTTGCTCATTCTTATCCTTGCTTCAGCCCTGATCATGGGGATCATGACAAAATAAAGCTGATCAATGGAACCCACTGTAACTTATTTACAATGCTATGTTTGCTATATTTTAACAACCAATGCATTTGTCTGAAGCAGGCATGTTTGTTTGACAGTTAAATAATATATTTATTTATACAGATTTCTACATTAGACATTTGTAGGACATTTGTAAATGTGTGTGCAAGGTGCAAGGTAGTGGGTGGTGAGCACGCAGAGTCTGAGTTGGGCAATAAAGTACTGTACATGCACTGTCCATACTCTTCTGGAATGTTTCCCTGCCTCTAAGCACTGTCCCTGCCAAAAGGGGAACATATCCCTACACGAGCACCAAGCCCAGGAGCCAGAGTCCTAAAGGTGAAGTAAAGCCTGAGCTTTTTAGGCTGGGCTTCTCCTAAGGGTCACAGGAGTGCATTTCATTTTGCACTCCTGTGACCAGTTTTCTGCGGTGAGCGATCTGAAGTCCGCTCTCCGCTGACGTTCCTGCAATCAGTTGAGGCAGCGCGTAATCCTGACTTAGGAAGTCTGGATCTGCAAGCTGCCTTGACTGATGGCTGTCTCAGCTGCTTGGCGAGCCGCTGAGACGGCCGCTCCCCACCCCTCCACAGCTCAGTGCTCCAATGAGCGTGGAGGGGTAGAGCAGGAGAGATGCTGATTGACAGTCAGCAGCTCTCCGCTCTGGGAGGTGAGAGAACCGAGCCATCAGCAGTGTTCGGTGACTTGGTTCTCAGCGCAAAGATGCCGCGGGACAGCTGCAGCATCGGTGTGATGCTGCATCCACCTAGGTAAGTATGAATATCCAAAAAAAACACCCATACATCTCTTTTAAATAGACTCAATTGGACAGCTGCCTTATTGTGACCACAGGAAGTCATAGAGTTACCAAGTTCCTCTAGCGTTACCCCTAAAGGAGCCATTGGATTTTTGGGTTTCTTTTACATGCACAGCCAGGCAACAGGAATTTTCAGCATGCACTCAGTAGACAGAAACCAGTCCAAGGGCTTTGTTTTGTTCTTGGTTTATTAGGGGAATCAACTTGGGTGGGAAAAGGGTGGTATGGTTTGCCCAGAACTGCAGTATAATATAACTTGAGGACATGCAACAAACTGTCTCTGGCTTCCATAAAGATCACAGTGCTGTGTTTCCATGGGCCAAACTGTGCAGCCCAACTTTTGACTGCAGGTACTCTCCCTCTTTAGAGTAATGCAAAAGCACCTGGCTCCTCACTAGATTTCCCAAAGCAGAGGTGTAGGGTAGCTATGATGGCTTGAATGGCTCTAAGCTGACCCTTGTGGATAGCTATCTGGGTAACGCACCTGGCTACTTCTCCTCTATAGGCTCGGGGGTGTAGAATTTAGGCTACACCACTCAGTCCCTTGTAAAGATCCTGAGGCTAATATGGGGACTACTGAACAGGCCTCCTGCTGGACAGGTCCCAATGGCTCCCAAGGTGACTCAAATAACCCTAGCTGAGGCTGAAAGGGGTCTGAGGCTTCCTCAACTGCTGCTCCCTCTCTCTCTCTTCCTCTCTGGCTCCTTCCTTCTGGCTTTTTCTGGCTCCTTCTACCTGGAGGCAGAGTCCCCCAGCACAAGGGTCCCCTCCAGGCCACCGAACCCTGTACTCCCACATGACCAGGCTCCAAAATACTTTGTGGGCTGTCTCTCCACCTTCTGGGCCATCCTCACTCAGGGGTTGGAGGAGACTCTATAAATATTAAGGTCTCAACTCTCCAGGAGCTTCTAGAAGCCAGGGGGAGGTGACAGAGACCAAGCCCTTGGAGCTCTGCCAACCTAACTCTAAACAAATTAACCCTGGCTCCTCTGCCTACAGCGGGAGCCCACCTAAATGTACCTACTGTACACAGGGGGTGCTACATTCCTTACAACTTCCTTACCCTTCTGCATTGCCACCACCTGCAGTGGGGAGTACAAACTGCATCTGCCTACACATGCATGAGAAACAAACACAGGTATTGGTTTCCAAAAGGGACACAGATAGTCCCTCAAAATGAGGGATGGTTGGGGATGGCTATTCAAAGGACCCCTTAACCAGGGCCAGGACAAGGGGTGGGCAGGAGGGGCGACTGCTCTGGGCACTGTGGTATTATATGGGGTAGGGGGGCACCACAAGGAGATTGGGGGAGGGGGTTTGTGTTGGGTGGGGGAATTTAGGGGGGTGGTAGGGGTTAAGAATTGTTCTAGAAGGGCAGATTTGGTGTGATGTACTAGGAATGCTAATTTGGTGGGATTTGTGTTGGGAGGGGGAATGGGGGAAGAGGATTTGTGCTAAGAGAGGGGATTTAGGGGGGGTTGTGCTATAGAAGTAATATTGAGGGGATTTTTTTTTTTGGGGGGGGGGTGCTAGTAGGAGTGATTGGGGGGTATTTGTGCTAGGAGGGGAAGTTTGTGGGGGGGGAGATTTGTGCAAGGATAGGTGATTGGGGGAGGGGAATTTGTGCTGGAAAGGAGGGGTTAGAGTGGGGGGGGTGTTGTGTTTGGAGGGGAAAGTTGAGGCATAGAGGATTTGTGCTAGGAGGGGGAATTTTTATTTTTGGGGGGGAAGGGGATTTGTGCTGGGGGCATATGGGGAGAGAGAGGATTTGAGCTGGGTGGTTAGGGGGTGAGCAAGCAGATTAGCGATCAATTTTTTTGGTGGGGGGGGGGGGATTTTGGCTGACACATAATGAGGGGGGGGGGGCGCAATTTGACATGTTTGCCCTGGGCTCTAGATAACCTCGTCCCAGCACTGCCCTTAACCAACTTAAAAAGAGGGTGTCAATTCACCCGCTTCCATCTTGTTTGAGATAATCAACCTGCGTATCAATAATCATAAAAAAAAAGGGATCAGATCAGCATTTGATGTAAACCATCACATTGTGTGAAAATGTCTCTGGGGAGGACTTCACCCTCTGGTTCTTAAAGAGTTAAGCACTCAGAGAAATTAGAAAAGCCGAGCACAAAAGCAGTTGTTTGGTTTTAATAAAACGTCTTATTACCGTACAGTATGTGCCGTAAAAATGATGCATTGTCTGCTTTATAGTTGTACACAGCCTCTAACTACCGCTGTAAAAACAAGTGCTGAATTTCCTGCAGGCGTTCCGTGTTGGACAAGCAGATCTAGCGGTGACCCTGCACCCAGGTGTCCATCATGCTGGGTCTGGTCACGGGTTTTAATAGCTCAATCTCTGCCTCCCTCCGTCAACAAATAATAAAAAGAAAATCCTCGAGAAAATGGAAATCTTTTTTTTTTCTTCTCTTTTTTCCCCTTTTCTTTTCCGCCGACAGCCTTATTTAAATGTTAATGTAATATTTGCAGGTCACATGTTCCAGGTTTCTGTACTTTAGGAACTGCGTCTGCTCTCGGTTGTTGTCTCGATAGGGTCAGGAAAAGAAAGGAGGGGGGGAGAGGCACTTCGAAAAATGAAGGATTAGGCATATCTGAGACATGTTTTTTCAAAATTGCTTTTCTTATAGAAGAATGGAGGATATCGAGCTTTGCTAATTGAGGACGAGGAGGCAGTGCCGGCCACCAACAGCAAGAGTGGGCAAGAAGAGTTCGAGGTTTAGTGCTGAGTGGCTCAAATAAAGCCTGTAGAGATGAGCAAATGTTTTTTTCTTAAAGAAGGACACTCACCCAGCCTACCTAGGTGTAACTAAACCCCCTCTATTAAAAACCGTCACTGTATGGGACATGTGTCAAACGCAAGGCCCGTGGGCCGAATCTGGACCGCCAGGCCATTTCATGTGGCCCTTGCACCTCTCCTGCAGCTGCGGCACCCCCCTTGTCTCCACCCCCACCTTGTCTCCAAAGTCAGCAGCAGAGAGGAGGACAGAATTCCTCTGCCAGATCCTGCGCGTCTCCATGCAGCTGCAGAGAGGCTTGTCTCTGCCCCCCATCTTAGCAGTCGGCAGCAGAACAGAGGACAGAATTCCTCTGCCAGATACTGCATTTCTACAGGCAGCTGTGGAGAGGCTCGTCTCTGCCCCCTGTCTCAGCAGTGGGCAGCAGAGAGGAGGACAGAACCCCACCTACAGATCCTGCACCTCTCGGTGAAGCTGGGGCACCCCTTTTTCTTCGCCTTCCCTGTTCTCAGCAGTCAGCAGACCCAGGCAGCTGACTCCAGCCCTCCTCTGGTCCTCCTCCAGACCCTGCACTTTCTGCTTCCTAGCTCTGCCCCCAGCTTCCTCCCAGCAGCAGCACAAGGTAAGGGGGTGCACTGTGATGTAAAGGAGGATGGGGGATTCTCGATTTCTGATGGTGGGGGGGGCTCTTGTCTTGACATCTGATGTAAGGGCAGGGGTGCTTTGGACATCTAGTCTTACAGAAACCACCAGCTTTATAAGGGCAACCATAATGCTTATGTGGCCCCACGATTAAAGTTTGACACCCCAGCTGTATGGTGATAAAAAAAAAAACATACTTACCAGATCCTGGAGCCCAGCATTGTCTTCCTTGCAGTCAAAGCTGGTAAAGACAATGCTGCAAGGAAGTCTAATTGAAACCTGGTAGAGACCTGCAACATGTTTGCACATATGTGGGATATTTCGATATGGAGGCGTGGCAGAAGAGCAGTGCAAGGAGTCCATCTTCAAATGTCCCACACATGCGCATTAATGTTGCCGGTCCCTGGCAGGTTTCATACCTGGTTGGTTTCAGGTATGTGAGACCTGGCAGAGACCTGCAAGATTCCGTTGCGTGCATACTCTCCTTACTAAAACTGCCTTCTGGGATTTGTGACATGAACATTCCAAAAGGCAGTGTGGGGATCCCTACGTCATTCTTCACTAAGAAAGGAATCAGGAAGTGGGGGGCCACCCAACAAAAAAGTCCAGAATTGTCTCCCTTTCAGTCAAAGTTCTCCATGCACTGCTCTGCTCCCACACCTCCATTTTGAAATATCCCCTGCATGGTCAGACAAGCCCCTGGTTTTAGGCATGTAGGACCTGGTAGAGGCCTGTGGGATCTCATTGCATGCACGCACCCCTAACTAAAGTGGCCTTCTGGAATGTGTGACATGAACATTCGAGGAGGAAGGGGGGATCCATACATCATTGCGTAGGCGAGGAATCAGGGAGTGGAGGGCCATCCAACAAGAAAGTCAAGCATTGTCTCCCTTGCAGTTAAAGTTCTCCTTGCACTGCTCTGCTCCCACACCACTATTTTGAAATATCCCATGCATGGCCAGACAATTTTCCCCATTTGTGGATATGCTGTTGGTTTTAGGACTTGGCAGAGACCTGTGGCATCTCATTGCATGCACACACGCTTTATTAAAATGACCTTCTGGAAAGTATGACATGAGCAATTGAGGAGGAAGGAAGGGTCCCTATGCCTTTCTTGCATAGGCGATGAATCAGGAAGCCCATCCAGCATTGTCTTCCGGAACTTGTCTGGCCTGCACAGAGCACTGATCTCAATCTGATAGAACACCTTTGGGATGAACAAGTTTCTCCACCCCAAACTCGCTCATCCATGTCTTTATGGACCTTGCTTTGTGCACTGGTGTGCAGTCATGTTGGAACAGGAAGGGGCCATCCCCAAACTGTTCCCACAAAGTTGGGAGCATGAAATTGTCCACGACGTCTTGGTATGCTGACGCCTTAAGAGTTCCCTTCACTGGCACTAAGGGGCCAAGCCCAACCCCCGGAAAGACAACCCCACACCATAATCCCCCCTCCACCAAATGATTTGGACGAGTGTACAAAGCAAGGTCCATAAAGACATGGATCAACAGGTTTGGGGTGGAGGAATTTGTCTTGCCAGCACCTTAACCTTTAACCTTAACCAGCACCTTTGAGATGAATTAGAGCGGAGACTGTGAGCCAGGCCTTCTCGTCCAACATCAGTGCCTGACCTCACAAATGCACTTCTGGAAGAATGGTCAAACGTTCCCATAGACACACTCCTAAACCTTGTGGACGGCCTTCCCAGAAGAGTTGAAGCTGTTATAATTACAAAGGGTGGGCCAACTCAATATTGAACCCTACGGACTAAGACTGGGATGCCATTAAAGTTCATGTGCGTGTAAAGGCAGGCGTCCCAATACTTTTGACAATATAGTGTATTTCCTAAAACGTAGAAAAAAAAAAATCTTAATTATTTGCAGCATGTACTGATTTTTAAATCCATCTGGTAGCAGAAACGTCCCTGTGTCTAGTAATGGTAATCTATGTGGGCAGTATAGGGAAGTGTTAGTGCCCCATCCGCACTCCAGCACGGAGCACCGTCTCTAACATATGGAGCAATTGACATCGACTGAGCGCTGAATAGCGACCTACAGCTGGGAGCTCAGCAAGCTCTGGGACTCTGGGCTTTCCTCCTCATTAAAATGGCAAATGAACCATCATTACGTCTCAGCAAAAATCTCACTTTATGTAAACTGCCTTAAAGCCGAACTCCGGAAGAAGCAAATATTATCTAAATCCATTCATCATGTGTATTCTTGAGTCCCGGTGAGCTTTGTGTATTTCTTCCAGATCTGTGCAGTCATCTAGTGTGAGACTTCCTGTAATAAAGACCGCTCACTGCTGCTGTCTCTCCTTGTGCAGGGTGACTGGTCTTGTCTCCGCCCCCTCCAGTAGTTTTCTACAGGCAGCCTGTAGTGGGTGGGGCTTCTGGGCCCCTCCCACAGCTCTACTCTCTCTCCTTGTGCAGGGTGACTGGTCTTGTCTCCGCCCCCTCCTGTAGTTTTTTACAGGCATGTAGTGGGTGGGGCTTCTGGGCCCCTCCCACAGCTCTACTCTCTCTGCTTGTGCAGGGTGACTGGTCTTGTCTCCGCCCCCTCCAGTAGTTTTCTACAGGCAGCCTGTAATGGGTGGGGTTTCTGGGCCCCTCCCACAGCTCTGCTTTCTGCACAGGATATGCACAGCACAGTTAAGATGAACAGCAGCAAAATGAAACATATATATATATATATATATATATATATATATATATATATATATATATATATATATTTCTTATGAATAGTTGTATTATATTCAACTTTTTAATTAATATCATGCATTTAAATGAATATGAATTTGTTGGCACTTCTGGAAGCGGTGTTAAAAATCCTGCTTGCTGCATTTTTGGTGCACATTTGGCAAACTGCACCAAAAACGCACCTCCCCATTGAAATGCATTGAAAACACAGCAAGAACGCATCAAAAATGCACCCGTGTTGCGTTTTTAAAGCATTTTTTTGAGTCACATGACCTATAAAAAAAAAAAAACACCATAAGCAAGGCAAAATTGCTGTAAAATCTTGTCAAAATCTCAGTAAAATCTCAGTAAAATCTCGGTAAAATTGCTTCAAAATTGCAGTAAAATGGGGGTAAAATCCCAATCGCGGGCATTTTCAGTAGCCAGTATCTGCGCTTTTTTTTCTTTATGCTCCATTCACACTTGAAGGACTCCAACGTTGCACCGACTTTGGAGTGCAACTTTGATGCAACTTTGGAAGGGTGCAACTTGTATACGACTTTGGCTTTGACCAGTGATAATGGACAACTGCTGCATTGTATAACATTCTTCAGGTACGACTTTCATGCAACTTTTGAGGGTTAACATTGAAGTCTATGGTCCTCAAGTTGCATGAAAGTCGGACCAAAGTATGGTCTACTTTGAAGTCGCTGCAACTTTACGTTGCACATATATGAATGGTTATCATTGGAATACATGGGGAACGACTAGTCCTGCGACTTTGATGTTCAACATTGCTTGACAAGTCGCACCCGTGTAAATGGAGCCTTAGGCACAATGACGAACGTTTGGCGCATTACTAGTTAAAATCAGGCTCATCACATAGTAAGGGCTTCTGAAGGGCAGTCTCCACCCAGTTTCTATCCTGATCTGAGGTATAGAGTAATCAACATGACTTCTGCCCTGCTCCTCTTAGGCCATGGCACCAACGCGTTTCACCCCACCTAGAGGGCTTAGTCATGATAAAGCCTTCTGGATGGGGCGAAACACATCAAGACATGGCTTGGGAGAAGCTGGGCTGAAGCTGTCTTGGTTCCTCTATACTCACAAGCTGTTTTTCTGGTGTGTGGCGCTTCCTTCTTGCTCTCTCTACATGTGGAAGCCAGGACAGGCTCTTTTTAGCGCTGGCCCCCACCTTCAATGTGAGTCACTGGAGGCATGTGGGGTGATTGCCTTGAGCACCGTCCCTAAGGGGCTCAAGGCAAACTCTGCATATCAGAAACACGTGTGGCTTTACACACGTTGCCCTAGCCTAAAACCCGTCCTCTTTGCCACCCAACATACGTTACATGGGCGGCAAGAGGTTAACCACTCCAGTACCGGGCACTTTCACCCCCTTCCTGCCCAGGCCGATTTTCAGCTTTTAGCGCTCTCACACTTTGAATGACAATTGCGCGGTCATGCCACACTGTACCCAAATGACATTTTTATCGTTTCTTGAGACAAATAGAGCTTTCTTTTGGTGGTATTTAATCACCTCTTGGGGGTTTTTTTATTTTTTGCTGAACAAATGAAAAAAGATCAAACATTTTGAAAAAAAAAAAAAAAAGTTTTTCTTCATTTCTGTTTAAAAATGTTGTAAATATGTTTTCTCCTTTACTGATGTGCGCTGATGAGGAGGCACTACTATGCAGCACTAATGGGCACCGATAGGTGGCACTAATGGCCATGATGTGCAGAAATGAAAGGCACTGATATGCTGCACTGATAGGTAGCACTTGTGGGGACTGATAGGTGGCACTGGTTGGCACTGGTGGGCACTGATAGTCGTCACTGATGGGCACTGATAGACAGCACTTATGGGCACTGATATGTGGCACTGATGGGCACTGATATGTGGAAATGAAAGGCGCTGATATGCTGCACTGATGGGTAGCATTTATGGGCATTGATAGGTGGTAATGATAGACGGCACTGATGGGCACTGATATGCGGCATTGATAGATGGCACTAATGAGAAGGCACTGGTGGGCACTGAAAGACAGCACTGATGAGCACTGATAGGTGGAAATGATAGGCACTGATATGCTACACTGAAAGGCAGCAATTTTGGGCACTGATAGGTGGCACTGATGGGCACTGATAGGCAGCACCGATGGGCACTGATGGACACTTATAGGCAGCACTGATGGGCACTGATATGCAGCACTGATGGTCACTGATAGACGGCACTAATGAGGAGGCACTGGTGGGCACTGAAAGGCAACACTGATGAGCACTGATAAGCAGCACTGATGGACACTCATAAACAGCACTGATGGGCAGTGATAGGCAGCACTGATGGGCACTGATAGGTGGAAATGATAGGCACTGATATGCTGCACTGATAGGCAGCAATTATGGGCACTGATAGGTGGCACTGATGGGAAGTGATAGGTGGCACTGATGACACTGATAATTGGCACTGATGGGCACTGATAGATGGCACTGATGGGCAGTGATAGGCAGCATTGATGGGCACTCATAGACCACACTGATGAGGAGGCACTGGTGGGCACTGAAAGGCAGCACTAATGGGCACTGATTGGCAATACTGGTGGGCACTGTTAGGCATCACTGATGGGGGTGCACTGATTATCAGAGCAGATGTCCCCACTATAAAAAGCTGATTATTGGCTAACAGCGTGTTAGGAAAGGAATGCCGATAAATGGCACTTCTTATTTACACTGTGATCAGCTGTGATTGGACACAGCTGACCACATGGTAAAGAGCCACGTCACAGGCTCTTTACCGTGATTGGTGATGTGTTCGAGGGACGCACCTCACCACCAATTACCGTGCTGCGCGCCCTGTCCTGAAGGACATCCTGTGACGTCCAGTCAGAAAAGCCACCGTCCGGCCGTCAATCCACTATAGGCCGTGTGGGAAGGTGTTAAAGTGGTTGTAAACTCTTACATATATACCCAGTGAAGTGACTGGCCTCAGGTGATAGCCAGAGATTAAACAAATCCTCCGACATAAGTTGTGCATGTTTATCTGCAGCCTTCTCTTCTCTACATCAATTCAAACTGCATGATTTATAAAGCTTGTCTGAGCTATCAGCAAAAAAAAAGGGTTGGGGAGCTCAAGTTACACTCCGCAGAGCTCAGTGAGGAGAGCCCTGAAAGCTGATTGGAGGGAAAGGACACTCCCCCCCTCTTCACACAGCACACAGGAACAGAGCTGAGGCTGTCAATCTGCTGGAGGTCCCTCCTCTGTCACCATTTTTCTCTTGGTGTCAGAAAAACTTGTCAGAAGTGACTCATGCTGATAGCAGAGGAAGGAGGCAGCAGACAGAAATGGCACTTAGTGCTCTGGACTGAAACAAGTACACACTATAGAGGGATATGCTTTGTTTATATTTCATGTCTGAGGTTTACAACCACTTTAATGTTTCTCCACTCAGTCCCAAACTTGGTCAGATTCACATTTTTATGATAAGAATAATAATAATAAAAAAAAAAGAACCAAATCAAAGCTAATCGAATGCATATGATATTATGGGATATATAATAATTCAATGACCTCCAGGACCAAATTTTTGGAAAACAATCGCGGCTGCGTTTCCTCTGCTGTTGCTATTGTCGCCATCACCGCCATTGTTCCTTTTTGAATCGCTAATCCATTTATTACAGCAGCAGAGAATGATCCGTACACAGCGCCTCCACTGAGCGCATTCAGCGCGGCGGCGTACCGCTACGTGAGGATAAGAGGATAAGATCTTTGTTGCGTAATTCACACGGAGACGGATAATATACAATGTATTCAGGATAACGACTCCGATGAATACAAAAATCCATTTACTCTACAACACGGCACACAATCAGCAATCCGTATTCACACTTTAGTTTACGGTGAAAGGATTACCGAAACAGAATCCCAGCGGGCGGAATGCCGTGCGTGCGAGTGGAGCTAAAGTGTTACATTGTTACCAAAAAGAATACCTGATGACATAGGTGCTTCTGTACTTCCAATCAGCTTAGGTATTGTAGGAGTAATTCGTTCAGAACAAAAATTCCATAATAATAAAACACATCACTTAGTAAAATAAGGAGACGGTAAAATCATGAACTAAAGATAAAAATAAGATTTTTTTTTCATATTAGATAGAGTAACGGAGGATTATAACCCCATGACTGTGTCCCATTGGGGAGATTTCCCTTCACTTCCTGTCCCGATACTACAACAGGAAGTAAGAGGAAATCCCTGGTGGTCACCAGAATTATGCCCCGTACACACGGTCGGATTTTCCAATGGAAAATGTCCGATCAGAGCGTGTTTTCGGAAATTCCGACCGTATGTGGGCTCCATCGGACATTTTCCATCGGATTTTCCGACACACAAAGTTTGAGAGCAGGATATAAAATTTTCCAACAACAAAATCCGTTGTCGGAAATTCCGATCGTATGTACACAAATCTGACGGAAAAAGTGCCACGCATGCTCAGAATAAATTAAGAGATGAAAGCTATTGGTTACTGCCCCGTTTATAGTCCCGAGGTACGTGTTTTACGTCACCGCGTTCAGAGCGATCGGATTTTCCGACAACTTTGTGTGACCGTGTGTATGCAAGACAAGATTGAGCCAACATCCATCGGAAAAAATCCTAGGATTTTGTTGTCGGAATGTCCGAACAAAGTCCGACCGTGTGTACGGGGCATAAGTGTCACCATTGGAACATTTCCCCTCTATTCCTCTTCTGATACAACCCAAAATGTGGGACTTTCTTTTACTTCTGGTGATAATGGTCACCAGGACAGATAAAGAGGGTGAATCTCTGTAATGGGGGCACAGACAGTAATAAAAACCTGACAGGGGTTCTAATCTCAGCTCTCCTTCCCAGCAGTGACTTAGTAGCTCAACTCTCCTTCCCAGCAGTGACTTAGTAGCTCAGCTCTCCTTCCCAGCAATGACTTAGCAGCTCAGCTCTCCTTCCCAACAGTGACTTAGTAGCTCAGCTCTCCTTCCCAGCAGCAACTTAGTAGCTCAGCTCTCCTTTCCAGCAGTGACTTAGTAGCTCAGCTCTCCCCTCCCAGCAATGACTTAGCAGCTCAGCTCTTCTTCCCAACAGTGACTTAGCAGCTCAGCTCTCCCCTCCCAGCAGTGACTTAGCAGCTCAGCTCTCCTTCCCAACAGTGACTTAGTAGCTCAGCTCTCCCCTCCCAGCAGTGACTTAGCAGCTCAGCTCTTCTTCCTAGCAGCGACTTAGTAGCTCAGCTCTCCTTTCCAGCAGTGATTTAGCAGCTCAGCTCTCCCTCCCAGCAGTGACTTAGTAGCTCAGCTCTCCCTCCCAGCAGTGACTTAGTAGCTCAGCTCTCCTTCCCAGCAGTGACTTAGCAGCTCAGCTCTCCTTCCCAGCAGTGACTTAGTAGCTCAGCTCTCCCTCCCAGCAGTGACTTAGTAGCTCAGCTCTCCCTCCCAGCAGTGACTTAGTAGCTCAGCTCTCCTTCCCAGCAGTGACTTAGCAGCTCAGCTCTCCTTCCCAGCAGTGACTTAGCAGCTCAGCTCTCCTTCCCAGCAGTGACTTAGTAGCTCAGCTCTCCTTCCCAGCAGCGACTTAGCAGCTCAGCTCTCCCCTTCCAGCAGTGACTTAGTAGATCAACTCTCCCCTCCCAGCAGTGACTTAGTAGCTCAGCTCTCCTTCCCAACAGTGACTTAGTAGCTTAGCTCTCCCCTCCCAGCAGTGACTTAGCAGCTCAGCTCTTCTTCCCAGCAGCGGCTTAGTAGCTCAGCTCTCCTTTCCAGCAGTGACTTAGCACCTCAGCTCTCCTTCCCAACAGTGACTTAGTAGCTCAGCTCTCCTTCCCAACAGTGACTTAGTAGCTCAGCTCTCCTTCCCAGCAGAGACTTAGTAGCTCAGCTCTCCTTTCCAGCAGTGACTTAGCAGCTCAGCTCTCCCCTCCCAGCAGTGACTTAGCAGCTCAGCTCTCCCCTCCCAGCAGTGACTTAGTAGCTCAGCTCTCCTTTCCAGCAGTGACTTAGTAGCTCAGCTCTCCCTCCCAGCAGTGACTTAGTAGCTCAGCTCTCTCTCTCAGCAGTGACTTAGTAGCTCAGCTCTCCTTCCCAGCAGTGACTTAGTAGCTCAGCTCTCCTTCCCAGCAGTGACTTAGCAGCTCAGCTCTCCTTCCCATCAGTGACTTAGCAGCTCAGCTCTCCTTCCCAACAGTAACTTAGAAGCTCAGCTCTCCCCTCCCAGCAGTGACTTAGTAGCTCAGCTCTCCCTCCCAGCAGTGACTTAGCAGCTCAGCTCTCCCTCCCAGCAGTGACTTAGTAGCTCAGCTCTCCCTCCCAGCAGTGACTTAGTAGCTCAGCTCTCAGCTCTAATATGTGTTTAGATTCTTATTTCACTAGGGTGTTATTTATGATTTATTCAGATATTAATTAGATTTTTTTCATACTTTATAGCAAGCGCTGCCTATAACGTTACATTATATAATTCCTTGTTGGAAATATTAGACAGCAGCAGCAACTCATTATAAGTATCGTCCAACCGGGTGCGGGTGATTTTCTCATTTATAGTTTGGATTCAAAGGGTGCAGAAGAAACTCTGATCTAGACAATGAATGAATAAATACAAATAACAGCACATGATCAGTGAAAGCGCTATGGAGATGAAGTTGAATGCTACTTAATCCTACAACAAGACGTCAACCCCCCCCCCCCCCCCCAAGGCACACATGAGAGTTTCCTGGAACTAAGCTGCACTAAATCTGAAACTTGGAGAACTGGAGTACATTTCTGACTTTAGCACAGCTGCAGCGGTTCCTGGAGAGTATAAAGAATTTAATGACTTGTTGCCTGAAGTTGCTGTTTCCGCCAACTGTATATCAGCATGGGGTCGCTGCGGCTGTATATTACAGCCATTGATCAGATGTTGGCTCTAATGAGCGGGAGGCAGGAGAGAACCAGGAGCGTGGGCTGATAGATGGAATCTACGGTGCCCCCCCACTCCCCCCCCCAGGGGCTTATTTTGTGCAAGTTTAACCATCAGATGCGGCAGTTGCGCTCAGACGATTAAAGGAAATATCGCCTATTTAAGTCTGGGAGCCAGGTTGCGTTCCTCGAACACAGATTACAACCTTTGCCCCCGCGAGCGCCGTTAATGGACGAATTTACATGAAATCTATATTAGGACACCACTGGTCTACGGGTGAACAGAAGACGCCGCAGACGGTTATTGCCGAGCCGATTCTGGACACTTCATTAAACGAGGCCGCTCTTGCTTTTTATAGGCGCGCATTCTGTTCGGGGGGGTGCGAATCCAACATTGAAATTGATCTGTTGTCGCAAAGGAAGGGATATGCAGCTGGATTTGCAAACTTTGGTTAAGAGTTATTTTTTATTTATTTTTTTACAAACCATTTGGAATTTAAAGTGTATTTATCGCCTGTTGCATTTTTCATTGAAATCAATTGAAACACATATCAAAATACATGATGACGCGAGTTAATGTGCTTTGTCGGGCGTTTTCAATGGGCGTTGCAATGCATATTGTATTGAATGGCAACACACATCATAGTTTCCTTTTATTCCCGTGGTGTGTGAAACACACCCAGACTAACACCCAGTGCAAGAAAAAAGTGCACACACAAAAAGTGAGAACACAAAAAAGTTAACAGGGTGTACACATGGACCTCCTCCAAAGAGGAAGGGCCCTTATCCTGATCCCCCATGGCGCAAGGCTCCTTATGCCGCGTACACACGAGCGGACTTTTCGACTGGACTAGTCCGACGGTATATCCGACGGACTTTTGGCAGACTTCCGACGGACTTTCCGAACAAACAGACTTACCTACACATGATCACACCCAAGTCCGACGGATTCGTACGTGATGTCGTACGACCGGACTAAAATAAGGAACTAAAATAGCCAGTAGCCAATAGCTGCCCTAGCGTCGGTTTTCGTCCGTCGGACTAGCATACAGACGAGCGGACTTTTCGACCGGACTCAAGTCCATCGGAAAGATTTGACACATGTTCCAAATCTAAAGTCCATCAGATTTTTGACCGAAAAAGTCTGCTGCAGGACACGATGAAGCCCACACACGGTCGAAATTGTCCGCCAGACTCGGTCTGTTGGACCAGTCTGGTCGTATAGTCCGCTCGTGTGTACGCGGCATAACAGTGACTGAGATAATCACTGGTCCACCTAGCCAAAACCATTCTCTGGTACTGTAGGTCTGCCGAAACAGACCGACCCCAAGTATGAGCTGGGGCTACCCTGAAGGGAGACCTCATGAGAGAGAGCGAACTAAGCCAGAAGGCCATATCCACCCCCTCCCAAGACTTTCAGGACATATACCCTACTAATCAAGCTGTGAATAAAGTATACCATGCCAAAAAAAAAAAAAGGACAAATGAGATAAAACACACAAATAAAAGTGGGGAAAGGGAAGTGGAGAAGTGCAGTAGTGCCATACCACGACCGGCCGTTCGGCCAGGAATCAAAAATTCCTCTGGTCCCAGCCCTAGTGGCAGGTGTTAAAAAAAAAGTGTGTAATGGTGCAGTGACCAAAGTGACAAAAAACTCCAGATGAGTTCCCCCACCTGCGTGAATTACAACACCCCTGGCCAAGGCACACCAGCGGCACATGCACCACAGGCTTCTCTCACAGCCCGGCCTTCGGGCCAGACAAATGCAGCCCCATCCCTACCAGGAGGCATCAGAATTTAGACAGCTTAGCTAGAGCCTTGCCTACAACTAGGGACAAGCCTTATACAAGGCCGGATTCAACCCAGGAGGAAAAAGGCCTTCCCACCACCCAGGAGGAAAAAGGCCATCCCACCACCATGACCATTCCTTACCAATTACATCAGAAGGAATACTCGCCAGGGCCCCTATCCATCTAAGGGCACTGGCAATCTGTTGATAAGAACAGATACTACATTTGATCTTAGCTAAAAGGTCGAGAAGTGATAGACATCATAGTGCATTAGTGAGCATTGTGATAGGTTTACGCGCATCAATGTACATCATAGCAAATGTTGAAGCATGTCTTACGGCAGCCTTTCTCAACTGTGGTGTCACAGCATCCTAGTGTGCCGTCTTGGGGTTGTCAAGGGTCTTACGATGTATCATGTGTTTCCATGGTCTCTGGACCACCCCTTTCATTCATTGGGTTTCAGTTCTTTCAATCATGGAGGCTCAGCATCACGTTTGGGTGTTATCTAGGGCAGTTCGCCCACTCCTTCAGACTGACATCAACCCATCAAGACAGTTTGATATTTGCATAACTCCTCCCAAGAGCCAGCCCACTGCTTGCATCAGGACTGAGGGCGCTTGAGGGGAGTACTGAGGCGGGGTGCTGTGATGTTTTCAGGAAGCTATAACCAGTACCCTGCCAGCCTTTCCCACCAGCCATAACGTACTTACATTAAATAGAGGAGCACAGAGTCCCAGTGAGGTCTGAAATATAGCACGTAATAAAAATGAGGGATGGGGGGTGTCAGTGGATGAAAGATGGGGGTGTGTCAGTAAATGAGAGAGGTTGGAGTTTTGGTGGGTGAGAGATTGGGGCATGTAGGTTGATGAGAATTGGGGATGTGCTGGTGAGTAAGAGATGGGGGTGTTCCAGTTGATAAGATGTGAGGGCGTGCTAGTAGATGAGAGAAGGGGGCATATTGGTAGATGAAAGATGGGGACATATTGGTAGATGAGAGATGGGGGCATGTTGATGGATGAGGGATGGGGCTGTTATGAAAGATGAAAGCTAGGGTGTAGTGGTGGATGAGAGATGAAGGGTACTGATGGATGAGAAATGGGGGCATACCAAGGGATGAGAGATGGGGACATGTCAGTGGATGAGAGATGGGGACATGTCAGTGGATGAGAGATGTGGTCATGCCCATGGATGAGAGGTGGGATTGCAATGGTGGATGAGAGATGGGGGTATGCTGGGTGATGAGAGATGGGGCGTGGGGGCATACCAAGGGATGAGAGATGGGGATGTGTCAATGGATGTAAGATAAGGGCATATCAGTAAATGAGAGATGGGAACATGCTGGCGGATGAGAGATGGAGGTGTGTCAATGGATTAGAGATGGAGATGTGCCGGTTTATGAAACATGAGGACGTATCAGTGGATAAGAGATTGGGGTATAATTGTGGATAACACATAAGGGTGTATGTCAGTGGATGAGAGGTGGGGGTTTACTGGTTGAATAAGAGATGAGGGAAGACCAGTAGATGAGAAATGGGGGCTTTCTGGATAAGATATGGGGGGAATACTGGTGGGTGAGAGATGGGGGCATACTGGAGGATGAGAGATGGGAGTGTACTAGTGGATAAGAGATGGGGCATACTGGTGGATAAGAGATGGGGGCATACTGGTGGATGAGAAATGGGGGCATACTGGTGGATGAGAGATGGGGTAGTCTGGTAGGTGAGAGACAGGGATGAGAGATGGGTTGGTCTGGTAGATAAGATATGGGAGTGTGTTGGTGAATAAGAGATAGGGGTGTGCCATTGGATGAGAGATGGAAGTAGTCTGGTATATGAGAGACAGGGGTGTACTGGGGGATAAAAGACGGGGGTGGTCTGGGTACATGAGAGACAAGGGTGTTCTGGTGGATGAGAGATGGGAGTGGTCTGGTAGATGAGAGATGGGGGTGTGTTGGTGAATGAGAGATAGGTGATAGGTGTGTGCCGGTGGATGAGAGATGGGGGTGGTCTGGTAGATGAGAGATGGGGGTGGTTTGGTAGATGAGAAAAAGGGGTGGTCTGGTAGATAAGATATGGGATTGTGTTGGTAAATGAGAGATAGGGGTGTGCCAGTGGATGAGAGCTGGAAGTAGTCTGGTAGATGTGATAGAGGGGTGTGCTGGTGGATGAGAGATGGGGATGGTCTGGGTACATGAGAGACAAGGGTGTTCTGGTGGATGAGAGATGGGGTGGTCTGGTAGATGAGAGATGGGGGTGTGTTGGTGAATGAGAGATGTAGGTGGTCTGGTAAATTAGAGATGTGGGTGTGTTGGTGAATGAGAGATACTGTAGGGGTGTGCCGGTGGATTAGAGATGGGGGTGGTCTGATAGATGAAAGATGGGGGTGGTCTAGTACATGAGACATGGAGATGTGTTGGTGAATAAGAGATAGGTGTGTGCCGGTGGATTAGAGATGGGGGTGGTCTGATAGATGAGAGATGGGGGTGGTCTAGTACATGAGACATGGAGATGTGTTGGTGAATAAGAGATAGGTGTGTGCCGGTGTGTGCCGGTGGATTAGAGATGGGGGTGGTCTGATAGATGAGAGATGGGGGTGGTCTAGTACATGAGACATGGAGATGTGTTGGTGAAGAAGAGATAGGTGTGTGCTGGTGGATTAGAGATGGGGGTGGTCTGGTAGATGAGAGATGGGGGTGGTCTGGTAGATGAGACATGGGGATGTGTTGGTGAATAGGGGTGTGCTGGTGGATGAGAATTGGTGTTGTCTGGGAGATGAGAAATGGGGGTTTGTTGGTGAATGAGACATAGGGGTGTGCCAGTGGATGAGAGATGGGGGTGGTCTGGTAGATGAGACATGGGGGTGTACTGATAGATGAGAGACAGGGGTGTGCTGATGCCTTCAATGCTCTATCCCATAGGGGCTTCTGTACACAATGGTCACTGACATACCCCAGCTATCATGTAGTCAATGAGACTGTGATTGGTTTCAAATCCAAACCTATAAATACGATTTTACTGGGATGGCTACAGATCAGCTTTAAAAAGAAAACCCACTTTACATGTTCCTATAGTGTTCTCTTGCTTTGTAAATAATAGCTTCCCTTTAAATTGTTGGAAAATAAATTAAATAGTATCACAATCAGCCATACCTGACCTCTCAAAGGGTTAAAACATACCGCTATAAAATGGCAACAGGCAGACCGCATGAAGACAGTATAAACTTATTACAAAGTATCTTTTACACTTAAGCAAATTAAAAGCAGGTGATTAAATAATTCTGCAGACTGTGTCAAGAAAACAATTACCCGCGATCAGTCTATTGTCGTCGCGCCTCAATGTCTTTGGTAATTAAAGTTTATTGTTGAGTTAAAATACTGAAGGAAGTGTAGGCACAAACAATATCAGCTGACTATTGTTTTATGACAAGTCAAAACTGCTGCCCTTTACAGAATGGCTTAGCCGGCTATTCATTCCGCCGCGGCTGTCCGCGTATTTGATGTTACTAGAGATGAAACGTGGGGGTGATCAAGCTTACAGTAAAATCATAACATCAAAAAATACCTAAAGATGAGCAAATATTGAAAAACATTCAATCCATTGCTAATTTGTCCAATTTGAACCTGTAGACTATTTTTTTTTGGGTTCGAAGCCGCAACAGCACCTGTTATGGGGGGGCTGGCAAGAATGTGGGCCCCCTGCTAATACCAAATCATGAGCATTTTCATTCTAGAATTTCTTTTTAACCACTAAGGAAGGTCTGATGATCACATGAACACTGTGATTGGCTATCACAGTGGTCACATGATTGGGAGCCAGTTCCACCAGCTCCCAATCATTTCCAGAGACCTGGAGCTGCCTCTGACAGCTTGGTCACTGTGCTAGGAGCATAGACAGAAAGCTCAGCTGCCTGTGGATGCATATGGATGGCACGCGGGCCCTAAAACCTCACCCTCTTTGCCACTGCACATATGTGTTACGTGGCCGTCAACAAGTTAAGAGAGGTTACATCTGATGACCAAAAAGGGGGTTCAGGAAATGTAGGGAGCGTTACGTGCAACTTACATTAAAGTGGACCTTTAGATAACTTTACAAGTCTTCATGAATAAACTCCTGGCATGTCACAATATATTGTAGCAGTATCACTTTTTCAAAAAGGTTCCACCTTTTATCATTAAACAGCCATCTTTGAGCTCAAGTCAGGTGACTTTGCCTAGGCTGAGATGATGCCATCAGCCTGCTGCAGGCAGGAGGAAACATTTTCTCAGTCTCCTCTCCCCCTAGTGCTCAAACTGCAACATTGCAACTTGTAACAAAGAAACACCTTAATTCATTCTCCCCATTGACCCAAAATCTCCTGATTTTTACTGAAATTTTGGGAAAATGGAAATTCTAAATTTTGCACATCGTCAGAACCAGGCACTGCCCAGCAGAGCCACCAATACAATTTGCCAAAGTCGATAGTGGGCCACAAGGACACAATTGTGACGAGAGGAAAATAAATTCAGTTTTACAAATTGCAACAAAAAACATTTACGTCTAGAAAAATAATTGCACATTTGCTCATTAAGTCCAGAATAGGCTTGTCCCTGTTCAGATAATACAAAGATACAGTATTTCAATTCTGTTTTGAATAGCATGGTGAGACATTTGAAAGGGGATTCTGCAAGCCTCAGGTGCTCTTTAAAGCCCACTGCACTCATATAAACACCTTAATTCATCCTCCCAATTGACCCAAATTGATGCAAGTTCCCCAAAATCTGATTTTTTAAAATTCAAACTGAATGGAAACCCTCAGTTTTGCTCATCTCTAGTCAAAACCAAGTGCTGCCAGTGGCCACCATTACAATTTGACAAAATCTTTTGAGGTCCACAAGGACACAGTAAAGTGAAGGACCATGAAGAAGGGAAAACACATTCAGCTTTACATTTTGCAAAAAAAGAAAAAAAAAAACACATCTAGAAAATTAAGTCCAGAATCAGCTTATCTCTGCTTCAATAATATCCCAGATATCAGTTTTGTTTTGGATAGGGTAGTGAGTCATCTACAAGAAGATTCTACAAGCCTCAAGCCACCTCAATCCACACTCCCCACTGACCCAGAATGGTAAAATTTCCCCCAAATTTCCCAATTTTTATTAACATTTCATGAAAAAGTTTGCTTATCCTTAGTCAGAACCAAGTCCTGCCAGTGGCCACCATTGCAATTTAAGAATATCAGGGTCCCCAAATACACAGCAAAGTGAAGAACCATTAAGAAGGGAAAATGCATTCAAGTTTATAATTTACAACAAAAACAATGTACATCTACTAAATTAAAGGTACATATTTTCTTAAAGTCAGGGATCAGCTTGTTCCTGCTTGAATATTATGCCAAATATCAATTCTGTTTTGGCTAGGGTAGTGAGTCATCTAGAAGAAGATTCTACAAGCCTCAAAACTACATTAATTCACACTCCTTATTGACCCAAAATGACCACATTTCCTCAAAATCTCACAATGTTTATTGAAATTTTTGGCAAAATAGAAACTTTAGACTTTTGATACTGCCCACAACCAACAATATAATCTGCCAAAGTCCATTGGGGTCCACAAGGAGAACCATGAAGAACCATGAAGAAGGGAAAATACATTCAATTGTACAATCTGCAAAAAAAAAAAAAAATACTAATATCTAGAAAATAAAAGGTACATTTTCTCTTTAAGTCCGGAATCGTCTTGTTCCTGCTTGAATAATACACCAAATATCAATTCTGTTTTGGATATGGTGGTGGGTCATCTGGATGGAGATTCTACAAGCCTCAAACCAGCTCATTTCACACTCCACATTGACCCACAATGGCTAAATTTTCTCAATATATCTCAACTTTTTTTGAAATTTTGGGGAAATAGAAACTCTTGATTTACTCATGCCTGGTCAGAACCAGGTACTGCCCAGAACTACCAATATAATTGGCCAAAGTCTAATGGGGTCCGCAAGGACACAGTAAAAGTGAAGAACCACGAAGAAGGGAAAAAACATAAAATTTTACACTGAAAAAAAAAAAAATCTAGAAAATAAAAGGTACATTTTCTCTTTAAGTCCGGAATCGTCTTGTTCCTGCTTGAATAATACGCCAAATATCAATTCTGTTTTGGATAAGGTGGTGATTCATCTTGAAGATTGACCCAAAATGGGGAAATTACCTCAACATTTCACGATTTTTATTACCATACCATTACCATACCAATATAATTGGCCAAAGTCTATTGGGGTCCGCAAGGACACATCAAAAGTGAAGAACCACGAAGAAGGGAAAAAACATAAAATTTTACACTGAAAAAAAAAAAATCTAGAAAATAAAAGGTACATTTTCCCTTTAAGTCCGGAATCGTCTTGTTCCTGCTTGAATAATACGCCAAATATCAATTCTGTTTTGGATAAGGTGGTGATTCATCTTGAAGATTGACCCAAAATGGGGAAATTACCTCAACATTTCACGATCTTTATTACCATACCATTACCATACCAATATAATTGGCCAAAGTCTATTGGGGTCCGCAAGGACACATCAAAAGTGAAGAACCACGAAGAAGGGAAAAAACATAAAATTTTACACTGAAAAAAAAAAAATCTAGAAAATAAAAGGTACATTTTCCCTTTAAGTCCGGAATCGTCTTGTTCCTGCTTGAATAATACGCCAAATATCAATTCTGTTTTGGATAAGGTGGTGATTCATCTTGAAAATTGACCCAAAATGGGGAAATTGCCTCAACATCTCACGATTTTTATTACCATTCCGGGGGGAATAGAAACCCTCGATTTTGCTCATCCCTAAGTCAGAAACAGGTACTGCCCACAGCTACCAATATAAGTTGCCAAAATCTATTGGGGGCCACAAGGACATTGCAAAATGAAGAATCACGGAAAGGAGAAAACGCATTACATTTTGCAATTTACAACAAAAAATAAAGGTTCATTTACACTTACAGTCCAGAATCGGCTCAATAAAATTGGAAGCATATCAATTCTGTTTTTGGATTGGGTGACAAGGCATCTGGAAGGAGGTCCTGCAAGCCTCAGGAGCTCTTTAAAGCCCACTGTGCTCTTTAAAAAATAAAATAAAATAAATAAATGATAAAATTCACACTCCCTATTGACCCAAAATGGTTACATTTCCCAAAAATCTCTTAATTTTTATTCAAATTTGGGAAATGGAAATCTTCAATTTTGCTCATCTCTAGAGTCAGAAACTGCCAGTGGTCCGCATTACTATATTCCAAAGTCTATTGAGGGTCAGGAGGAGACAGCAAAGTCAAGAATCATAAACGTACATTAAATTTTACAATTTGCAAAAAAAAAAAAAAAAAATGACATCTAGAAAAACAAAGGCACTATTTCTCTTTAAGTCCGGAATCGTCTTGTCCCTGCTCGAATAATACACAGAATATCAATTGCATTTCAAGTGGGCAAGAAACTCAAATTCTACGCTCTTGAGCACAAGTGGACTCGATTGGGTTGTTGAGACCCATCCTCTTTTTTTTTTTTTTATCCTTGAGGAGTGAAAAGTTTGTTTAAAAATTGAACAGATGTTTAATTGCTTTTAAAACTTGAGCCCCAAAGCACAGCACATAAATATGACAGAAAATACAATGTGCGTGGTTGTTTTTACAGCAGCAACTCGTATATCCAAGAGACAAACGTCGAGGACTGATGAAAATGACAAAAAAAAGAAGAATATTTTATAATTTTTTATTTATTTTTTGTAACAAGTCCTCTTGCCAAGAGCTTCATAATGAAATACATTAGTTACATTTTCCACCGTGATAAAATTAGATCCTCTTGTTGCTCTTGAAGAATTTCATCCATTATAAGCGGAACTAAACTTAAAAAAAACACCGGGAGGTAGAGATTTTCTATAGAATAAACTTTTTTCTTGGGCTCCTGGCGACTTTTTGTTTTTTGTGTACACTGTGCAGCGTATGCGTCATCCGATATACAGCCCAGCTTTATTCTCAGCATGGTGAGCCACTGGCCAGGGGTTTCAATAATGATATGCATTTGTTTAATTTTAAACTGTGATAAAATTGGATCTTTGTGTTGGTCTTGAAGAGCTTTGCCTATTAAAGCAGAATGAAACTTTCTTTAACTACTTCAATGCCGGACACTTTTCCCCTCTTCCTGCCCAAAAAAATTCTCTTACCCTCTTTAGGGGAATCAAGAAATCTTCTGGGGTCTGTTGAAACCATGGAGGCTCAGCATCACATGGGGGGGGGGCATTACCTAGGGAGGTCTACTTGAATATACAGCCTTCCTAGGAACACCCACTTCTCCAGACTGACACTCGCCCATCAAAGCATTTTGATATTTGCAGAACTCCTCCCACTGTTTGCATAAGGGCTGGGGGCTCTTAGGAGGAGTACCGGGGCAGGTGGCTGTGATGTTTTCCGAAAGCTTTTTACGGCAACCTGCTGGCCCCTCCCACCAGCCATGATGTGCGTGGATTGCATATAGAAGCACAACAACCCAGGGATGATGTCACTAAACCTAAAATAAGTATTTCATGTTTTTTTTTATTATTATCATTTGAAATTAAAAAAAAATTATTTAAAAAAAAAAAATATATATATATATATATATATATTTTTTTTTTTTTATTTTAATTTTTTTTTTTTTTTTTAAATAAATGTATTAAAAAATATTTAAAAATATAATTAGTATTTTGATGAGGGAGGAATAACAGGAGAATAACAAGTTAATCTGATGTAAAGTCCTCTTTAAAGGTATCAAGAAATCTTCTGGAGCCTTTTGAAATCATGGAGGCTCAGCATTACATGGGGGGCATTGCCCCTGACGATCTACTTGAATATACAGCCTTCCTAGGAACACCCATTCCTCCAGACTGACATCCGCCCATCAAGGCATTTTGATATTTGAATAACTCCTCCCCCCTGTGTTGTATCCGGGCTGAGGGCTCTTGGGAGGAGTAGTGAGTCAGGGTGAGTCAGGGTGCTGTGATGTTTTCCGAAAGCCTTGAATAGCACCCTTCTGGCCCCTCCCACCAGCCATGATCTGCCTACATTGCATACGGAAGAACAAAGACCCAGGGAGGATGTCACTGAGCCTAAAATAAAGTATGTAATTATATTTTTTTTATTTAAATTAAAAAAAAAAAATTGAAAATATTTTTATATTTACATTTTTATTAAAAAAAAATTTATTTAAAAAAAATGTATTAAAAAAAGTTTAAAAATATCATTAGTATGTTGATGGCGGGGGGGGGGGGGACAGGAGAAAAAATTATTCTGATGCTAGGTCCACTTTAAGGGTATAAGAAATCTTCTGGAGCTTGTTGAAATCATGGAGGCTCAGCATCACATGAGGGCAGGGCCATCTTTAATAGTGATTGGACCCTGGGTAAACATTTTCTTGGTGGTAGGCAAGACACACCTGTCGTTGTATCACAATTACATATCAATGCCGCCGGTCCACGGCTATTTACATATTAATGCTGCCGTTATTTACGTATGAATGACGGTTATTTACATGTAAACACAGGGTCTGCAGGTGAGTCATCTGTACACGGCAATAAAGCAGAGTTGGGCAGCATTAATAACAGAACTTCACACTGAGATATCAGGACACAGCACGGGACTAAAACTTCAAGGGATAAGGGAAATTAAACTGGGATAGTTGGCAAGTATGAGGCAGCTGCTTTGGGCCCTGCAACAATGATGGGGCCCAGGGCAGCTGCCCCTTTTGCCCTGCCTTAAAGATGGCCCTACATGGGGGCATAACCTAGGGTGGTCTACTTTCAAATACAGCCTTCCTAGGAATGCCCCTTCCTCCAGATTGACATCCGCCTATCAAGGCATTTTGATATTTTGCAGAGTACTGAGGCAGGGGGCTGTGATGTTTTCAGAAAGTTTTGTACAGCATCCTGATAGCCCCTCCCACCATCCATGATATGCCATCATTGCATAAAGAAGCACAAAGACCGAGGGATGATGTGACTAAGCCTAAAATAAATATTTTTTATTTTTTTATTTAATTTTTTTAAAAATATCTTTGTTTAAAAACTTTTTTGTTTCAATTTCTGTAAAAACTATTTTCATTTAAAAAATATAATAATGGTAAAAATTATTTTTATTTAAAAACATTTTTTTAATTCAATTTTTGGAAAAACTATTTTCATTTAAAAAATATAATAATGGTAAAAAAATTATTTTTATTTAAAAACATTTTTTTAATTCAATTTTTGGAAAAACTATTTTCATTTAAAAAATATAATAATGGTAAAAAAATTATTTTTATTTAAAAACATTTTTTTATTTCAATTTTTGGAAAAACTATTTTCATTAAAAAAAAAAAAAAAATATATATATAATAATGTTAAACATTAATTTTATTTAAAAATATTTTTTTTTTTATTTAAAATTTTTGTAAAAAAGATGTTTATTAAAAAATAAATGTATTTAAAAAAATATTTAAAAATATAATTTTTATGTTGATTGGGGGGGGGGGGGGTGGAACAGGAGAATGACAAATTAGTCTGATGCTAGGTCCACTTTAAGGCTATCAAGAAATCTTCCAGAGCCTGTTGACTTTCACAAGTCATCATTAGGCAATGGCGGAGTGTTTCCAGCCTAGCGCACTTCGTATATTGCCTCTCCACGCTTGTCACCGGCTGCTGTGCTGTAATAGGTGCTCACTGATCCTCGCGCACAACAGCTGACAACGTTTATTTATTTATTTATTTATTTTTTCTTCCACCTTTGAAGATAAAAATAAACTGTTTTATGTCACAAAAAAAAAATTAAAGAAAAAAACCAAGACAAAGAGAAAACAGGAAGCGGAAGATCATTTCAGTTGTGGCACATCTGATCCGCTCCAGGACAGCAATTAAATTCAAATAAGGCTTTTTGTATGTTGATGAGTTTTCTCCTTTAATTCATTAGTCATTATGTGTTTTCTAAGTTGCCGTTTCCTGCGCAGTCAGATCAATTAGGCGGAGACCGGCAGAGACGTGTAAATTCTTCATTTTGCCGGGGCCCCAGTGGCAGACCTACAGTACACAAAGCTTTTTGTATTCTCGCAGTCTGTCTCAGAAGAAAGATTTGCTTAATTTTGCTTTTGCAAATGGAAGGTTGGCGCTTCTTCGTTTTAAAGCGTAACTCAGGGAATAGGAAAAACAATCTTCATCCGACATGACAAGGATTAAAATGCTCGATATTGGCTAGGGTACTGGGGAAAAAAGGACTTTACCTTAGGTTATCCCGCATTCCCCAGGCAGCCGGCGCTCACGTCTTCTCTCCCATGCTTTGGGTTGATGACAGGCCCTTGGGGTCCTCATTGCAAGGTCCTCTTTAAGGGTATCACCCGTAAAGAGGACCTTGATGGTCCTGCATGGTAAATGATGACGATTCAACAAGGTGTTGGAAACGTTCCTCAGAAATTTTGGCCCATAGTGACATGATAGCATCACGTAGTTGGTACAGGTTTGTCGGCTGCACATCCATGATGCCAATCTCCAGTTCCACCACAACCCAAAGGTGCTCTATTGGATGGAGATCTGGTGAGTGTGGAGGCCATTGGAGTACAGGGACCTCATTGTCCAGTGGTGAGATGATTGGAGCTTTGTGACATGGTGCATTATCCTGCTGGAAGGAGTCATCAGAAGATGGGGACACTGTAGTCATAAAGGGATGGACATGGTCAGCAACAATACTCAGGTAGGCCGTGGAGTTTAAACGATGCTCAATTGGTACTAAGGGGCCCAAAGTGTGCCAAGAAAATATCCCCCCCACCATTACACCACCACCACCAGCCTGAACCGGTGATACAAGGCAGGTTGTGCATGAAAATCCCAGTAGATCAGCAGTTTTTGAAATACTCAGACCAGCCATCTGGCACCAACAACCATGCCACGTTCAAAGTCACTTAAATCCCCTTTCTTCCCCATTCTGATGCTCGGTTTGAAATTCAGCAAGTCATTTTCACCACGTCTAGATGCCTAAATGCATTAAGTTGCTGCCATGTTACATACTGTAGTAGGTGAGGTTGAAAAAAGACACAAGTCTATCAAGTCCAACCTATGTGTGTGATTATATGTCAGTATTACATCGTATATCCCTGTATGTTGCGGTCGTTCAGGTGCTTCTCTAATAGTTTTTTGAAACTATCGATGCCCCCCCGCTGAGACCACCGCCTGTGGAAGGGAATTTCACATCCTTGCCGCTCTTACAGTAAAGAACCCTCTACGTAGTTTAAGGTTCAACCGCTTTTCTTTTCATTTTAATGAGTGGTCACAAGTCTTGTTAAACTCCCTTCCATGAAAAAGTTTTATTCCTATTGTGGGGTCACCAGTACGGTATTTGTATATTGAAATCATATCCCCTCTCAAGCGTCTCTTCTCCAGGTAGAATAAGTTCAGTGCTCACAACCTTTCCTCATAACTAATATCCTCCAGACCCTTTATTAGCTTTGTTGCCCTTCTTTGTACTCGCTCCATTTCCAGTACATCCTTCCTGAGGACTGGTGCCCAGAACTGGACAGCATACTCTAGGTGCGGCCGGACCAGAGTCTTGTAGAGCGGGAGAATTATTGTTTTATCTCTGGAGTTGATCCCCTTTTTAATGCCAATATTCTGTTTGCTTTGTTAGCAGCAGCTTGGCATTGCATGCCATTGCTGAGCCTATCATCTACTAGGACCCCCAGGTCCATTTCCATCCTAGATTCACCCCAGAGGTTCTCCCCCCAGTGTATAGATTGCATTCATATTTTTGACACCCAAACGCATTATTTTACATTTTTCTACATTGAACCTCATTTGCCATGTAGTCGCCCACCCCATTAATTTGTTCAGATCTCCCTGCAAGGTTTGCACATCCCGCAGAGTAGTTATTGCCCTGCTTATCTTAGTATCGTCCGCAAATACAGAGATTGAACTGTTTACCCCGTCCTCCAGGTCATTTATGAACATTGGTCCCAGTACAGAACCCTGGGGGACCCCACTACCTACCCCTGACCATTCCGAGTACTCCCCATTTATCAGCACCCTCTGAACTCGCCCTTGTAGCCAGTTTTCAATCCATGTACTCACCCCATGGCCTCCAATATTCTTTCTCGGTTTCCCCCCTACGTTAGCTATGGACTCACGCCCTGGGGTGAAATGCTAGCTCGCCCCAACCTCTGGAGGTGCTATCCTGCCTTCGGGTGTCAGAGGGGTTGCTACATTAAAAATTAGTTGAATTATTTAGCAATCTTTTTCAGTTGCTTGCTTATTGTTATGCTGGCATCAGTACAATTTTTTCTATTTTTGTTCCTATGATTTTCATACTAATTATAATTCCCTCCCAAAGACATTTGTATCCATTAAGCATTGTATACATTGTATATGTCACTTGCCGCCTCTGATTCCCGTTACAGATCCCGTCAGAGGGGAATGACAGGAAATAGATCATGGAAGGAGCTGCTTACTAATCATCTGTTGTGATTGTGAGATTGCCTATGGCAAGCTCCGGGGCTCTGTCTACGGAGAGATCAAGCATTCTATCAGTAGTCACAGTGCTCGCATGTTTTCCCATTCATCTTCTCCTACCACAGGTTCACTTTAAAACATGCAACAGGTCCCGGAGTGCCCAGGAAATGTTTTCACAAGGAGATTACTTTTTTTTTTCTTCTTAAAAAAAACCCAAAACTTTAGTAAAGGAGATATAAACCCTGAATAAATGTCACTTAGTTCCCCTGGCATGTGGTGTATCATAAAATATTGTTTTTTTCTAATATATACTAATAGACCCCATTCACATCTGAGCGTAGTGGGAACGCTCCCATTTTTTCACACGCGGGTTGCTGCGCTTAGGGCAGCCCTTTCAAATGTCATGTGACAAAAGCCCCAAAGCAGCTCCAGAACCTTTTCGGTTGTGGAGCGCTGGGCGTTCTTCAGTACATATTTATGAGCAGTTGTGAAGGCTTTGTAGCCAAAACGCGTCAGTATATATATATATATATATATATAGACTGTACTCGTGTATGCATTTAACGAATAAAGTACTTTTATTCAAGAGCATCCGAGTTGCCAGCCTTCCTGATTCAAATATTTCGGAGCACTTGTCGTGCGTTTTGTCCCATGGCAAAAAGCGCATCTGCTTCCCGCGTTTGGGGTGCCCTTAACAATTTATGACACCACAAGTGCAACTCAAGATTGCGGCACACTCCTGAAATGTGCTTCTGCTGCCTTGCGACTGGGGTGCCATTACCAATTAGAGGCACTATAAGCGCAACCCACAATTGCAGCACGTTCCCGAAAAATGCAGCAAAATGCACATTTTTGTGTGTTTTGTTGGCGGTCTTAGTGGTTGCAAATGTTTTTCCCTGTTTGGAAATTTGCTCTGTGACACAAAGAGGGTCAAATGAATTGCCTCCAATGCTCAGTTGCAGTGACCATTTTAGGGAAAGACCTTTGGCTGCGGAGTGTCTTTAACCCTGGGGGTGGCCATTTTAGGTGAGCTGATATGTTTGCTGTACAAATTGGGATTGGCCAAAGGAGGACACAGAGAAAAGGTATATAGACTGCTGTGCATCCTGCTGGGAGGTGGTGAGGACTTTGTGCAGATGCCTATATGAGGGTTTGGAGGAACTCCAAGTGCTCCAACACCAGAATTGGGCCCCAACATACTGGCAAGTAGCATTGCCATTTTTGGTGAGCTGATATGTATGCTGGATGGATTGTGGTTGGCTGAAAGAGGACACAGAGGAAAGGAATATGGACTGCTGTGCATGCTAGGATGATAAGGGCCTGCTGGGAGGTGGCGAGGCCATTGTGGGAGACAGACCTTGCAGCAGGCTGTCAGAACATTTTGCCACTGCATCAGGGATGCAGAGAGGCAGACATCTTCTGGTACATGAGAACTCCACTGTAGCTGACTGGTGCTGCTGCCTGATCGTTGGGGATAACCCCACTGCTGCTGAACCACCAAAGGAGAACAGAAGGAGATCAGCTGTCACCCCAGGAGTTGGTGAGAGGCTGCTGGTCAAATCCTATTACACCCTACTAAAGAGCAACAGTATTATTTGCTTGGAAGGTGCTTGAGTAGGCGCCTATACCCAGGCTGGAGGAGCTTTTCTTGAGCGCACCAACACCAGATTTGGGCCCCAACATTCTGGCCAGTAGGTGCCTATACCCAGGCTGGAGGAACTTTGCTCGAGTGCACCAACACCCGATTTGGGCCCCAACATTCTGGCCAGTAGGTGCCTATACCCAGGCTGGGGGAACTTTGCTTGAGTGCACCAACACCAGATTTGGGCCCCAACATTCTGGCCAGTAGGGAAGAGACTTGATAAAGACCGCTGAACTATTATCTTAGCTAGTAACTCAGATGTGTCTGGAAAGTCTTGCTTGGACCTCAGTCATGATGATATTTTGTCCCATGTGATGTCCCTGGATCACAGGGTCACCCTCATTTAGGTTGGAAAAGTACCCCATAAGGCGCACATCCTAAAAGAGGAACAGTATTTTTTTCTTGGGACACAGCACAGGCACCTATACCCGGGTTGGAGGAACTTTGCCTGAGTGCTTCAACACCAGATTTGGGCCCCAACTATCTGGCCAGTAGGGAAGGGGCTTGATAAAGACCATTGAACTATTATCTTAGCTAGTGTCTCAGATGTGCCTGGAAAATCTTGCTTGGACCTCAGTCCTGATGATGTTGTGTCCCTGGATCACAGTGTCACCCTTATTTAGGTTGGAAAAGTATCCCATAAGCCGCACATCATCGCAAGTCCACTGTAAAGGAGTATGTGGCAGTCTCAGCCAGGGCTCCAAGCAGGCCACGCCCCCAACATTTTTCACTCAGAGGAACTGCAGTCTGCTCACATAATTTGTAATAAAAAATATCTTTGCCATTCTGAAGCTTCCCTCCAACCACTTTACATATTATTTTATATATAATGTGATTCTGTACTTGCCAAATATGCTGCAGAAATCTCCCCTCCACTGAGTCTGGCTGCAGCCATTTTAACTGTGGGCAGCTGAAGCTGCTGCCTGTTCACTTCCTGGATTTACACAGACACACAGAGGCACACCTCCAGCTCTGCAGGTCTCATTGGCCCTCTTATGACTCACCACCTCCCCCTTCCTATCAAACTATCAAAAGAGTGAGAGAGAGAGAGCTGTGTATAATGTCATAAGCCTAGGCTAATGACCAGACAAGAAACAGGAAGTGGGCTGTATAAGGTATTTACTGGCAGAAAAAAAAATGTTTTACTATTCAAAGTTAAATATACAATATAATTCTGCGCTACCCTGAGGAAAAAACAGCAGCTAACACAGCCAACAAGATATGTGATAAACAAAAGAAAAATAAAATAAGTTTAGTGCTAGGAAGTATAAAATATCCAATGTCCACAATAAAGAGGTGAACAAACAGTTTCCAATTATGAAATATAGAAGGGAAACCATCAATGTGTGTGTGAATCCAAATGATATAAAGTCCTCAGAAGCTATGTGACTTCAAACCGAGGGTACATCAGCAGGTAAATGACATCTCAAGTGAAGACAGACACACCACCACCGACAATGAGAAGGCTTACCAGATTGAGTGGACCCAAGAGGGCATACGCCAAGTTGGGTCAAACAAGGCCTGGGTGGTCAGTGGCTCACCTTGCTGGGTCATCTACAGCCACTGACCACCCAAGCCTTGTTTGACCCAACTTGGCGTATGCCCTCTTGGGTCCACTCAATCTGGTAAGCCTTCTCATTGTTGGTGATGGTGTGTCTGTCTTCACTTGAGATCTCATTTACCTGCTGATGTACCCTCGGTTTGAAGTCACATAGCTTCTGAGGACTTTATATCATTAGGATTCACACACACATTGATGGTTTCCCTTCTATATTTCCATGTGACCTGATGGTTTCCCTTCTATACTTCACAATTGGAAACCGTTTGTTCACCTCTTTATTGTGGACATTGGACATTTTATACTTCCTAGCGCTACACTTATTTTGTTTTACTATTCAAAGTTGAAACAACAACAAGGGCAGAAGATTTAATAGATGGAAAGTTCAAAAAATTACTGAAGGTCCGCCTTGAGTTACTACGCATGCAGAGAAACCCAATAAGATGTTCATTATGGTGATCAGCCACTGCATAATTAGAGGTGGGGCTTGAGAGGACCACTCCAGTAAGGCCTTGTTTAAGCTACAATGGCAGTGAACGGTGGGGGGGTTAAATGTTGCAGTTGCAATGCTTTGCTTCGCATATGCATCAAAAATGATCCAACATGCCATGATCGTGGGTGTCAATCCCACTGAATATGACCCATTGAAGCAAAATGAGAATGGGCGCAAATGCCTCACAACCGCATGCAATGCATTTGTGTGCATTTTTGAGCCACTTGGATAGGACAGCTCATGGATTTCAATGGGCTGCCCTACAAATGACAAACGTGGCAAAGTACCTCATGTACCTTTTTGAGCAGTTTGCCGCATTTGATGCGTTTTTTATTAACGCAACAAATGCGTGTCTTCTCTGCTGTTGGAGGTGCCATTAACAACACATGGCAACACAAGCGCAATAGGATTTTTTTCATTTCTGTACATGCACGTGAAATTGCCGCAATATTATGCGCGTTCACGAAATGCTTAAGCGTGAATGCAGCCTCAGTGTTTAGGTTTATATATTCTAACTATATGAAAGCCGCCAGTAGCTGAAATCCCTATCTAATAGCTCAGGTTGGAACGGTGGTTAAATGTTGATATTTATGCTGTGCGGCACAGGATCACCCAGGTTGTGGCTAACCGTGCGCTCTTCACTCCTGACTAATTCAGCAGACGCCAGGCATTAACATATGTACTCCAAATCTTCAGCGATTATTCACTTTTAAAAACATACAAAAAAGGCGGCATGGGCTCAAGGTGAAATTTCCACCATCGAACGTACGTCCGGCGGTCTCCCGGGCGCTCTTTCGGAATAAATATGAGCCACGATGGGGTTAATAATGTATGGCTTCTCTGCGCCACTGAATGCAAATCAGGCGCACTTCTCTTTCAGCTCTGGGAGCCTTCCCTCGAATCCTCGGATTACGAAGTGTTGTGATAAATATTTCATGGCGGCCTACGGGGCTTTCAGAAAAAAAAAAAAAAAAAATAAGAGAGAGATCTGATGCTCTAGGAATGAAGCCGAAGCTGACAATATAAATTGAGTGAGACTAGTCCGAGAACATTATCCCAGGAAAATGGCTCCTCGCATGATGTCAAGCCAGCTATCCGCTTCATTTTAATGAGACCCGCTCGGTAGATGAATATCTCACGCTGTTCCGGACTTGCTGGGAACGAGGAGCTCCCCGAGAGTCGGAAGCTGATGTTTTTTTCAGCATGCGCTCAATCCAACCAGCGTACCGTAGTGTGCTGGAAGGAAGGGAGGCCAGCGGTGGATTACGGGGCTCAGAGGATAGTGAGAAGGCGATAATCCTTGTTCTGGAAGGATTTCAAACACTGGTAAGGGCCAGGAGGCCCAAATACCAGGCATGATTGAAAGTCAAGCTTCTGGTCAAATTTACGGTCAGTCATCTGACCGAAGAAGTCCAAAGATTGCGTCATGGCTATAGGGTGTGAAAATGTCAGGAGTGCAACGGAACCCCCCTTGTTTAGGGAAAATCAACAGTGCTTAAAGAAGAAGTACAGCCAAAACTCGTTTGGCTGTACTTAGCCTGTGGATCACAGGCACTTCTGTGACCTGTTTTCATCTGACAGCGACCTGAAGTACTCTGTCTGCTGATGTCACAGAGCCGGTCCAAGCTTGGTCAAGATCTCAACAATGGAGTCGGGATCCGCCCACATGCCAGTGCTCCAGCGACTAAAAGTCAGCAGCTCTTTGCTCAGGGAGTTGTGAGAACTGAGCAATCAACGGTGTTAGATTGCTCGATTCTCAGCCTTATGCCCCATACACACGATCAGACTTTCCAACAACAAAACTGTGGATTTTTATTCGAAGGATGTTGGCTCAAACTTGTCTTGTACAGTACCTGCCCGCGAGAATGTGTTTCAAGCGCGATCCCATCGTGCTGGTTCTCGTCGACAGGGTACTGTACATCTCGCGCTGGCTGCAATAGGAAAAACACATTTTCCTATTGCAGTGAGTGCAAGAAATTATTCCCCTCCAAGAGCATACCAGGACCTTAGGTCTGGTATGGATTTTAAGGAGAACCCCCTAAGCCAAAAAAACGGCGTGGGGGTCCCCCCAAAATCCATACCAGACCCTTATCCGAGCACGCAGCCCGGCCAGTCAGGAAAGGGGGTGGGGACGAGTGAGTGCCCCCCCCTCCTGAAACGTACCAGGCCGCATGCCCTCAACAGGGGGGGTGGGTGCTTTGGGGAAGGAGTGCACCCTGCGGCCCCCCCACCCCAAAGCACCTTGTCCCCATGTTGATGAGGACAAGGGCCTCTTCCCGACAACCCTGGCCATTGTTTGTTGGAGTCTGCGGGCAGGGGGCTTATCAGATTCCACTCTATGTGAATGAGTATGGGGGTATATCATACCCCTACCCATTTACCTGGGGGAAAAAGTGTCAATAAAAAAACACACTAGACAGGTTTTTAAAGTAATTTATTAGGCACCTCCGGGGGTCTCTTCCGACTTCAGGGGTCTCTACCGACTCCTCCGCTCTCTCCAGCCTCTTCTCCCACTCTCCGGTCTCTTCTCCCAGTCTCCCGTTCTTCTCCCGCTCTCTGGTTCTTCTGCCGGGCTTCTCCGCTATCTTCTGGTCTTTTGCCGCTCTTTTGCTAGCATTGGCCCGGTCTTCTCCGTCATCTTCTTTCCTCTTCTCTTCTTCGATGTTGACACAACGCTTTCTCCCGCTGTAATGCCGTGTGCACGGCGCGCAACGACATAATGGCACGCCCCATGCCTATATAAGTTGTTGCGCACCGCGCACACGGCATTACATTGGCGGTCGGACTTAATGCCAACAAGCTTACATCCAACATTTCCCGTTGGAAAATCTGATCGTTTGTACACGGCATTAGAGCCGGCAGGGGACAGATGCAGCATCAGACTGATCCTACATTCACTTACTGTAGGTAAGTATAATTCTTAAAAAAATGAAAACCCATGCATCTCTTTTAACTCATTCCTGTGTCTCTTTAAAAAGCTCTGAGCACCAGGGGGCAGTAAAGATCGGCTGATTACATGACCTATGTGATTGGCTGTTGTGGTGGTGACATGATTGGGAGCCCCTCCCACTGACCACCAATCATTAGCGGGGACCTAGAACTACATTGTATTTTTGTTTCTCCTTGTAGAGTGTAAAAAAAAAATATTAAAACATTAAAAGAAAAACTAGATCAAGGTTTGATCTTACTTGCCATTCTTACTGTTTGAGTCAAATAAGGGTCAAAGGTCAGGGTCAGTATATTTTGGGCAGGATTTTTTTTTTTACTTTTTTAAATTTGTATCAGTGTCAGTGTGTTTTGGGTAGGCCAAAAAAAAAAAAGAAGCAAAATGCGCACTATTACTTCTAGGCTGTACTAAAGATACAAACAACCAATAACATACATATACAGTGCTGTGAAAAAGTGTTTGCCCCTTCCTGATTTTTTTTTTGCATATTTCTCACACTTAAATGATTCAGATCATCAAACAAATTTTAATATTACACAAAGATAACCCAAGTAAATCCAGGATGCAATTTTTTTAATTATTATTTTATTTATTAAGGGAAAAAAGCCGTTCAAACCTGCCTGGCCCTATGTGAAAAAGTAATTGTTCCTCCCATGCTGAATCATGAATGAACTGTGATTAACCACAATTTTTTGGAAAGCTGAGTTAAATTTCACTTGCCACACCCAGGCCTGATTACTGCCAGACCTGTTGAATCAAGAAATCACATAAATAGAAGCTGTCTGACAAAGTGAAGAACGTTAACAGATCACAAAAAGCCACACATCATGCCGCAATCTAAAATAATTCAAAAACAGATTAGAAACAAAGTAATTTACATGTATTGGTCTAGGAAGGGTTTCAAAGCCTATTCTAAGGTTTTGGAACTCCAGTGAACCAAGGGGAGAGCCATTATCCACAAATAGAGATACCTTAGAACAGTGGTGAACCTTCCCAGGAGTGGCCAGCCTACAAAAATGACTCCATGAGCATGACGACGACTCATCCAGGAGGTCATAAAAGAACCCAGAACATCATATAAAGAACCGCAGGCCTCACTTGCCTCAGGTAAGATCAGGGTTCATGATTCAACAATAAGAAAGAGACTGGGCAAAAATGGCATCCATGGAAGAGTTCCAAGGCCAAAGCCACTGCTGACCAAAAAGAACACAAAGGCTCATCTCACATTTACCAAAAAACATCTTGATTATCCCCAAGACTTTTAGGCAAATATTCTGTGGACTGATGAGACAAAAATGTTAGTTTTTGAAAAGTGTGCGTCCCGTTACATCTGGCATAAAACCAATACAGAATTTCATAACTAGAACATCATACCAACAGTCAGACATGGTGGTGGTAGCATGATGGTCTGGGGCTGCTTTGCAGCTTCAGGACCTGGATGACTTACAATAATTGATGGAACCATGAATTCATGAAGCTCTACCATAAAATCCTAAAGAAGAATGTCCGGCCATCTGTTCGAATCGTGACCTCAAGCTCAAGTGCACTTGGGTTATGCAGCAGGACAATGGTCCAAAACAGCAACAGCAAGTCCACCTCCAAATGGTTCAAACAAAGCAAAATTTAGGTTTTGGAGTGGCCTAGTCAAAGCCCGGACTTAAATCCAATTGAGATGCTGTATTATGACCTAACAGCTGGAAAACCCTCCAATGTGGCTGAATTAAAACAACTCTGCAAAGAAGAGTGGGCCAAATATGCTCCACAGCCATGTGAAAGACTCATTGCCAGTTATCATAAACGCTTGGTTGCAGTTGTTGCCGCCAAGGGTGGCACAACCAGTTATTAGGTTTAGGGGGCAATTACTTTTTCACATAAAGCCAGGCAGGTTTGGACAGCTTTTTTGCCTTAATAAATGAAACCATTTCACAGCATTGTATGCGGTTTCACTGCGATCGCCGGAAGCAGGAGAATTTATTTTGGGTTGTTCTTTGGTGGTAGGTTATGGTAGTAACAAGAAATATACAGCTACATAAAAATATATATATATATTTTTATTTTACTATTTTAGGCCAGTTTTTATTTGATAATAAAAAAAACAAATCAGGAGATCTCCATTGCCATTTACCAAATGAAAGCCCAGTTTGTCCTGAAAAAACCCAAAAAACAAGGTATAATCCACCTGGATGCACAAAGTACTTGCGATGATATGTACAGTTTTACCAACACATGTCAAAGTTGCAAAAGTGTGCTTAGGCATTAACATTTTTTTTACCCTTTGGCATTAAGGGGTTGAACTTCAGGTTTGATCTGACATGGACTTACTTAAAAAAAAAAAAAAAAACACTCACCAGATCAGACTAATCACCCCCATATCATCCAATTTTTTTTCTTCATTGTTTTTTCCAAAAATGTCTTGGTTTTGCTCTATTTCGAACATTTTTTTTTTGTTCTCTGGCCTGAAGATCTGTGCATAGGTTCCATACTGAATTGTATAATAATCAGGGCCAAAAGAGCTGCATGCGGGCCGTCCACCTCTCCGACGGAGAGTGTGACGGGCCGCATACCGAGCGCCTGTAGCTCATTTAATCGATAGCTTTTATTTTTTTTTTGAAGGCACATTGCCTTGCGCCATGCCTTCACTTTTCATAAATGACCCAATTAGTTATTTGTCCCCATCGCTGACTTGGCAGCATCCAGCGCCGAGCACTCTCCACTCACTAACCCGGGGGGCTCCATCGGCGTTATGGAGCCGTGCCCACTGACGTTATATCTCAACAGATACAAATGATCCCGCTCGTCATTTACTACCGCGAGTGCTGGTGGGCCAGAGATGGATGGCTCTTACATTACATTTACCGCGGCGTACGTTATAAATAGATTTGTAAAACTGCATATGTAGCTGGATTTAGGGCCTGAAGCAATTACATACAACTGAGTTGATTTTCAGGGAGCGTTTTCCATAAGTGCACATACCAAGCTCTTATTGCAGACTTGACTTGAAAGACATTTTTTTTTAAAAGGGACTTTCAAACTGCTACAAACTTGGTGTCTTCTATTTTGATGGATTTGTAAATGCCCCCTCTAGTGGCCATTTATATTTTTTTAGGAAAGTAGCATCCCTGTTCAAAGACTGCTGAGATAAGCTGTGTTGGCAACAAGAAATTCTTTTACTGGATGTTGCCATTATATTGTATAAAAACATACACACTATATTTTCAAAAGTATTGGGACGCCTGCCTTTACACGCACATGAACTTTAATGGCATCCCAGTCTTAGTCCGTAGGGTTCAATATTGAGTTGGCCCTCCCTTTGCAGCTATAACAGCTTCAACTCTTCTGGGAAGGCCGTCCACAAGGTTTAGGAGTGTTTAGTTTGTTTGCACACATTTGAAAATATATGTGTAAGCTGCAGAAACCACGTCTTGGTACCCAAGTGTACAGCAATCCTAACTCAACTATCATTTTGAGAGTCCCCTGAACTGGGAAAAATATATAATAATGGAAAGATTAAGAACAGGTATGCCTGGAGAGAGCCCACCCCATCTTAAAGGTGTAGGGATCCACTGGCCGGTGCAGGTTACTCATATACACTATATTACCAAAAGTATTGGGACGCCTGCCTTTACATGCACATGAACTTTAATGGCATCCCAGTCTTAGTCCGTAGAGTTCAATATTGAGTTGCCCCACCCTTTGTAGCTATAACAACTTCAACTCTTCTGGGAAGGCTGTTCACAAGGTTTAGGAGTGTGTCTATGGGAGTGTTTGACCATTCTTCCAGAAATGCATTTGTGAGGTCAGGCATTGATGTTGGGCAAGAAGGCCTGGCTCGCAGTCTCTGTTCTAATTCATCCCAAAGGTGTTCTATTGGGTTGAGGTCAGGACTCTGTGCAGGCCAGTCAGGTTCCTCTACCCCAAACTCACTCATCCATGTCTTTATGGACCTTGCTTTGTGCACAGGTCCAAATCATTTGGTGGAGGGGGGATTATGGTGTGGGGTTGTTTTTCAGGGGTTGGGCTCGGCACCTAATTTCCAGTGAAGGGAACGCTTAAGGCGACAGCATACAAAGTCATTCTGGACAATTTCATGCCTCCAACTTTGTGGGAACAGTTTGGGGATGGCCCCTTCCTGTTTCAACATGACTGCACACCAGTGGACAAAGCAAGGTCCATAAAGACATGGATGAGTCCGGACTTCAACCCGATAGGACACCTTTGGGATGAATTAGAGTGGAGACTGCGAGTCCAACATCAGTGCCTGACCTCACAAATGCGCTTCTGGAAGAATGGTCAAACATTCCCATAGACACACTCCTAAACCTTGTGGACGGCCTTCCCAGAAGAGTTGAAGCTGTTATAGCTGCAAAGGGTGGGCCAACTCAATATTGAACCCTACGGACTAAGACTGGGATGCCATTAAAGTTCATGTGCGTCAAAGGCAGGTGTCCCAATAGTTTTGGCAATATAATGCAATTTTATAGATTTTTCAACTGGACTATCTGGGAATCTATCCTGATATGCAAATCAGTTTTTATAAGCGTAAGCAATTACTATAGTATACAGGGAATTTTTTTCTACTTATGATTATTGTACTTTATATGGTAGTTAGAAAAAAATGTAGACATTTATATCTCCGTTGTGAATGAGATCCACAAGATTGGGTATCTTACTGCCTCAATAAAATGAAGAGATGAAAAATCCCCAGCCACTTGGTACTATTGGCATGACTTCAAGTTCTCAGAAAAATACCATGTATATGTCTCATTCTAAGGGAGCTACACATAAGGACTGAATGGGCATATCTTATTTTTTTGAAGTGCATTAAAATGATGCCACCTGCCTTCCAGGTGAAAGGGCAAAGAGACTTTCTTTACAACATTCCTATACGCGCTAAAGGTTTGTCCCTGGGATTGGCCTATAGTAGTAGTCATCCTGTTCCAGCAGTGGCTACTTGACAAGGTTGTTAATATATTACAATATCTAAAAAATAATAATGTATGTTTATAGAATTAATGTGTAAAAATCTGCACATGCATTGGAACATGCACACGGTTGACTGGCTGCCCACAGTACAGCAAGGATGGCAGGTAACACTGACAGGGCAGCCCCACAAGTCATTTTCTAATCCTGACAAGCAGATGTCTGACTCCTTATCTCGGTTATGGGAACAAGAGCTCTCAGACCTTCTGGACACTATCCAGCAGCCCGGACAGCCGAACTAATGCAACCACTGACTGACATAAGTTTCCCAAGCTAATTCCTTCCTCTGATTTGTCTGGAACAGTAGGCAGCCAGGACGTGCCAGGGCACCTGCGCTCTCCTCTCATTTCAAGGTGGGCAGCTGGACAGGGACGATGGGGAGAGCCTTGGCACCAAACCAGCAGGCTCTGGCTGAGCTTGGCAGAATGACTTCCAGGTGACAGAGCAGAGGCTGGAGTGCCGGATCTATTGCTTCATTACAAAGGCAATAAACAAAGCCAAGCCACAGCAGAGAAGGTTCCAGTGATGGCAAACGAGAAGATGAACTTACTATCTAAATGATCTGTTATTATTGTACAGTTCTCCTAATGGCCCAAAAAACCCAACACACCTATCACATGGGTCTTATTTACTACAGATACGGTATAAGATAGACAGATAGATAGATAGATAGATAGATAGATAGATAGATAGATAGATAGATAGATAGATAGATAGATAGATAGATAGATAGATAGATAGATAGATAATTTTTTAACTTTTTATTGTATGAACATTGCACTAACACCATATTGCATAGATGCAGCACCGAAATGCATGGGTGTTTGTTTTGAATTATCTATTATTGTTTGAAAATTGCACAAGCTTTGTGGAATATTTGCAATACACAGGCTGATTGGAGCACTTTTACCTATTTATTCATTCATTGAAGTTTATTGCACATCAATGTATAGTATTAATAGATTTTGTATATTTTGTATGTTAAGCACAACATCACTTTATTAATATTGTAATAGAAATTTCTTACATTTTTATTTTGATAAGCACAGCGTGTGTACTATTTGGTTTAGATAGATTAGAGATAAATACATATAGAGATAGATAAGAAAGCGATAGATAGATAGATAGATAGATAGATAGATAGATAGATAGATAGATAGATAGATAGATAGATAGATAGATAGATAGATAGATAGATATGAAATAGATAGATAGATAGATAGATAGATAGATAGATAGATAGATAGATAGATAGATAGATTTGAGATAGAGAGATAGATAGATAGATAGATAGATAGATAGATAGATAGATAGATAGATAGATAGATAGGTAGATAGATAGAAAGATACAGAGATAGGCTGGCCATACATTATACATTGTTGTACTACATAGTTGAAGGGAAATGTAAAGTAAATTGAATAAGAACATTGTATAATGTATGGCCAGCCATAGATAGATAGATAGATAGATAGATAGATAGATAGATAGATAGATAGATAGATAGATAGATAAGCAATAAATAGATAGATAGATAGATAGATAGATAGATAGATAGATAGATAGATAGATAGATACACAGGTGGATTAGAGATAGCTAGATTTAGAGATAGACAAGAAATCAATAGACAATAGATAGGTAGATTAGAGATAAGAAAACAATAGACAATATGTAGATAGAACATAGATAGATAGGTTTGAGAAAACCCTGTTGCTTCTGTTAAGTTGGCCATACACAAAGCACATTTTGTTCAGTTCCTAATAAATGGGCCCAAATTTGAGTCGTTGGCCCCCTCCCTCCCAACATAATTTGATACAAAAATCGAAGGAGTCGGGCAGGAAATTGTCGGCTTCGTCCAATCTCCATACAGAGGATTTTATAGCTGAAGCCTACCAGTCAGCGACAGTAGCAGGTTCCATTTAATATAGGGATTGTTGAAATGGCTTACTTACGTTTCCATTCCCTTCCCCAATCCTAATCCTGTGCCTAACCACCTGGATTCAGAACCTTGGACAGCACCAGAGAGTAGTAATATAACCTGGATTCGGCACCTTGGACAGCACCAGAGAGCAGTAATTCTGGATTCAGCACCTTGGACAACACAAGAGAATAGTAATATAACCTGGATTCAGCACCAGATAGTAGTAATATAACCTGTATTTGACACCTTGGACAACACCAGAGAGTAGAAATATACCCTGGATTCAGCACCTTGGACAACACCAGAGAGTAGAAATATACCCTGGATTCAGCACCTTGGACAGCACAAGAGAGTAGGGATATAACCTGGATTCGGCACCTTGGGCTGCACCAGAGTAGTAATATAACCTGGATTCAGCACCTTGGGCAGCACCAGAGAGTAGTCATATAACCTGGATTCAGCACCTTGGGCAGCACCAGAGAGTAGTAATATAACCTGGATTCGGCACCTTGGGCAGCACCAGAGAGTAGTAATATAACCTGGATTCGGCACCTTGGACAGCACCAGATAGCAGTAATCCTGGATTCAGCACTTTGGACAGCACAAGAGAATAGTAATATAACCTGGATTCAGCACCTTGGACAGCACCAGAGAGTAGTAATATAACCTGGATTTGGCTCCTTGGACAACACAAGAGTAGTAATATAACCTGGATTCAGTACCTTGGGCTGCACCAGAGAGAAGTAATATAACCTGGATTCAGCACCTTGGACAGCACAAGAGAGTAGTAATATAACCTGGATTCAGCACCTTGGGCTGCACCAGAGAGTAGTAATATAATCTGGATTCAGCACCTTGGACAGCACCAGAGAGCAGTAATTCTGGATTCAGCACCTTGGACAGCACCAGAGAGTAGTAATATAACCTGGATTTGGCTCCTTGGACAACACAAGAGTAGTAATATAACCTGGATTCAGTACCTTGGGCTGCACCAGAGAGAAGTAATATAACCTGGATTCAGCACCTTGGACAGCACAAGAGAGTAGTAATATAACCTGGATTCAGCACCTTGGGCTGCACCAGAGAGTAGTAATATAATCTGGATTCAGCACCTTGGACAGCACCAGAGAGCAGTAATTCTGGATTCAGCACCTTGGACAGCACCAGAGAGTAGTAATATAACCTGGATTTGGCTCCTTGGACAACACAAGAGTAGTAATATAACCTGGATTCTGTACCTTGGGCTGCACCAGAGAGTAGTAATATAACCTGGATTCAGCACCTTGGACAGCACAAGAGAGTAGTAATATAACCTGGATTCAGCACCTTGGGCTGCACCAGAGAGTAGTAATATAACCTGGATTCAGCACCTTGGACAGCACCAGAGAGCAGTAATTCTGGATTCAGCACCTTGGACAGCACCAGAGAGTAGTAATATAACCTGGATTTGGCTCCTTGGACAACACAAGAGTAGTAATATAACCTGGATTCAGTACCTTGGGCTGCACCAGAGAGAAGTAATATAACCTGGATTCAGCACCTTGGACAGCACAAGAGAGTAGTAATATAACCTGGATTCAGCACCTTGGGCTGCACCAGAGAGTAGTAATATAACCTGGATTCAGCACCTTGGACAGCACCAGAGAGCAGTAATTCTGGATTCAGCACCTTGGACAGCACCAGAGAGTAGTAATATAACCTGGATTTGGCTCCTTGGACAACACAAGAGTAGTAATATAACCTGGATTCAGTACCTTGGGCTGCACCAGAGAGTAGTAATATAACCTGGATTCAGCACCTTGGGCTGCACCAGAGAGTAGTAATATAACCTGGATTCAGCACCTTGGACAGCACCAGAGAGTAGTGATATAACCTGGATTTGGCACCTTGGGCTGCACCAGAGAGTAGTAATATAACCTGGATTCAGCACCTTGGACAGCACAAGAGAGTAGTGATATAACCTGGATTTGGCTCCTTGGACAACACAAGAGTAGTAATATAACCTGGATTCAGTACCTTGGGCTGCACCAGAGAGAAGTAATATAACCTGGATTCAGCACCTTGGACAGCACAAGAGAGTAGTAATATAACCTGGATTCAGCACCTTGGGCTGCACCAGAGAGTAGTAATATAACCTGGATTCAGCACCTTGGACAGCACCAGAGAGTAGTGATATAACCTGGATTCGGCACCTTGGGCTGCACCAGAGAGTAGTAATATAACCTGGATTCAGCACCTTGGACAGCACAAGAGAGTAGTGATATAACCTGGATTCAGCACCTTGGACAGCACAGGAGAGTAGTGATATAACCTGGTTTCAGGACCTGGGGCAGCACCATGCCGCTTTGAGATAACCGAGTTCAGACCTTGGACAGCACCACACAGCAGACAACTTGGCGCAGCCATGTAAATTATTACTTTATGTCCCTGGCTGTGCATCCACAACTGCTGGTTAATAACAGAGATACAACCTAATAGTACAGAACCATTTAATCTGAGCTTCATGCAGATGTTTCAAGCTTGCTAGCCATTATAAGGGCAGCACATGAAAACAATGGCTTCTAAGGAGTAGTCCAGGGTTTCCAACCATACAGCAGTCTTAGGCTGGGTTCACATATATGCGAATTGGATGCGTTTTTAACAGCATCCAATTCACATAACATGATTGTGAGCGGCATTGAAAGCTGGTTTACACACGTGCCATGGTGCGGTTTTGAAGAGGGTCCTGTAAGTTTTTGGGTCCGGTTCAAGTGCGAATTCAGGGAACAATTTGCACCTGAACCGGTGAACAGAAACGCATCGGACTCCAGACTGCAAACCACAGCCGCATATACTGTATGTGCCTTAATGAAAGACATAATGCTCAAAATATATTTCTTTCTTAAATAAGAAAAGGACACATGCTCCCCCATACTGAGGAGCTCCAGGTACTTTTTGCAGCTGCAAAGAAGGAAGGAGTAGTCAGGGAGGGTATGTACGGTGAATGTAATGCCGCGTACACACGGTCAGACTTTTCGGCTACAAAAGTTCGACAGCCTGTCCGACAGACTTTCGACAGACTTTTGTCAGGGTTTTTGGTGGACTTTTGGCGGACTTGCGGCAGACTTTCTTACGAACGGACTTGCCTACATACGATCACACAAAAGTCCGACGGATTCGTACGGGATGACGTACACCGGGCTAAAATAAGGAAGTTGATAGCCAGTAGCCAATAGCTGCCCTAGCGTGGGTTTTTGTCCATCGGACTAGCACACAGACGAGCGAATTTCTGGGTCCGGCGAAGTAACGATGTAAAGATTTGAAGCATGTTTCAAATCTAAAGTCCGTCAGATTTGCAGCTGGAAAAGTCAGCTGAAAGTCCACTGAAAGTCCCGGGAAGCCCACACACGATCGGATTGTCAGCCAGCTTTAGTTCGTCACCGTCCGTCGGACTTTTGTAGACGAAAAGTCCGACCGTGTGTACGCGGCATTAGGGGGCTTTGTAGAGACACAGTTATTTTGTCTTGCATGGGCAAGGTCGTGTATCATCAACCTCTTTCCGTTGGCAGTAGTTGGCCCTTCAAGGGGATCTTAACACCACAGGCATTTCCGGGGCTCCTCAATCACATGGTCACTATGCTTGGCTGTCACACATTATCAGGAGTCCATCCTACCAGTTCTAAATTCTAAACCAGGAGCTATAGATGCCAGCGATGTCACAGTGATAGGGGCCCGCAATTGAGCATGCTTCCAGTACAGAACAGCATACGCAGACAGTATATGTAGCAGCTTGGCATTAATACCCACTCATAAACACTGGTGGCAATGAGTTAAAGACGCAAGAAGTTCAAGCCAAACTGGGAAACTAACAAATGATTGTTATTACGTCTAGGGCACTTGTTTAAAAATATTTAACTACCTAATCCTCCTCTTCTCTACACTGCTAGACCAACCTGCAGTATCTTCTCCCCTGAGCTCAAGTGGTCCAAGATCCTGTCACCATCACTCTGCACTGGACATCACGACACAGAAGGACAGTCCACCGTTGGATCGTAGGAGAGCGACATCTGTCTAGGGAGTGGAGAACCAAGTAGTTAAAATCACCTTTCCTCTCCCTTACACTAAACGGTGCAGCCCTACTATAAGGGGTCATTTTCAAGTGTCCGGAGTTGGGCCTTAAAGGGGAAGTAAACCCATTCATAAAACAGTTTCATTTCCGGCACGTGCCGAAAATGTAACACTCCCATTGGTTGTGCTCTCAACCAAACTGTCAAACTATCCAATGGTTGGTGTCATAACTGATCACATGTGGAGCATCATGGCAGTTGTAGATTAAACAGAGGCAAAGATGGCAGCTTCCTTGGCTGAAAACGATAGGAGGGTTTACTTACACTCTAAAGAAGCCAGTGAGCTGGTAATGTTTTCCAAACAACACTGCAGCTGAGCAAAAATGTTTCTCAATTTTTGAGCAGCTCTATGGGAAGAACATTGCTGTGAAGTATTCCCTACTTTCCCAAACTAGACTTTCAGTGATTCTGCTGGGGAAACAAAATGTGTGAAATTTGAACTCAAAGTTTGGTGAATCTTGGGGCAGGAGGCAAGTCTCAAAACGACATTGAGAAACAGCAATAGTATTTTAGATGTGATAGTACAGGATGAATCCCAGGTCTTAAAATATCACCCAATGCATCCTCTGTGTTCCTACAAAGAGGAGAGAGTGCACAGGCTCTGGTGTAACACCTTAACTACGTTGCACCAGAGCCTGTTCGCTCTCTCCTCTTTGTGCTTTGGCAGCTTCCAGCGTAGCAAGGTTCTGCAGACTCAGGAAACGTAACCCCTACTTGTATGGGCCATCATTGGGACATTTGGATCCATTGCCCAGAGACTTTCACAGACCTTAGCACAATCACTGGAGTTTAAGTGTGCTGGTTACTCCAAAGACTACCTGTTCTCTAGCTCCCTCATCACTTCCTCCATTGCTCACACCCAGGACTCCTACAGAGCCTCCCCCATCCTCTGGAACTCCCTATTCCAACCTGTCTGGCTATCTCTTACACTGTCCACTTGACCCCTGAAAATTCATCTGTTCGGGAAAGTCTATCTCACCAACACTTAACAACTGATCTTCTACCTTCTCCATTATTATTATTATTATTATTATAATGCAGGATTTATACAGTGCCAACAGTTTACGCAGCGCTTTACAATATAAAAGGGAGACAATACAGTTATAATACAATAAAATACAAGAGGATTAAGAGGGCCCTGCTTAGAAGAGCTTACAATCTAACAAAGTGGGGCAGGTGGTACAAAAGTTTGTAACTGTGGGGAATGAGCTGTTGGAAGTGGTAGGAGATTAGTTGGAGACGTGATAGGCTTTCCTGAAGAGATGAGTTTTCAGGGACCGCCTGAAGGTAGCAAGAGTAGGGAATAGCCGGACAGGTGGAGGTAGCGAGTTCCAGAGGATGGGAGAGGCTCTGGAGAAATCATGGAGACGAGCATGGGGGGAGGAGATGAGAGGGCTTGAGAAGAGCGGAGAGGTCGATTTGGGTGATATTTGGAGACAAGATTGGTGATGTTGCTCGGGGCAGAGTTGTGAATGGCTTTGTATTGTTAGTATTTTGAATTTAATTCCCTGGGTGATTGGGAGCCAGTGTAGGGATTGGAAGAGAGGGGTGGTGGTCAGTGTAGGGATTGGAGGAGAGGGGTGGTGGTCAGTGTAGGGATTGGGGGAGAGGGGTGGTGGTCAGTGTAGGGATTGGAGGAGAGGGGTGGTGGTCAGTGTAGGGATTGGAGGAGAGGGGTGGTGGTCAGTGTAGGGATTGGAGGAGAGGGTTGGCAGACACTGAGCGGTTGGTAAGGTGGATAAGTCTGGCAGCAGCATTCATGATAGTCTGAAGAGGGGAGGAGCCTATGGAGAGGTAGGCCAATGAGAAGGGAGTTGCAATAGTCAAGGCGAGAGATAATACATCAACTCATCCCCACCCCATTGTTACCTTTTGTATCACTTACTCTTTTATTTTACATTGTAGGCTGTCATGACCATAGGCCATCCCAACCCTCATGTCTTGATTGTATTATAACTGTAGTTTTATTCTTTATTTGGTAAAGCGTTGTGCCAACTATTGTTGCTTTATAAACTATGAATACAAATAATAACAATATAAATAATAATAATAATAATAATAATAATAATAATAATAATAATAATATTAATAATAACAACAACAATAACAACAAATAATAATAATAATAATAAAAATAATAATAATAACAACAACAAATATTATTATAATTATTATTATTATTATTATTATTATTATTATTATTATTATTAATATTATTATTATTAGTATTATTATTATTATTATTATTATTATTATTATTATTATGATTATTATTAATAATAATAATAATAATAATCTGGATTCAAATCTGTTAATCAGTTCGTTCTGATAAAGATAATCATAAGGCTAATTATTGATTACCCCTAAAGGCAATCCAAGACTTGCTGATTCTGCTCATCTAATGTTTTTCTCCTTTTATCCGGCTGTCAATATCAGCTCAATGACTTGTGTGGCAGCTCTCTGCCTCCCTGTTACCCAAAATCTATACCAGTCCTTCCATAAAATCTTGCATACGGCTCTTTAGCCGGTACTTCAACACTCTTATTCAATGCTCATGTTAAGAGCCTGAGTGAAGCATACTGCACAAATCTTCACACTGCTCCAGAACAACAAGATAATGTCTCTGCAATTCTGGTATTTAAATGGAAACACCACTATTGCACACAAACATTTACCCGCAGACTTAAAGTGGTTGCAAACCTCTGACATGAAATATGAGCAAATCATATCTCTCTATAGTGTCTACTTGTCTCAACCCAGAGCACCATGTGTAATTTCTAGCTGTTGCTTCATTCCTCTGCTACCTGACAGCAAGAGATAAAAAGGTCACAGGGAAGGGAGCTCCAGCACACAGCCTGTGATTGACAGCCTCAGCTCTGTTTCTGTTCGAAGGGATTGCCCCTTCCCTCCAATCAGTTCTCACTGAGCTCAGAGTGTCAGCTCAGCTCCCCATCCCCTTTTTCTGAAAGCTTGGGCAAGCTTTATAAGGTCTGGACTTTGCAGAGGCGTAGAGGAGAAAAGGACTGCAGATAAACAGATACAGCCTATGTAGTCTGATTTGTTTCATCTCTGTGTTTCATCTGAGGTTAGTAACTTCACCGAGCATATGTAGGGTTTACAGAAGTGGACCTATCATCAGAAATATTTTTTTCATGGTCAGTCCATCATACATGCTAATGGGTATTTCTCTATCTATCTATCTATCTATCTATCTATCTATCTATCTATCTATCTATCTATCTATCTATCTATCTATCTATCTATCTATCTATCTATCTATCTATCTATCTATCTATCTATCTATGTATATATATATATATATATCCAGGTCAAATATGTGAGTAAGGAAATATCACATTATGGCCACTCAGCGGAGCTGATGATCATAATACAAAAATACGTATTTACTATAATTGACATCTCCTTCTAGTGGCCATAATGCCATAATGTGGTATTTTCTGATTCACACATTCAACCTGGAGAGAAAAATCACCAAATAACATTTGATTTTGTCCTCATTCACACAGAATAAATGTACATGCAGTTTCACGGAACTAATAGCTCTGGAAATGTTTTATAAATAGTCCTTTTGTAACTGTAACACTTCCCCCTGGTGTTATCCCAGTCCACAGTCTCAGCCATTTTCCACTCTATACAAATCAGAAACAAGAAGGGTCGGCTTGTATAGTCTTTTCAGCAGTTTTTGTATACAGTATATACATAAAACAGATTTGCTTGATGTGTATAATCTTAAAGTGTGTGTTAGTGTATTTAAAAAATATTGTTTCTATACAGTATAGCATATTTCTACTGTGTATATAGAATGCAATTACAGTATGTACATTATGTACAAAGTTTCACACATTTCTTTTTGGTCAAATGCACCCCTCTCTGGTTGTAGACACCCATCTCTGGCAAGACCCACCCCTCTCTGGTCATCCAGTCCCATATCTGGAAAGACACACCCCTTTCTGGTCATCCAATCCCATATCTGGAAAGACACACCTCTTACTGGCCAGACAAATCCAGATGTGGAAAGAGACACCCCTCTCTGGCCGGACACACCTCTCTTGGGTCAGACACACCCCTTTCCGGTCAAACACACCCATATCTGGTCAGGCACAGCCCTTTCTCGTTAGACACACCCCTCTCTGGTCAAACATACCCTCCTCCGGTCAGACACACCTTTCTGCAGGCAGATACACATCTCTCGGGTCAGACACACCCCTCTCTATTCAGACCCACCTATCTGCAGTCAGACACACCCCTCTCTGGTCAGAGACACCTCTCTTGGTCAGACACATCTCTCTATGTTCAGAGACACCCATATCTGGTCAGGCACAACCCTTTCTAGTTAGACACACCCCTCTCTGGTCAAACATACCCTCCTCTGGTCAGACACACCTTTCTGCAGTCAGATACACACCTCTCGGGTCAGACACACACCTTTCTGGTTAGACACACCCATCTCCTGTCACACCTCTCGGGTCAGACACACACCTTTATGGTCAGACACACCCATCTCCTGTCACACACACCTCTCTAGTCAAAGGCAAACACATCTCTCTGTGGTCAAACACACACCTCTCTGGTCCGGTACACCCCCTTCCTGGTCAGACACACCCATCTCTGGCAAGACACATCCCTCTCTGGGCAGACCCTCCCCTCTCTGGTCAGACATACCCTTTACTCATCAGACGCACCCCTCTCTAGTCAGACACACCTCTCTTTGGTCACACACACCTCTCTGCAGTCAGACACACCCCTCTCTGGTCAGAGACACCTCTTTTTGTTCAGACACACCCCTCTCTGGTCAGAGACACCTCTCTTTGTTCAGACACACCCCTCTCTGGTCAGACACACCCATCTCTGGTCAGACACACCTCTCTGCAGTCAGACACACCCCTGTCTAGTCAGACACACCCCTCTCTGGTCAGACACACCTCTCTCTAGTCAGACACACCTCTCTGCAGTCAGACACACCCCACTCTGGTCAGACACACTCTCTGCAATCAGACACACCCCTCTCTGGTCAGACACACCCATCTCTAGTCAGACACACCCCTCTCTGGTCAGGCACACCTCTCTCTAGTCAGACACACCTCTGTGCAGTCAGACACACCCCTCTCTGGTCAGAGACACCTCTCTTTGGTCGGACACACCCCTCTCTGTTCAAATATACCTCTTTCTCTTCAGACACACCCCTCTCTGGTCAGACACACCCTTCTTTGGTCAGACACACCTCTCTCTGGTCAGACACACCTCTCTCTGGTCAGGCACACCTCTCTCTAGTCAGACACACCTCTGTGCAGTCAGACACACCCCTCTCTGGTCAGACACACCCCTCTCTGGTCAGGCACACCTCTCTCTAGTCAGACACACCTCTGTGCAGTCAGACACACCCCTCTCTGGTCAGAGACACCTCTCTTTGGTCGGACACACCCCTCTCTGTTCAAATATACCTCTTTCTCTTCAGACACACCCCTCTCTGGTCAGACACACCCTTCTTTGGTCAGACACACCTCTCTCTGGTCAGACACACCTCTCTCTGGTCAAAAAACACCCCTTTCTGGTGACGCACCTTCTCTCTGGTCAGACCCACACCTTTCTGGTCAGACACACCCCTCCCCGGTGATACACACCCCTGTCTGCTCATAGACACCCTCGCTACACCTTTCTGGTTAGTCCTACTGCTCTCTTGTCAGACACATCCCTATCTGGTCATAGACACAGCCCTCTTTGGTCAAACACATCTCTACTTGGTCAGACATGCCTCTCTCTGCTTAGATACACCTCTCTCTCTCTACCCCTACCTGGTTGGAAATCCCCCCCCCCCCCCTCAGGATTACAAGTCTAGAAAAGAAGTAACACATTTCCACTAAGAAGTATTTAAAGCCGGATGCATTTTAAGGCATGCTAAAGTGGCCTCTATATCAATATTTTTATGTGCTGTTTTAGAAAGCCATAAGTGTCATAGTGGCTGCATAAATTGCTTATTACGTGGTTTCCCCAGATTGCAATGCAAATCGCACATCATAGAGAGCCTATAAATTATCCCAGTAAAATATAGTTATCCATGTTAGTAATTCTTTTTTTTTTTTTTTTTTTTTTACATTCTTTTTAGCTCTTGCACTAAACGCTTCACTTTCAGGAATTGAGCCTTTGGATCCTGAGCAGCTGTCTGGTTAATCCCTTTTATGTCATTTCGCGATGGTGGTAAATGTCGCCATAAGCCCACTCCAGCTGGGTAACAAGTGTATCGCCCCAGATTACCAGTGATCACAGAGCCTACGTGATTGATCATGTTTGGCAGATTGACGCCCCCTCGTAGAAGGACTCCCGTCTCCGTCCTCTATGGTGAGCCAACGTCTTGAGATGATTGGATTAGCGCGTTTGCGCCCTTTTTGCAGACAGGTGCCTGTAAGCCTCCGCCGCCGGGATTGGCAGCTAAATTATTTCTTAACAACCTCAGACCCGGAGAAGTGAATATAATATATTCTGTCTCCTTCCCGGGTCTGGCAGCATCAAATCATGTTATAGAAAACATAAAAATCAGACGTCCATCAAATGAAGAGGCGCACGAGGGAGGAGGTGACATTGATGCGGCACCATTAAATATGAAATAATGTCTGTGCGCAACCTGATGTGTGTTCCATGCGGGGGGAAAGAGATTCAAGACGCACATGTGCAGTGCAGTCAGGAGGAGACCTTGGGTCATTGGGTGATCAGAAGAGGACTATCCTCATCACAAGATCATTCTCCCATAGCAAAATGGTCTTCAAAGAGTAACCTGAGAATAAAGTTTCCCCACCCCCTCCTCTTCCCCATTGGTTGGCCCCTGTGCCATTCACTCCTAATTGCAGTATCGTCTCCTGCAGTTACACTGGTAAAGTTAACCACCGGCCTTCCCTTCAGTCTTGCACAGCTGCACAGGCTCCTCCCCCGGACTGAAATGCCTTACTCTGGTTTCACCGCACACTGTGAGCTTCTCACAATGCGCATTAGAAGCTGTAGCAAGTCAGATAGAGCTCTCATATTCTGGCTGGGGGACGTTCATCACCCTCTAGCTCTTTCCTTGCAGCCTGGTTGTCCCTGTCCTGCCCCTTTTAGGGTGTGCTTTATCAGTCATGTACATGTGGGCGTGGTCTGCATGCAAATATAGCCTGCCTAGCACATAGGCATGCACATATATAATAATCTATATCTATATAGATATATCTATATATAATCGGCTGCCTGCTAGAAAATAAAAAAAGTCGCGATAATGGCATGCTGCATCCCATAGACTTCAATGCAAAAATGCCCCCTAGTGACTTTAATGCAAAATTGCGTCCCATAGACTTCAATGCAAAATTGAGTCCTGGTGACTTCAATGCAAAATCGCGTCCCATAGACTTCAATGCAAAAATGCCCCCTAGTGATTTTAATGAAAAATTGCGTTCCATAGGCTTCAATGCACAATCATGTCCCACAGACGTTAATGCAAAAAAACGCCCTCTAGTGACTTCAATGCAAAATTGCGTCCCATAGACTTCAATGCACAATCATGTCCCATAGACGTTAATGCAAAAAACGCCCCCTAGTGACTTTAATGCAAAATTGCGTCCCATAGACTTCAATGCACAATCATGTCCCATAGACGTTAATGCAAAAAACGCCCTCTAGTGACTTCAATGCAAAATTGCGTCCCATAAACTTCAATGCAAAATTGAGTCCTGGTGACTTCAATGCAACATCGCGTCCCATAGACTTCAATGCAAAATTGCATCCCATAGACTTCATTGCAAAGTCGTGTCCTATAGACGTCAATGAAAAACTGGGTTCCACAGACTTCAATGCAAAATCGCCCCCTAGTGACTTCAATGCAAAATTGCATCACATAGACTTCAATGTAAGATTGAGTCCTAGTGACTTCAATGCAAAATCACGTCCCATAGACTTAAATGCAAAATTGTGTCCCATAGACTCCAATGCAAAATCGCTTCTCATAGACTCCAATGCCAAAAAAGCCCCCTGGTGACTTCAATGCAAAGTTGTGTCCCGTGACTTCAATGCAAGATTAAGTCCTAGTGACTTCAATGCAAAATCATGTCCCATAGGCTTCAATACAAAATTGTGTCCTATAGACTTCAATGCAAAATTGAGTCCTAGTGACTTCAATGCAAAATCACGTCCCATAGACTTAAATGCAAAATTGTGTCCTATAGACTTCAATGCAAAATTGCGTCCCATAGACTTCAATGCAAAATCGCTTCCCATAGACTTCAATGCAAAATTGCATCCCATAGACTTCATTGCAAAGTCGTGTCCCATAGACGTCAATGAAAAATTGGGTTCCACAGACTTTAATGCAAAATCGCCCCCCTAGTGACTTCAATGCAAAATTGCATCACATAGACTTCAATGTAAGATTGAGTCCTAGTGACTTCAATGCAAAATCACGTCCCATAGACTTAAATGCAAAATTGTGTCCCATAGACTCCAATGCAAAATCGCTTCTCATAGACTCCAATGCCAAAAAAGCCCCCTGGTGACTTCAATGCAAAGTTGTGTCCCATAAAGTTCAATGCAAAGCCGTGTCCCATAGAATTCAATGAAAAATTGAGTCCCATAGACTTTAATGCAAAAACGCCCCCTAGTGACTTCAATGCAAAAACGCCCCCTAGTGACTTCAATGCAAAATGGCATCCAATTAACTTCCATGCAAAATCGCCTCCCATTGACTTCAATGCAAAATCGTGCCTCATAGACTTCAATGCAAAAACGCCCAATAGTAACTTCAATGCAAAATGGTGTCCTATAGACTTCAATACAAAACTGCATCCCGTAGACTTCAATGCAAAATTGAGTCCTAGTGACTTTGATGCAAAATCGCGTCCCATAGACTTAAAAACAAAATTGTGTCCCATAGAATTTGCATCAAAGTTGCACTCCAAAGTGGTGTTGGGTGAGGTATCGTTAGAGTGAGAGCAATAATTCTAGCCCTGGACCTCCCCTGTAACCCAAAACTGGTAACCTGTAGATTATAGATATTAGATATATTAGATACTAGTTAGTTAATTATTCTTTTGAATTTTCGTATTTTCTTTCTTATTTTTGGATTTTTGAATTTGCAAGTTTTCGGATTTACGAATTTACAAATTTTTAAATTTACAAATTTTCAAATTTGCGAATTTCGAATTGCGATCATAAGAAATGACCCGAAAAACGAAAAAAACCCCCCAAAAAAATGAATGAAACAAAAACGAAAACAAACACATTTTTCGGCAGTGCACACGTCTTAAATTTGTAAACGTCACCAATGGAGATTTTTAAGTGCCAAAGTTTGTCGCCATTCCGCAAGCGGGGCGCAATAATTTTCGAACTATGACATGTTGGGTATCAATTTACTCGGCGTAACATTATCTTTCATAATGTAGAAAAAAAATTGGACTGACGTTACTGTTGTCTTATTTTTTAATTAAAAAATGTTTTTTTTTTCCAAAAAAATTGTGCTTGTAAGACCGCTGCGCAAGTACGGTGTGACATAAAGTAATGCAACAACATATATATATTATATATATATTATATATTATATATATATATTAACTTGTAAGCAACAAGTCTCAAAAAGAGGCTCGGTCCTTAAAGTGGTGTACCGGCCCAAATTATACTTTTTAAATAAAAATACCCCTATAATACACAAGCTTAATGTATTCTAGTAAAGTTAGTCTGTAAACTAAGGTCTGTTTTGTTAGTTTATAGCAGTAGTTTGTTATTTTATAAACTTACAGCAGGCTGTGGCCATCTTAAGTGTGGGCATCTGAAGCCAGACTGTATTTCTTCCTGGATCTCATCCTCACACATGCTCAGTGCAGCACAAGCAGTGTAATAGGTTTCAGGTCAGGTTTCCATAGCAACGGCAGTGTCAGAGGAAGTTGCTGCCCCTTCCCAGAAGGCACTGCAAACAGGAAATGATGCGATGGGCCGCGGCCAGGGAGGAGGAAGTGAAAAATGAATACAGCAGATATACAGTAGGTGCTGAGAAAAAAAAAAAAATATCCAATTTGTTTACAGTGCACAGTTTAGTGAGGGATGCTGAAGAGTTGTAAAAGTGGGTGGAACTCCACTTTCAGTGGTTAAATATGCCCTATAGAGCTAAATGAAAGTCAAGTTGAATAATATTAAAAAAAATAAGCAACGGCTGTGATGCATTTTAGAAAGCAATGAGGCACACCAGTGGTGTGTGTTTTTCGCTTCAGCCCCGGAAGATTTTACCCCCTTCCTGACCAGAGCACTTTTTGCGATTCGGCACTGCATCGCTTTAACTGACAATTGCGCGGTCGTGCGACTTTACTCCAAAACAAAATTGACGTCCTTTTTTTCCCCACAAATAGAGCTTTCTTTTGGGGGTATTTGATCACCTCTGTGGTTTTTATTTTTTTATGCGCTATAAACAAAAAAAGAGCGACAATTTTGAAAAAAAAGCAATATTTTTTTACTTTTTGCTATAATAAATATCCCCCAAAAATATATAAAAAAACACATTTTTTTCCTCAGTTTAGGCCGATATGTATTCTTCTACATATTTTTGGTAAAAAAAATCGCAATAAGCGTATATTGATTGGTTTGCACAAAAGTTAAAGAGTCTACAAAATAGGGAATAGATTTATGGCAATTTTATTATAATTTTTTTTTATTAGTAATGGCGGCGATCAGCGATTTTTATTGTGACTGAGACATTATGGCGGACACGTCGGACACTTTTGACACTATTTTGGGACCATTGTCATTTATACAGCGATCAGTGCTATAAAAATGCACTGATTACTGTGTAAATGACACCGGCAGGGAAGGGGTTAAACACTAGAGGGCGATCAAGGGGTTAAGTGTGTCCTAGGGAGTGATTCTAACTGTGGGGGGGGATGGGCTACCTAGGACATGACAGTGATCACTGCTCCCGATGACAGGGATCAGTGGATCTCTGTCATTATACAAGGCAGAACAGGGAAATGCCTTGTTTACATAGGCACCTCCCCGTTCTGTGGCTCCATGACACGATCGCAGTTCACCGGCGGACATCATTTTCGCGGGACCCGTGGGCACGGTCAACGCTGTACACGGCGGGTGCACGCGCCCGCTAGCCCCAGCAATTAAAGGGGGCCTACAGGTACGCCCATTTGCCCACCGCTGCCATTGTGCCGATGTATATCGGCGTGCGGCGGTCGGCAAGTGGTTAACACACGCCCTGGTGTGAATGAGCCCCTTCGCTTACTATCACTTGAATGGCTACAAAGACATTAAAATGTATTGTGATTCTGTGCATAAGGAGCAGCATACACGGGGTACCCCGCTGAATATGTGTTAGTACAAGTACACGGAAAGTCATCCAGGCGTGTGATGTTTGTGTTCCGTTCAGATCGCGGTGCTTCCCGGCTCCGCTCCCGTGACATTCTCTTGACAGACGTCCAACATGCGGCTTCAGGAGGCTTTCCGCCATTCCTATCAGAAGAATTGCAGACACAAATCTCCTTCATAATACATGTACCTCAAAAAAAAAAAAAAATTCAGATAAAATATCAGCTGGCTGCGAGTCAGGGACTCTGTCCAGGTACCAGTGTTTATTTTATGGAGCGGTATATTTTTTACTGTCGACTCCGATTTAGCGGCCGATGATTTAATGTGTTCTTTCTCGGGATTGGCCGCTCTCTTCGCCCAGGAGAGATAATGTTCTTGGCTTTTTCCAACGTACAAGACTCTTTCTTTTATTCCTCTTCAAGTTCAGCGTCTGCATTGTTCTCGAGACATGTTTTTTTTTTTTTTTAATCCGAGTGCCAAGTTTGTAATAAACAGTAATAAAACCAAAAATACAAAAAAAAAACTTGCTAGTGTTGGTGTAACCTAAAATCAGAGTTCCCGGAGCGACTACGCTTTGACTATTAAAGCGGAACTTCACCCAAAAAAAGAGGAAGTGCCGCTCTTCTTCCTCTTCCCAGAAAGGAAATCGCCCCAACGTGGACTTTATAGGCAGGTTAGGGGAGTGTGACGAAGTATTGCAAGGTATAAAATATAGCAAAGTTTATTCGTTACACGATATAAAAGTAATTTCCAAGAGGGGACAACAAAATACATAAGAGCATGACAAATACAAAAACAAAATGAGCACCCAATTCGTATGGTAGGCTGGAGCACCGAGCCGGCCAAAAAAATGGAATAATGGCTCAACGGGCTTCGAGGTGTTTACAGCTGAACCCAAATCCAACGCGTTTCGGAAATCTTTGGTATATTCCTTCTTCAGGGGTGGAGAAAAGGGTGCACAAAATAGGTAATCATCATGTGCAGGACATCAGGTGCGTATTAATGGTATCATCCAGCGGGACATCAGATTCAACTCAATAGGACACATGCAGGCGTAGCCGAACCCAAAAACCCAACTCTGTGCAACATACATAAGCAGAAAGACACTATAAATTACCCCAACTGAGAGGAGTAAAAGGGGTTTTGTGAAAAGAGCATCAGTCCACCTGGTGTGAGGCTGATAGAACATCAACATGTTCTTCCTCTTCCCACCCCTCTCCTTTTTAACATTTGGCACTTTTTTGGGGGAGAGGGTCCCTGATCTTGACAGGTACCGGCTCCCCCACTTCCAACTGGATCACCACGGAAATCCGAGTGGAAGTCTAGCCCCCATCCCTCCTTCCCGCAGCCTTCTTGGACACATCACAGGTCCAAGAGAACGGCAGGAACATTCACGAAGCACAACGCGGCTTGCGTATGTGCAGTTGGAACCCACCTGGAAAGCCGCAAGGCTTCACTGCCGGTTTCCCTTAGTCAAGTTGCCAGCGCCTGCACCCAAAGGTGATTGAAGAATTGGGTCGGGTTAGGACCGCGCTGGATCCAGGGGCAGGTAAGTGTTCGTGTTTTTTTAAAGTAATCAGCCACAGTGTTTTTTGGGGGGAGACTGGAGCTCCTCTTTAAGTTTTCCATACGCGTTTAAATCAGATTCCATGGCTTTTGGTGTCTATGTGTACTAATTTACAGGTTTTTTTTTTCCTTCAATTCTTTCACATGTGACTAAGTACTCTTTCAGATGAGTGGCCTAAACTGTCCCAATTCAGCCAGACGGGGCTGTACAGATGCCGTAGCCATTTTGCCACACTGCATTTTTGAACTCGGGGTCCAGAGTTTGACAGGCAGTACCATCTGTCAAACTTACCTATTGTGTTTAATGGGATCGATTGCGATGGGGCATACAGACCCTATCAAAGGGGGGCCAGGCTGGAAAAATCTCCATAATAAGTTGGATTTTAGGGAAAGAATGCAGAGGTGCCAGCCATGATGGCTCTTCTGGTTTTATCCTCCAACATGACAACCGTGGCTATCGATAATGTGGCTAAGATCAATTGTAGTATCTATTCTTATTCGTTTTCGGGGGTGTGATGGAGAAATTGCATATTTCATATTTCCTTATTAAAGTTGTCTCACAATATCTAAAGCCTCCAATTTCCGGGTTACCTTAGCTGACTTGATACTAGGGATGAGCTTCAAGTTCGAGTCGAACTCATGTTCTACTCGAACATTGGCTGTTCGCAAGTTCGCCGAACAGCGAACAATTTGGGGTGTTCGCGGCAAATTCAAATGCCGCGGAACACCCTTTAAAAGTCTATGGGAGAAATCAAAAGTGCTAATTTTAAAGGCTTATATGCAAGTTATTGTCATAAAAAGTGTTTGGGGACCCGGGTCCTGCCCCAGGGGACATGGATCAATGCAAAAAAAAGTTTTAAAAACGGACGTTTTTTCAGGAGCAGTGATTTTATTAATGCTTAAAGTCAAACAATAAAAGTGTAATATCCCTTTAAATTTCGTACCTGGGGGGTGTCTATAGTATGCCCGTAAAGGGGCGCATGTTTCCTGTGTTTAGAACAGTCTGACAGCAAAATGACATTTGGAAGGAAAAAACTCATTTAAAACTACCCGCGGCTATTGCATTGCCGACAATACACATAGAAGTTCATTGATAAAAACGGCATGGGAATTCCCCACAGGGCAACCCCGAACCAAAAAAAAAAAAAAAAAAATGATGTGGGGGTCCCCCTAAATTCCATACAAGGCCCTTCAGGTCTGGTATGGATATTAAGGGGAACCCCAGCCAAAATTTAAAAAAAACAATTGACGTGGGGTTCCCCCTAAATTCCATACCAGACCCTTCAGGTCTGGTATGGATTTTAAGGGGAACCCCGCGCCAAAAAAAAAAAAAAAACGGCGTGGGGTCCCCCCAAAAATCCATACCAGACCCTTATCCGAGCACGCAACCTGGCAGGCCGCAGGAAAAGAGGGGGGGACGAGAGTGCGGCCCCCCCCCTCCTGAACCGTACCAGGCCACATGCCCTCAACATTGGGAGGGTGCTTTGGGGTAGCCCCCCAAAACACCTTGTCCCCATGTTGATGAAGACAAGGGCCTCATCCCCACAACCCTGGCCGGTGGTTGTGGGGGTCTGCGGGCGGGGGGCTTATCGGAATCTGGAAGCCCCCTTTAACAAGGGGACCCCCAGATCCCGGCCCCCCCCCTGTGTGAAATGGTAAGGGGGTACTTACCCCTACCATTTCACTAAAAAACTGTCAAAAATGTTAAAAATGACAAGAGACAGTTTTTGACAATTCCTTTATTTAAATGCTTCTTCTTTCTCCTTCATCTTCTTCTGGTTCTTCTGGCTCTTTTGGTTCTTCCTCCGGCGTTCTCGTCCAGCATCTCCTCCGCGGCGTCTTCTATCTTCTTCTCCTCGGGCCGCTCCGCACCCATGGCATGAGGGGAGGCTCCCGCTCTTCTCTTTATCTTCTTCTCTTCTTCATCTTCTTCTTCATCTTCTTCTTCTTCTTCTTCTCTTCTTCCTTCTTCTCTTCTTCATTTCTTCTCCGGCCCGCTCCGCAGCCATGCTGGCATGGAGGGAGGCTCCCGCTGTGTGACGGCGTCTCTTCGTCTGACGGTTCTTAAATAACGGGGGGCGGGGCCATCCGGTGACCCCGCCCCCCTCTGACGCACGGTGACTTGACGGGACTTCCCTGTGACGTCACGGGGAATGCCACAGGGAAGTCCCGTCATGTCACCGTGCGTCAGAGGGGGGCGGGGTCACCGGGTGGCCCCGCCCCCCGTTATTTAAGAACCGTCAGACGAAGAGACGCCGTCACACAGCAGGAGCCTCCCTCCATGCCACAGCATGGCTGCGGAGCGGCCCGGAGAAGAAATGAAGAAGAGAAGAAGGAAGAAGAGAAGAAGAAGAAGATGAAGAAGAAGATGAAGATGAAGAAGAGAAGAAGATGAAGAGAAGAGCGGGAGCCTCCCCCCCCATGCCATGGGTGCGGAGCGGCCCGAGGAGAAGAAGATAGAAGACGCCGCGGAGAAGATGCTGGACGAGAACGCCGGAGGAAGAACCAGAAGAACCAGAAGAAGATGTAGGAGAAAGAAGAAGCATTTAAATAAAGGAATTGTCAAAAACTGTCTCTTAACATTTTTGACAGTTTTTTAGTGAAATGGTAGGGGTAAGTACCCCCTTACCATTTCACACAGGGGGGGGGCGGGATCTGGGGGTCCCCTTGTTAAAGGGGGCTTTCAGATTCCGATAAGCCCCCCGCCCGCAGACCCCCACAACCACTGGCCAGGGTTGTGGGGATGAGGCTCTTGTCTTCATCAACATGGGGACAAGGTGTTTTGGGGGGCTACCCCAAAGCACCCTCCCAATGTTGAGGGCATGTGGCCTGGTACGGTTCAGGAGGGGGGGGGCCGCACTCTCGTCCCCCCCTCTTTTCCTGCGGCCTGCCAGGTTGCGTGCTCGGATAAGGGTCTGGTATGGATTTTTGGGGGGACCCCACGCCGTTTTTTTTTTTTTTTTTGGCGCGGGGTTCCCCTTAAAATCCATACCAGACCTGAAGGGTCTGGTATGGAATTTAGGGGGAACCCCACGTCAATTTTTTTTTAAAATTTTGGCTGGGGTTCCCCTTAATATCCATACCAGACCTGAAGGGCCTTGTATGGAATTTAGGGGGACTCCCACATCATTTTTTTTTTTTAATTTTGGTTCGGGGTTGCCCTGTGGGGAATTCCCTTGCCGTTTTTATCAATGAACTTCTATGTGTATTGTCGGCAATGCAATAGCCGCGGTAGTTTTAAATGTGTTTTTTCCTTCAAAATGTCATTTTGCTGTCAGACTGTTCTAAACACGGGAAACATGCGCCCCTTTACAGGCATACTATAGACACCCCCCAGGTATGAAATTTAAAGGGATATTACACTTTTATTGTTTGACTTTAAGCATTATTAAAATCACTGCTCCTGAAAAAACGGCCATTTTTAAAACTTTTTTTTGCATTGATTCATGTCCCCTGGGGGAGGACCCGGGTCCCCAAACACTTTTATTGACAATAACTTGCATATTAGCCTTTAAAATTAGCACTTTTGATTATTCATGTTCGTGTCCCATAGACTTTAACGGCGTTCGCGTGTTCGAACGAATTTTTTTCCTGTTCGCATGTTCTGGTGCGAACCGAACAGGGGGGTGTTCGGCTCATCCCTACTTGATACCAAAGGAATGTCATTGCAAACTGACCAAGTCCTTAAAAGGTCATGTTCCTTGCAAGGGGAGTTGGCCAACAGTTGACCATTTCCTTACAAACAAGTTCTATATACACAGCTAAAAACTTGGAATTATCAGTCTTTACCAGGGCAAGTATGCACCTAGGTCATCTGTAGACATGTGCGCCGTCAATAAATTTGTTTTGTTTCGTTCCGTTTTGTATTAAAATAATTTGTAATTTGTGTCCGAAATTCAATTCGGATTCATAGGAAATAAGAACTTTCGTCTGGTTCGTCAACTTTTCATAACAATAACGTTCGTTATAATAAATTTACCTTAATGAGGGGCTCCCACCATCCCTGTGCTGTGCTGACTTCCTGGGGTTTTTAACTTTTAGGTTCGTTAACTTTTCATGACAATAACGAAAGTTCGTTATGATAAATTTATCCGAAGTTCGTAAACGTAATTTCGTACAAAATTCGTATGCATAAAAATTCGTATTTCGGATCCTCACGAATGTACAGATTTCCAGAAATTCGTACGAATTTCCGATTCGTACGAAGCTAATCGCACATGTCTAGTCATCTGTGCCACACCGCGCATGCAGGCGGGACTCGGTGGCGAAAAGGCATCTTTAGTTAAGTATTCTTGTTATATTTTCTAATATTATTACATTTGCTATCTGTCATTACTAAATTAAATGTTATACTTAGTAATATTTGTGTGACCTCTCTTTGCACATCTCGAATGCAACCCCAAAAAACATAAACTATCATGTAACTGTGATAAAGCAGGGAAGAAGAAAGCTGGTGTCAAATTTGTCTTTGGCTTTGTCCACTGGTCCAACTAATTTAGTGGGATTATGGTGTGGGGTTGTTTTTCAGGGGTTGGGCTTGGCTCCTTAGTTCCAGTGAAGGGAACTCTTAAGGCGTCAGCATACCAAGACATTTTGGACAATTTCATGCTCCCAACTTTGTGGGAACAGTTTGGGGATGGCCCCTTCCTGTTCCAACATGACTGCGCACCAGTGTACAAAGCAAGGTCCATAAAGACATGGATGAGCGAGTTTGGGGGGGAGAAACTTGACTGGCCTCACCTCAACCTGATGGAACACCTTTGGGATGAATTACAATGGAGACTGCGAGCCAGGCCTTCTCATCAAACATCAGTGCCTGACCTCACAAATGCGCTTCTGGAAGAATGGTCAAACATTCCCATAGACACATTCCTAAACCTTGTGGACAGCCTTCCCAGAAGAGGTGAAACTGTAATAGCTGCAAAGGGTGGGCCAACTCAATACTGAACCCTACGGACTAAGACTGGGATGCCATTTAGGTTCGTGTGTGTGTGTAAAGTCAGGCGCCCCAATACTTTTGGTAATATAGCGTATATGAGTAACCTGCAGCGGCCAGTGCATCCCTACACCTTTAAGGTGGGGTGTGCTCTCTCCAGGCATACCTGCTCTTAATCTTTCTATTATTATATATGTTTTCCAGCTCAGGAGAGTCTCAAAATGATATAGTTATGCCGCGTACACACGAGCAGACTTTTTGACCAGACTGGTCCGACGGACTATCCGACGGACTTTCAGCGGACTTCCAACGGACTTTCCGAACAAACGTACTTGCCTACACACGATCACACCCAAGTCCAACGGATTCGTACGTGATGACGTGAGACCGGACTAAAATAAGGAAGTTGATAGTCAGTAACCAATATCTGCCCTAGCGTCAGTTTTCGTCCGTTGGACTAGCATACAGACGAGCGGACTTTTTGATAGGAACTGGGTCCGGCGGAGTTCCGACGTAAAGATATGAAACACGTTCCAAATCTAAAGTCTGTCAGATTTTCGACCGAAAAAGTCCGCTGCAGGTCCGATGAAGCACACACACGGTCGAATTGTCCGCCGGACTAGGTCCGTCGGACCAGTCCGGTCGAAAAATCCGCTCGTGTGTACGCGGCATCAGGATTGCAGTACACTTGGGTGCCGTGACGTAGTTTCTGCAGCTTACGCATATATTTGCTAATGTGTGCAAATTAAACCCTTTGTTTTTAGCATGAATTGTTAGACGGGGTCAGTTTGGTTTGTTACAGGCTGGCTGGTAAGTGAGCTGGGAATTTTTGTTTCTTGTTTTTTGACATGAGCTGCCCTTCCATGTCTGCCTTGCTGCAAAGGCCAGGTATACGTTGGGGTGGTTGCCATTTCTATGTTTTATACGAGACCATCTCTGTAATAAGCCTGGGTTTGTATTTCAGCACCTCTGTGCCCAAAGTTCTTATGAGATAAACGCAAATCTTCTAAAAATCCACAGACGGAAAAAGAAAAAAAAAAAAGTGAAGCAGTTTTATTATCATTATTTTTTTTTTTTCCATTTTTATATTCCAAGAGCATCATTATATAGGATTACTCTGACTCTACAAAGACCAGATTTCCCATTACTATGATAGGTGTCACTTTGACACCTTGATATTCACAGAAGTCGGAGTAGATTATGGACATTAGAAAAAAAAAAAAAAAAAAGTAGGAGAAAGGAGAGTTTTCTTCAAGGATCAAAGTGGACGTGAGACATGAAGATTAAAGTGAAATTCTGCAGAGATAAATCGCTTCCATGTAGCAACGATGCAAGGCCTTGATGAATGTGACTATGGGTACAATATAATATGTAAAGTAGGGCTTCTTTTATTAGAACAGCGCAAGCCGGTGGTGGAGAACGGCGTTCTACGGTCGCGTAATTAAAGGTCCTTGTGTTGTCAGGTCAATGCTTAAGTAACAAGGGCACATGTTGCTCTTTATAAGGAGATAATGTTTCCTTGCTTTAGCGGTAGACTACGCAGTGCGATGAGATACATGACTAATGTGATTTAATGGGGATAGAAAAAAAAAAGAAGAGAAAAATAGCACAAATGGAAAAAAAAGCACCTTATGGAAAATTGTATAACTAAGTAACTTTAATTGAAAATGTTTGCTTTCGGATGGCTTAGGGTTGTGATGTTAACCACTTTAGGTCCACTCCATAGCAGTTTTACCTGTGCACCGGATCGCATATATATATATATATATATATATATATATATATATATATATTATACATATATATATATATATACGTGATCTGGCTCTCCTGGGTAGGGGGTTGCGCATGTGCAGTGCCGGTGGCTCCCTCCCACTGTGGCCACACAGTGGGAGCCCAGCGGTGGGTAACGCAGACTCGATGTCCACTGGGCCCCGCCAATGATCCTGCGGAGAGGCAGAACAGCGGTCTGCCTATGTAAACGATCGCCACTCTGTCAGTAGGGAAGGCATGGATCCTGTGGAAGGCCGGCCCTACCATGGGTCCCACTGGGTTCATTGGACCCAGGCAGCACTTTGAGATGGGCGGCAAATTGACGCCCAAGATTTATTTTAACAGCAGTTTTGCGTGTCATCCAGGGGTGGACTGGGCTGGCTCCGCTGCACTGTAAAAAGGCTGCCCTGCTGCCCTCAACACGTCTATATACTACCCTAGCCTGTCTATATACTACCCTAGCCTGTCTATATACTACCCTAGCCTGTCTATATACTACCCTAACCTGTCTATATACTACCCTAGCCTGTCCATATACTACCCTAGCCTGCCCCTTTACCGCCCTAACCTGTCTATATACTACCCTATCCTGTCTATATACTACCCTAACCTGCCCCTATACTGCCCTAACCTGTCTATATACTACCCTGGCCTGTCTATATACTACCCTAGCCTGCCCCTATACTGCCCTAACCTGTCTATATACTACCCTAGCCTGTCCAAATACTACCCTAACCTGTCAATATACTACTCTTACCTGTCTATATACTACCCTAGCCTGTCCATATACTACCCTAGCCTGCCCCTATGCTGCCATAACCTGTCTATATACTACCCTAGCCTGTCCATATACTACCCTAGCCTGCCCCTTTACTGCCCTAACCTGTCTATATACTACCCTAGCCTGTCTATATACTACCCTAACCTGCCCCTATACTGCCCTAACCTGTCTATATACTACCCTAACCTGTCTATATACTACCCTAGCCTGTCTATATACTACCTTAGCCTGTCTATATACTACCCTAGCCTGTCTATATACTACCCTAGCCTGTCTATATACTACCCTAGCCTGCCTCTATACTGCCCTAACCTGTCTATATACTACCCTAGCCTGTCCATATACTACCCTAGCCTATCCATATACTACCCTAGCCTGTCTATATACTACCCTAGCCTGCCTCTATACTGCCCTAACCTGTCTATATACTACCCTAGCCTGTCCATATACTAACCTAGCCTGTCCATATACTATCCTAGCCTGCACCTATGCTGCCATAACCTGTCTATATACTACCCTAGCCTGCCCATATACTACCCTAGCCTGCCCCTATACTGCCATAACCTGTCTATATACTACCCTAGCCTGTCCATATACTACCCTAGCCCGCCCCTATACTGCCCTAACCTGTCTATATACTACCCTAGCCCACCCTTTACTACCCTAGCCTGCCCTGTACTGCCCTAGCCCACCCCTATACTACCCTAGCCTGCCACTATACAGGCCAATCCCAACATTTTATTCTTGGACCCAGGCAGCACAATGTCTTGGGTCAGCCCTGATCCTGTGTCTCTGCAAAGCAAGGACTAGGATTAATGTCTCCCCCTAGTAAAAGTGCCTCCCACACTGTAATAAAACACTGGCTAGGCACAAACTTAACCATTCCAGCCAGTGTCATTAGTACAGTGACAGTGCATATTTTTTGCACTGATCACTGTATTAGTGTCACTGGTTCCAAAAAGTTTCAGTTATTGTCCGAATGTCCGCCGCAAAATTGCAGTCCCACTATATGTCGTTGATCGTCACTGTTACTAGTAAAATAAATAAATAAATAAAAATGACGCTATAACTTTTGCGCAAAACAATCAATATACGCTTCTTGGGATTTTTTTTAACCAAAAATATGTAGCAGAATACATATTGGCTTAAATTGATGAAGAAATTTAAATTGTTCAATTTTTTATTGTTTTATAGCAGAAAGTTTTTTGTTTTTTTTCTAAAATTGTTGTTTTTTATTTTTTTTGCACATAAAATAAAAATCTCAGAGGTGATTAAATACCACCAAAAGAAAGCTCTATTTGTGGGATAAAAAGGACACACATTTTATTTGGGTACAGCTTTGCATGAAAGCGCAATTGTCTGTTAAAGTAATGTAGTGCTCTATCGTAAAAAATAGCCTGGTCATGAAAGCGGGTAAATCTTCTGGCGGTCAAGTGGTTAAGGTAAAATAAAAACTTCAGCCTTTACAACCACTTTAATCCATGTCATTGCTGTGCACTGATTTTCTGATGGTGATAACTGTGGTCCGTGCTTGCATAGTGAGTTTTTGGCATGGCCACTTGTAGCCATTATCAGAGGTGTACGTGACCGGGTGGCCATTCGGGAGTCACAATTGGGAGACAACTGTCACCCCAGAAGAGGAAGTCCATGAACAAGGACCTTAAGTTATTGAGATTTCAGTACTTGGCTCTACATCTACTTCAAGTCAGTGGTCTCCAAATTGCGGCCCGGGGGCCAGATGCGGCCCTTTGCTAGCTTTTATCCTTGGGGCACTATTTCATCCACTGGTACCAACAATGGGGCATAATTTCCCCCACTGACAGCAATGAAGGGGCATAATTCCACTCACTGACACCAACGATAGGGCACAATTCCTCCCACTGCCACCAATGATAGGACACAATTCCTCCAATGACACCAATAACGGGGCACAATTTTTGCCAATGATACCAATGAAGGGACACAATTCCTCCCAATAATACCAATGATGGGGTCCAATGACACCAATGATGGGACACAATTCCTTCAAATGACACCAATGATGGGACACAATTCCTCCAAATGACACCAATGATGGGGACAATTTCTCACAATGACACCAACAATGGAGCCCAAAGACACAAATGATGGGACACAGTTCATACCAATGACACCAACAATGGGGCCCAAGGACACCAATGGTGGCTCACAATTCCTCCCAATGATGGGCCACAATTCCTTCCAATGGCACCAATGATGGGGCACAAGTTCTCCCAATGGCAGCAATGATGGGGCATCATTTCTCCCAATGATTCCAATGATGAGGCACAATTTATCACAATGACACCAACAATGGAGCCCAAAGACACAAATGATGGGACACAGTTCCTCCCAATGACACCAACAATGGGGCCCAAGGACACCAATGGTGGGCCACAATTCCTCCCAATGATGGGCCACAATTCCTTTCAATGACACCAATGATGGGGCACAAGTTCTCCCAATGGCACCAATGATGGGGCATCATTTCTCCCAATGATTCCAATGGCACACTTTCTTCCAATGAACCAGCAATGGGGCCCAATGACACCAATTATGGGACACAATTCCTCCCACTGACACCAAAGTTGGGGCATTGTTTTTTTAACACTGACGTTGGGACCTTCTCTACTCCCATTGGCCACAGTCCGGCCCTCCTGAAGTCTGAAGGGCAGTAAACTGGCCCTTTGTTTAGAATATTTGGAGACCCCTGCTTTAAGATATAGGGAACCCACATCAGTGATAACTGGAAGATGCGTTACTAAAACACATATGGTGAAAAATCAAATAGATACATTTATACGGTGAGTTGTCAGAATGAGGACAAGTCAGGCCGGCCTAGGAAGCTGTCCAGACTCTTCACGCTTCTTCGACATCTAAGGGCTCCGATTCCACGGAATCTGATTTTAAAACAAGCTTCACGCTTGCCAACTTTCGGAGACCGGCTCCTGAGAACTCCGGCTATCCAGACAACTCTTTGAGTCCTCGATTCTGACATCTGGCTCCGCGTTTGAAACCGAGCCGAACCTCAGAAAATCTGAGATGGACTCAAGCTGTGATCCGTCTGTGCTGTGCAGATGTTCCTGGGTCGCCTGGGAGGAAATCACAATGTTACAGCAATCTTCATCTACACGGCAGAACATTGTAGTACACTGTATCAGCAAATTTCACCTACCCCCGTCAGCCCCGTACTAATTAGTGCGTGTGAAAGGACCCATGAAACCAGAAAAAGCAGAAGACCCGGGTGACAACTTGGATTACAGCAAGTTCTAGAAGTGCTCTGATTTTGTGATCAACTTTAACCACTTGAAGACCGGGCTTTTTTCAGCCACTTTTTGTTTACAAGTTTAAATCAGTATTTTTTTTTTTTTTATAGAAAATGACTTAGAACCCCCAAACATTATACATTTTTTTTTAGCAGAGACCCTCGAAATAAAATGGCGATTATTGCACTTTTTTATGTCACATGGTACTTGTGCAGCAGTTGTTCAAACGTAATTTTTTGGGAAAAAATACTTTTTTTTTTTTTTTTTTTTTTATTCAAGTTTAAACATTACATCAATGTTCAGAAAAATAACATAACAGACTGGAAAAAATACATTTTAATGAATTTAAAAAAAAAAAAAAATCACAAAATTACCCCAATTTTTTTGTATAATATTAAAGATGATGTTACACCAAGTACACAGATACCTAACATGTTATGCTTTAAAATTGCGCACGCTCTTGGAATGGCGACAAACTACGGTACTTAAAAAACTCCATAGGCAACTTTTTAAATTCCTTTACAGGTCACCTATTTAAAGTTACAGAGGAGGTCTTGTGCTAGAATTATTGCTCTCGCTCTAATGTTTGCGGCGATACCTCAAATGTGAGGTGCGAACACTGTTCACGTGTGTTACATGTGTTCGCTTCTGTGTGCAAGCACAGAGGAATAGGGGGCGCTTTAACTTTTTTTCTTTTCTCTCTTATTTATTTAACCTTTTTTTTTACATGGTCCCTATATTTTTTATTTTTTTTTTATCACTTTTTGCTTTCTAAAAAAAAAAGTACTTCCAGCCTGGACCAGAGGTGACGCCATGATGTCGCTCCGGTCCTCCAAGGCCATAGAGTGGATCCTACTCTTTGATCACCTATGGGAGCAGCCAGCCTCACCGTCGGATCCTTTCTCGGGAGAACCTGCAAAAACGGTAAGCCCGAGAAACACCGATGATACTGGGGTTATGGCTGATATCTTCAGCTATAATCCCTGCAAACCATTTGCAAACCGCTACATATATATATGTATTGCAGTGGGCAAGTGGTTAAAGTAAAACTTCAATGCAAACATTCATGGACAAGCAGAGTATTGGAAAAAAATAAAAATACTACTTTTTTTCAACCACCAGGTTTTACCCCCTTCGAGACTAGACCATTTTTATTTTTTATATTTTACTCTTCAGAACTGCGCTAATTTTGCTGGTAATTGTGCGGTCAAGTGACACTGTACCCAAATTAAATTTATATAATTTTTTTCACAGAAATATAGCTTTTTTTTGATGGTATTTGATCACCACTGGGTTTTTTTATTTTTTATTATATAAACAAAAAAAGATCGAAAATTTTGAAAAAAAAAATACTTTCTGTTTTAGAACATATCCAATAAAATCAAATTTATTCATAAATTGGAGCCAAAATGTATTCTGCTACACGTCTTTGGTAAAAAGAAAATCCCAGTAAGTGTATATGGTTTGTGTAAAAAAGTCATAGCGTCTACAAACTAGAGTATATATACTGGATTTTTTTTATTGTTTGTTACTTTATACGAATGGAAAAAAAAAAAACTGAACATTTTGAAAAAAAAAAAAAAGGTTCTGCATTTTGCTATAAAATATACAAAATATCCAATAAAAAGAAAAAATTAAAAAATCAAATGGCAGGCCAAAATGTATTTTGCTACATGTCATTGGTAAAAAGAAAAATCCCAATATGTGTGACTGTGGTAGGGTGGCAGACAATCTTGCGCTAACAGACACAATGTAGAAGGGTCAGTAACTGACACTGATGTTGCTAGTTTATATCTACAACTCATGATAAAACTCATGGTACATTAGTGTGATGGTCAGTGGGAAGAATGCTCCTCGGAGGTTGCCTAGGGGTTCCTTGAGGGTTCCTCCAGAGTTTGCCAAGGGGTTCCTTGAGGGTTCTTCCAGAGCAGCCTTTCTCAACCTTTTCAACACAGAAGAACCCTTGAAATAACTTTCCAGTCTACTTTCCAGTCTACAACTCATGATACATTAGTGTGATAGTCAGTGGTAAGCATGCCCCTTACACTTGTGGTCATTAGGAAGAATTACCCCCTTACAGATAACTAAAAAGATCAATGGTGTCAGTGAGAACTTATCTGAGAGGTAGAAATTACTAATTGTTCAAGGAACCCCTATCAACCTCTGGAGGAACCCTCAAGGAACCCCTAGCAAACTCTGGAGCAACCTCTGCTGGAGGAACCCTTAAGGAACTCCAAGCAACCCTTAGCAACCGCCGGAGCAACCCTCAAGGAACCTCTGGACCAACCCCTAGAAACCTCTGAAGAAATCCTCAAGGAATCCCTAGCAACCTCTGGAGAAACCCTCAAGGAACCCCTAGCAACCTCTGAAAGAACCCTTAAGGAACCCCTTGCAACCTCTGGGGGAACCCTAGAGTTTCATGTAACCCTGTTTGGTGAAAACCTGATCTAGCCTGACTATCTCTGGCTCACCTCTATCATTCATTGTATTTAGGTTCTTTCAATAATGGAGACTCAGCATCACATGTGGGGTAGTCTGCATGCAAATACAGTCTGCCTAGGAACACCCACACTGACACCCACCCATCGATGCATTTTGATATTTGCAAACCCCTCCCAAGACCTGCCCACTGTGTGTATCAGGACTAAGGGCTCTTGAAAAGGGTACTGAGGCAGGGTGCTGGGATGTTTTCAAGAAGCTATGTAGAGTAGGCTGACCAGATGTCTCGGATTTCCAGGGACAGTCCCCAATTTTAGGTTCCATGAAACCCTAGGGTTCCACCCAGAGGTTGATAGGGGTTCATTGAGGGTTCTTTCAGAGAATGCTAGGGGTTCCTTGAGGGTTTCTCCAGAGGTTGCTAGGGGTTGGCCCAGATAAAAAGTGTCCTCAAGTGAGTCCTTGTGTTTTTCAGTAGGGGAGTCCCAGGCCTTGCTACCGCATGACTAACTTTGGCAGTGACAATTAGGTCCACCGCTGTTTCCCCTCCCACCAGCCATGATCGACCTGAATTGCATAGTGGGGCTCACAACTCCAATGATGACAACACTGGGTCTAAAAAAAGGTATTTAATGGAAATGGAAAAGTTATATATAATCATTTTATTGGAATGTGAATGAAGAGATACAGAGAAACCAGGGAAGGAAAAAATATAAGCAGAATACATTTCAACATTAAATTGAATGATGTGAGAAGCAGCGTGTGTCTGTATCAGTGCCTTGTGGCCTTTTGGCATACACATTTGAATCTACTATACTACACTTAAAGCGTTTCTCTTTTTATTTCCGAATAGAATGGTTAAGGGCTAAACTCACTGTCAGTTTTTTTATTGCAGTCGGTGTCGTCATTGGGGAGTCTCAGACATTTTCACAAAGAAAGAAATCCAGAATGCTATTGATGTCCCCAGAGCAAGAGGTAAGGGGAAATCTTCCAATTTTAGGGCCTCAAGAAATGAGATCGACCGTCAGTACATCAGGATTGATCAGTTTTCAAATATATATACCATAGTTTGTGGACTCTATAACTTTCCTATACACTAAATAATATACACTGATTTGGGTTATTTTCACCAAAGAAATGTAGCAGAATAGATTTTGGCCTAAATCTATGAAGAAAGATTATTTGTTTGCAAGATTTTATAACAGAAACTAAGAAAAACATGTTTTTTTTTTCAAAATGTTCTGTATTTTTTCATATACAGTGCCTTGAAAAAGTATTCATACCCCATTGACCTTTTTTCATATTTTGTCATGTTACAATCAAACATGTAAATGTTATTTATTGGGATTTTATGTGATAGACCAACACAAAGTGGCACATAATTGTGAAGTGGAAGAAAAATGATGAATGGTTTTCAAAACGTTATACAAATAAATATGTGAAAAGTGAGGCGTGCATTTGTATTCAGCCCCCTTTACTCTGATACCCCTAACTAAAATCTAGTGGAACCAATTGCCTTCAGAAGTCACCTAATTAGTAAATAGAGTCCACCTGTGTGTAATTTAATCTCAGTATAAATACAGCTGTTCTGTGAAGCCCTCAGAGGTTTGTTAGAGAACCTTAGTGAACAAACAGCATCATGAAGGCCAAGGAACACACCAGATGAATCAGGGATAAAGTTGTGGAGAAGTTTAAAGCAGGGTTAGGTTCTAAAAAAATATCCCAAGCTTTGAACATCTCACGGAGCTCTGTTCAATACATCATCCGAAAATGGAAAGAGTATGGCACAACTGCAAACCTACCAAGACATTGCCGTCCACCTAAACTGACAGGCCGGGCAATGAGAACATTCATCAGAGAACCAGCCAAGAGGTCCATGGTAACTCTGGAGGAGCTGCAGAGATAAACAGCTCAGGTGGGAGAATCTGTCCACAGGACAACTATTAGTCGTGCTCTCCACAAATCTGGTCTTTATAGAAGAGTGGCAAGAAAAAAACCATTGCTGAAAGAAAGCCATAAGAAGTCCCATTTGCAGTTTGTGAGAAGCCATGTGGGGGACACAGCAAATGTGGAAGAAGGTGCTCTGGTCAGATGAGACCAAAATTGAACTTTTTTGGCCTGAAAGCAAAACGCTATGTGTGGCAGAAAACTAACACTGCACATCACCCTGAACACACCATCCCCACCGTGAAACATGGTGGTGGTAGCATCATGTTGTGGTTATGCTTTTCTTCAGTAGGGACAGGGAAGCTGGTCAGAGTTGATGGGAAGATGGACGGGGCCAAATACAGGGCAATCTTAGAGGAAAACCTGTTAGAGTCTGCAAAAGACTTGAGAGCTACAATGGAATGGTTTAGATCAAAGCATCTGCATGTGTTAGAATGGTCCAGTCACAGTCCAGATCTAAATCCAATCGAGAATCTGTGGCAAGACCTGAAAATTGCTGTTCACAGACGCTCTCCATCCAATCTGACAGAGCTTGAGATATTTTACAAAGAACAATGGGCAAAAGTTTCACTCTCTAGATGTGCAAAACTGGTAGAGACATCCCCAAAAAGACTTGCAGCTGTAGAAAGGAGCGTCTACAAAGTATTGACTCCGGGGGGCTGAATACAAATGTACCCCACACTTTTCACATATTTATTTGTAAAAAAATGTTGAAAACCATTTATCATTTTCCTTCCACTTCACAATTATGTGCCACTTTGTGTTGGTCTATCACATAAAATACCAATAAAATATATTTACGTCTTTGGTTGTAATATGACAAAATGTGAAAAATATCAAGTGGTATGAATACTATTTCAAGGCACTGTATTTAGCAAAAAATAAAAAACCCAATGGTGATCAAATGCCACCAAAAGAAAGCTCTATTTGTGTGAAAAAAAATAATATACATTTCATTTGCATACCGTGTTGCATGACAGAGCAATTACCAGTTAAAGTAGCGCAGTGCTGAATAGCAAAAAAATGCCCTGGTCATGAAGGTGGTAAAAACATCCGGAAGTCAAGTGGTTAAACAAATAAAATATTATGAAAAAATAAATAAATAATAACCTGACAGGGGTGTTTAACCCTCACTTATTCTATTCAAACTAAAAAAAGAACATTTCTGGCTATGCATATACTTTCAAGTATAATTCCAACTATTAAGCAACACATAAATACAAATAAAAAAGCATTTTTTTAACTGCAATACTTACCTTAAATACAGAGCTGTCCCCCTCTCTGATAAAAAATGATGTTGGTCTTCCTGGTTGAATAACAGCCAACATCCTTCAGCCCACTTCCTGTAAGTCTAGGCTGTCATGGGCCCGGCCCCATGGGGTTGGATCATTTACATCCGTGATATAGATAAGAAAGATGCTGCGCTAAACTTATATGTATATGAGTGAGGACTATATGAAGAACTCACATAAATAAACAGTGAAGTATTAAATAACATAAATAAATATGTAACAAGGGAGTGTAAAAAGACAATAGAGTAAATCTGACATAGACAATGTCAATTGAAGGAATCCAAAAGAGGGACAATCCATATAAATAACAAAGTTCTGTTTGGTGTGTCCACGTGAGGAGAAGTGGTGTATCCAAATGATGTGTCCAAATGTTGGAAAATAAAGTGCTCAAAAGGAAAGCTGACAGCATCACCACCCTTAGGAGAGAGGCTTGCCGGAACTCACAGATCTGAAGAGGCTTATACCTCTCAGATTGTGATTAGCTTGTAATGAGTATCCAAAGGGATGTGGCTAGTCCTTGTTCCAAGAGCGGTCACCTGGGCCTTACTTGATGTAAAGACTCGGTATATTCAGAGGAAGAGGGGGAGGCCATCAGATATCCACGTATTTATGCGTTAAAACCATGTCAGAGAAAACTCCATATAGTGTAATATCGTCAAAAAATATTTATTCATAAAAAAATTGAAAGCACTCACATTTTTGTAGCTGTATACAGGCATAATATAGTGTGATATTGTTGGTATGGCCCACCCGACGTGTTTCGTCCTCCTAGACGTCATCTAGGGTATGGACACACACCAGAAAACATCACACTTAAATAAATAATGTGACCCCAAAATGAATTACGGAATGACCGGATGTGGACATCACTTCCGGTTGCGAGGAAATACTTCCGGTATATAGATCTGTTACGATCTATTAAATGTACGTTCTATAATCATTCACATCAGCCTGGGCTCTCGTAGAGGGCAGAATTAAGGACCGACCACCGGAAAGGGGACAGGGCTTGTGATATCACAGAACCAGTCAGAAGGTGCAGGAAGAGCTTCATAGAGGAGGAGATAGCGGGGAGATGGTCTCTCCACCGCACTAAAGGCGGGCTTTAGGCATCCCAGCGTGTGATTGGACAGCGAAGGGAATGCAGGAGGCTGATAGGCCCATCTCTGTTTTCTCCCCTTCTGTAAGAATCTTCAAGATTTTAAATGACAGCATTAAGCAAAGCAATAGTGCCCTGATTAGTTTGGAGTTCTGTCCCTCCCAGGAGCTGATATAAGGACAGATTCAGGTATATATGTTAGTTAATTGTAAAATATATGTAATGATTTTTCTACATAAGATCTAACTGTATTAAAACGTAGTTATAGCTATGCCTGGAGTTCACCTTTACCTTGTAGAATGAACACCACAAGAAAGTATACAGAATTCTACCCAGGAATTTAATATACAATGGAATCATGACCATAAATAATACAATGCACGACATATAAAAACAAATAAAACCAGTACTGGAGATATTGAAAATACAAGTGGAGGGCATGTTTAATGAATATCACCTGGCTAAGGAGGCTGTAGACTATATATCATATTTTATCACATTATAAATTACATTTATAATTAGTTTGCCATTGAAAAGTGACATACGGTGTTATAAAAGTACACCCCCCCCCTCATAAAAATGGCTGTAGATTGTAACCTTAGTGGCCTTTTAAATCATATAAAGCACAGTGGGCTGAATTATTTACCATCTGTGTCAGAAGATGGCCACTTGTAACACAGAGATGAATATATACAGTTTTCTTGTTGTGGTGGGGATGAGATAGAGATATAATGAGAGAGAGAGAGAGAGAGAGAGAGAGAGAGAGAGAGAGAGAGAGAGAGAGGGGGGGGGAGGGAGGGTGGAGGGAGAGAGAGAGAGAGAGAGAGAGAGAGAGAGAGAGAGAGAGAGAGAGAGAGAGAGAGAGAGAGAGAGAGAGAGAGGGTGGAGAGAGAGAGAGAGGAGAGAGAGAGAGAGAGAGGAGAGAGAGGAGAGAGAGAGAGAGAGGAGAGAGAGGGTGGAGAGAGAGAGAGGAGAGAGAGGGTGGAGAGAGAGAGAGGAGAGAGAGGAGAGAGAGGGTGGAGAGAGAGAGAGGAGAGAGAGAGAAGGTGGAGAGAGAGAGAGAGAGAGAGAGAGAGAGAGAGAGAGAGAGAGAGAGAGAGAAGAGAGAGAGAGAGAGAGAGAGAGAGAGAGAGAGAGAGAGGGTGGAGAGAGAGAGAGAGGAGAGAGAGAGAGAGAGAGAGGAGAGAGAGGAGAGAGAGAGAGAGAGAGGAGAGAGGGTGGAGAGAGAGAGAGGAGAGAGAGGAGAGAGAGGGTGGAGAGAGAGAGAGGAGAGAGAGAGAAGGTGGAGAGAGAGAGAGAGAGAGAGAGGGGGTGGAGAGAGAGGAGAGAGAGAGAGAGAGAGAGAGAGAGAGAGAGAGGAAGAGAGAGAGAGAGAGAGAGAGCGGTATATAAGTTTGGGTCCTGTCACCTACCCAGCCCAATCCAAATGTAACAGAAATATTCCATCTGAAATTCTGCCAGGACCTCATCCACGTCCATCGGAGCACCTCCAACAGTGCTTGCCAGTCTGAGTTGGGCAGATTTCCCTTACTTCTTGCAGTACAGAAGAGGGCACTATCATACTGGGATCACCTACAAAACAGCAGTCCCAACTCATACCACCATAAAGCCTTACTGAACAGTAAAGACCAGTCCAAGCCCTGTGGCCTGCAACAACTCATCAACACTTGTCTATCCCAAACTCTCAACAATGCGGCCTGACAAAATCTCAAATAAAAAACATAATCAATGACTCCAAAGAAAAACGGAGAAAAAATGTCAGAGAATGGAGAAATGAGCTAACAAACTCCAAAAAACGAACTGTTTACCAGTCATTGCAGAGAGACTACAAACTGGCCCCGTACCTGGTGGTGCTACAAGACCCCAAAGACAGACAGACCCTGAGCCTGTACAGGCTGAGCACCCACAGTCTGGAAATCGAATTAGGATGGCACAGACAGACCTACAAGCCCAGGGAGAGTAGACTGTGCCAGCAATGTGACCACTTCCTTCTACATTGCCCAAAGTACTCATCAGTGAGGGACACTTACTTCCAGAGACTCTCCACTCTCATCCCGGACTTCAATTCTATAGAAGAGAAGAGGAAACTCCAATTTCAACTGGGAGAAGAGGAGCCAACGGTAAAAATTGCTGCCCAATATGTGACAGCGTGTCACCGACTGAGGTTTAAAAATCCTTTACATGGACTTATGACCATTCCCCTCTATATTACCCCCCCCCCCCCTTATTTTTCTTATAGATACCCAACTGCTTTGGCAATACTAACATGTTTGTGGTC
>JBBGZY010001530.1:0-5000 GCA_037952925.1 Lithobates clamitans
GGATCGAGGAAGGAAGGAAGGGAGGGAGGGAGGATCGAGGAAGGAAGGAAGGAAGGGAGGGAGGATCGAGGAAGGAAGGAAGGGAGGGAGAATCGAGGAAGGAAGGAAGGAAGGGAGGGAGGATCGAGGAAGTAAGGGAGGGAGGATCGAGGAAGTAAGGAAGGAAGGGAGGGAGGATCGAGGAAGGAAGGAAGGGAGGGAGGATCGAGGAGGAAGGAAGGAAGGAAGGAAGGAAGGAAGGAAGGAGGGAGGATGGATCGAGCAAGGGAGGATGGATCGAAGAAGGGAGGATCGAAGAAGGGAGGATCGAAGAAGGGAGGATCGAGCAAGGGAGGATCGAGCAAGGGGATCGAGCAAGGGAGGATCGAGCAAGGGAGGATCGAGCAAGGGAGGATCGAGCAAGGGAGGATCGGAGGATCTCCATGTCGTCGGTTGAAAAAAAAATATGCCTGCCAGACCTGGAGTCCTCTCCTTCATCTAGAGACAGTCTACAAGACCCTCATCTAAAAATCCGTGATCAAGGGCCTCCGATTCTTCCTTCTCCTTGGAATCCTGGGAAAGGAGAGACCTCAGAGTCTCTGGCCGCTTCCTAGATCCCCTGGATGAGGTCGAGCCCTCCTGGGAGGAGGAGCCTTCCTTACTGGAATGAGCTTCCGGTTCCTTAAGTCTGAGGGAAGACTGAAAAGCTTTGAGTGTAGACAACATCTCAGTTTGGACCATAAGAAAGTCTCTCATAACCTGAGAAATTTCCCTTCCCTGTTAGCTTCTGAATACATCTAAATCAAAAAGGGTTTAGAATGGTCCAAAGGCAATTTATCATTGCATGTCCCGCATCATTTAGAACGGGTAGAGGTTTTTATAGGACAGCTAGTAACCCCATGGGCAGTGGCATCCCCTGAAAAACATGATACACAAGGTTAGGAATGGTCCCGTGACACCCAGAGGAAAAAGAGTCGGGGTACCCTCCCCCATCAAAAACTCTGGTTGCTGGTCTGACTCACCCCCTGTGGTCTCCTCTGTGGCCATGGACCCTGCACTCCAAGCAGATAACCTCCGTCTGCCAGCCACCTAGGTGCATAGGAGAAGTGGGCGCCTGCTCCTCCTGGTCTGTCTTTTTATGCCTTTAGGAAAGGTTGCAGTTCCGCAGGGTTGCTGTTAACCATGAAGACAGCATGCTCGGACGCCGCCGCCATTTTGCCGGAGACCGTAAAAAACACGGACGTGCCAAGGTCACTTTGGGCGCTGGGGAGGAAATTATGTCATTCCTCCACCAGATGCCGAGAAGATGGCGTCGAGCTCTCCCAACTCAGCAACAAACGGCGTTCCCAGCACAGACAGCGAGGATCGAGGAAGGAAGGAAGGGAGGGGGGGATCGAGGAAGGAAGGATCGAGGAAGGAAGGGAGGAAGGAAGGATCGAGGAAGGGAAGGAAGGAAGGAAGGATCGAGGAAGGAAGGAAGGAAGGAAGGATCGAGGAAGGAAGGAAGGAAGGAAGGAAGGAAGGATCGAGGAAGGAAGGAAGGAAAGGAAGGAAGGAAGGATCGAGGAAGGAAGGAAGGAAGGAAGGAAGGAGGATCGAGGAAGGAAGGAAGGAAGGAAGGGAGGGAGGATCGAGGAAGGAAGGAAGGAAGGAAGGAAGGAAGGAAGGAAGGAAGGAAGGAAGGAAGGGAGGATCGAGGAAGGAAGGAAGGAAGGAAGGGAGGGAGGATCGAGGAAGGAAGGAAGGAAGGGAGGGAGGGAGGATCGAGGAAGGAAGGAAGGAAGGAAGGGAGGGAGGATCGAGGAAGGAAGGAAGGAAGGAAGGAAGGGAGGGAGGATCGAGGAAGGAAGGAAGGAAGGAAGGGAGGGAGGATCGAGGAAGGAAGGAAGGAAGGAAGGAAGGAAGGGAGGGAGGAAGGAAGGAAGGGAGGGAGGATCGAGGAAGGAAGGAAGGAAGGGAGGGAGGAAGGGAGGGAGGGAGGATCGAGGAAGGAAGGAAGGAAGGAAGGAAGGGAGGGAGGATCGAGGAAGGAAGGAAGGAAGGGAGGGAGGATCGAGGAAGGAAGGAAGGAAGGGAGGGAGGATCGAGGAAGGAAGGAAGGGAGGAAGGAAGGAAGGAAGGGAGGATCGAGGAAGGAAGGAAGGAGGAAGGAAGGAAGGAAGGGAGGATCGAGGAAGGAAGGAAGGAAGGAAGGAAGGAAGGAAGGATCGAGGAAGGGAGGGAGGATCGAGGAAGGAAGGAAGGGGAGGATCGAGGAAGGAAGGAAGGAAGGAAGGGAGGATCGAGGAAGGAAGGAAGGGAGGATCGAGGAAGGAAGGAAGGAAGGAAGGGAGGATCGAGGAAGGAAGGAAGGAAGGAAGGGAGGGAGGATCGAGGAAGGAAGGAAGGAAGGAAGGGAGGGAGGATCGAGGAAGGAAGGAAGGAAGGAAGGGAGGGAGGATCGAGGAAGGAAGGAAGGAAGGAAGGGAGGATCGAGGAAGGAAGGAAGGAAGGAAGGGAGGGAAGGAAGGAAGGAAGGGAGGATCGAGGAAGGAAGGAAGGGAGGGAGGATCGAGGAAGGAAGGAAGGGAGGGAGGATCGAGGAAGGAAGGAAGGGAGGGAGGAGGATCGAGGAAGGAAGGAAGGAAGGGAGGGAGGGAGGATAGAGGAAGGAAGGAAGGAAGGGAGGGAGGATCGAGGAAGGAAGGAAGGGAGGGAGAATCGAGGAAGGAAGGAAGGAAGGGAGGGAGGGAGGATCGAGGAAGTAAGGAAGGGAGGAGGATCGAGGAAGGAAGGAAGGGAGGGAGGATCGAGGAAGGAAGGAAGGGAGGGAGGATCGAGGAAGGAAGGAAGGGATCGAGGAAGGAAGGAAGGGAGGGAGGATCGAGGAAGGAAGGAAGGGAGGGAGGATCGAGGAAGGAAGGAAGGAAGGAAGGAAGGAAGGAAGGAAGGAAGGAAGGAAGGGAGGGAGGATCGAGGAAGGAAGGAAGGAAGGAAGGATCGAGGAAGGAAGGAAGGAAGGAAGGAAGGGAGGGAGGGAGGATCGAGGAAGGAAGGAAGGAAGGGAGGGAGGGAGGGAGGGAGGATCGAGGAAGGAAGGATCGAGGAAGGAAGGAAGGAAGGGAGGGAGGATCGAGGAAGGAAGGAAGGGAGGGAGGATCGAGGAAGGAAGGAAGGAAGGGAGGATCGAGGAAGGAAGGAAGGAAGGGAGGGAGGATCGAGGAAGGAAGGAAGGAAGGGAGGGAGGATCGAGGAAGGAAGGAAGGAAGGAAGGGAGGGAGGATCGAGGAAGGAAGGAAGGAAGGGAGGGAGGATCGAGGAAGGAAGGAAGGAAGGAAGGGAGGGAGGATCGAGGAAGGAAGGAAGGAAGGAAGGAAGGAAGGAAGGAAGGAAGGGAGGATCGAGGAAGGAAGGAAGGAAGGAAGGAAGGAAGGAAGGGAGGGAGGATCGAGGAAGGAAGGAAGGAAGGGAGGGAGGATCGAGGAAGGAAGGGAGGGAGGGAGGGAGGATCGAGGAAGGAAGGAAGGAAGGGAGGGAGGATCGAGGAAGGAAGGAAGGAAGGGAGGGAGGATCGAGGAAGGAAGGAAGGGAGGGAGGGAGGATCGAGGAAGGAAGGAAGGGAGGGAGGGAGGATCGAGGAAGGAAGGAAGGGAGGGAGGATCGAGGAAGGAAGGAAGGGAGGGAGAATCGAGGAAGGAAGGAAGGGAGGGAGGATCGAGGAAGTAAGGAAGGAAGGGAGGGAGGATCGAGGAAGGAAGGAAGGAAGGGAGGATCGAGGAAGGAAGGAAGGAAGGAAGGAAGGGAGGATGGATCGAGCAAGGGAGGATGGATCGAAGAAGGGAGGATCGAAGAAGGGAGGATCGAGCAAGGGAGGATCGAGCAAGGGAGGATCGAGCAAGGGAGGATCGAGCAAGGGAGGATCGAGCAAGGGAGGATCGGAGGATCTCCATGTCGTCGGTTGAAAAAAAATATGCCTGCCAGACCTGGAGTCCTCTCCTTCATCTAGAGACAGTCTACAAGACCCTCATCTAAAAATCCGTGATCAAGGGCCTCCGATTCTTCCTTCTCCTTGGAATCCTGGGAAAGGAGAGACCTCAGAGTCTCTGGCCGCTTCCTAGATCCCCTGGATGAGGTCGAGCCCTCCTGGGAGGAGGAGCCTTCCTTACTGGAATGAGCTTCCGGTTCCTTAAGTCTGAGGGAAGACTGAAAAGCTTTGAGTGTAGACAACATCTCAGTTTGGACCATAAGAAAGTCTCTCATAACCTGAGAAATTTCCTTCCCTGTTAGCTTCTGAATACATCTAAATCAAAAAGGGTTTAGAATGGTCCAAAGGCAATTTATCATTGCATGTCCCGCATCATTTAGAACGGGTAGAGGTTTTTATAGGACAGCTAGTAACCCCATGGGCAGTGGCATCCCCTGAAAAACATGATACACAAGGTTAGGAATGGTCCCGTGACACCCAGAGGAAAAAGAGTCGGGGTACCCTCCCCCATCAAAAACTCTGGTTGCTGGTCTGACTCACCCCCTGTGGTCTCCTCTGTGGCCATGGACCCTGCACTCCAAGCAGATAACCTCCGTCTGCCAGCCACCTAGGTGCATAGGAGAAGTGGGCGCCTGCTCCTCCTGGTCTGTCTTTTTATGCCTTTAGGAAAGGTTGCAGTTCCGCAGGGTTGCTGTTAACCATGAAGACAGCATGCTCGGACGCCGCCGCCATTTTGCCGGAGACCGTAAAAAACACGGACGTGCCAAGGTCACTTTGGGCGCTGGGGAGGAAATTATGTCATTCCTCCACCAGATGCCGAGAAGATGGCGTCGAGCTCTCCCAACTCAGCAACAAACGGCGTTCCCAGCACAGACAGGGCGTTCCCAGCACAGACAGCCGAGGATCGAGGAAGGAAGGAAGGGAGGGGGGATCGAGGAAGGAAGGGAGGAAGGAAGGAGAGGAAGGAAGGAAGGAAGGAAGGAAGGAAGGAAGGAAGGACGAGGAAGGAAGGAAGGAAGGAAGGAAGGAGGAAGGAGGATCGAGGAAGGAAGGAAGG
>JBBGZY010001530.1:7500-37500 GCA_037952925.1 Lithobates clamitans
GAGGAAGGAAGGAAGGAAGGGAGGGAGGATCGAGGAAGGAAGGATCGAGGAAGGAAGGAAGGAAGGAAGGGAGGGAGGGAGGAAGGGAGGGAGGATCGAGGAAGGAAGGAAGGAAGGGAGGGAGGATCGAGGAAGGAAGGAAGGGAGGAAGGAAGGAAGGAAGGGAGGATCGAGGAAGGAAGGAAGGGAGGAAGGAAGGAAGGAAGGGAGGATCGAGGAAGGAAGGAAGGAAGGAAGGAAGGAAGGAAGGAAGGAAGGAAGGAAGGAAGGAAGGGAGGGAGGATCGAGGAAGGAAGGAAGGAAGGGAGGATCGAGGAAGGAAGGGAGGATCGAGGAAGGAAGGAAGGAAGGAAGGAAGGGAGGGAAGGAAGGAAGGAAGGGAGGATCGAGGAAGGAAGGGAGGATCGAGGAAGGAAGGAAGGAAGGAAGGAAGGGAGGGAAGGAAGGAAGGAAGGAAGGAAGGAAGGAAGGAAGGAAGGAAGGATCGAGGAAGGAAGGAAGGGAGGGAGGATCGAGGAAGGAAGGAAGGGAGGGAGGATCGAGGAAGGAAGGAAGGAAGGAAGGGAGGGAGGATCGAGGAAGGAAGGAAGGAAGGAAGGAAGGGAGGATCGAGGAAGGAAGGAAGGGAGGGAGGATCGAGGAAGGAAGGAAGGAAGGGAGGGAGGATCGAGGAAGGAAGGAAGGGAGGGAGGATCGAGGAAGGAAGGAAGGAAGGAAGGATCGAGGAAGGAAGGAAGGAAGGATCGAGGAAGGAAGGAAGGAAGGAAGGGAGGGAGGGAGGGAGGATCGAGGAAGGAAGGAAGGAAGGGAGGGAGGGAGGGAGGGAGGATCGAGGAAGGAAGGAAGGGAGGGAGGATCGAGGAAGGAAGGAAGGAAGGGAGGGAGGATCGAGGAAGGAAGGATCGAGGAAGGAAGGAAGGAAGGAAGGGAGGGAGGATCGAGGAAGGAAGGAAGGGAGGAAGGAAGGAAGGAAGGGAGGATCGAGGAAGGAAGGAAGGGAGGAAGGAAGGAAGGAAGGGAGGATCGAGGAAGGAAGGAAGGAAGGAAGGAAGGAAGGAAGGAAGGAGGAAGGGAGGGAGGATCGAGGAAGGAAGGAAGGAAGGGAGGATCGAGGAAGGAAGGAAGGAAGGAAGGAAGGAAGGAAGGAAGGGAGGGAAGGAAGGAAGGAAGGAAGGAAGGAAGGAAGGAAGGGAGGATCGAGGAAGGAAGGAAGGGAGGGAGGATCGAGGAAGGAAGGAAGGGAGGGAGGATCGAGGAAGGAAGGAAGGAAGGAAGGGAGGGAGGATCGAGGAAGGAAGGAAGGAAGGAAGGGAGGGAGGATCGAGGAAGGAAGGAAGGAAGGAAGGAAGGGAGGATCGAGGAAGGAAGGAAGGAAGGAAGGAAGGAAGGGAGGATCGAGGAAGGAAGGAAGGAAGGAAGGGAGGATCGAGGAAGGAAGGAAGGAAGGAAGGAAGGGAGGATCGAGGAAGGAAGGAAGGAAGGAAGGAAGGGAGGATCGAGGAAGGAAGGAAGGGAGGGAGGATCGAGGAAGGAAGGAAGGGAGGGAGGATCGAGGAAGGAAGGAAGGAAGGAAGGAAGGAAGGAAGGAAGGAAGGAAGGGAGGGAGGGAGGGAGGGAGGATCGAGGAAGGAAGGAAGGAAGGAAGGAAGGAAGGAAGGAAGGAAGGAAGGAAGGAAGGAAGGAAGGAAGGAAGGGAGGATGGATCGAGCAAGGGAGGATGGATCGAAGAAGGGAGGATCGAGCAAGGGAGGATCGAGCAAGGGAGGATCGAGCAAGGGAGGATCGAGGAAGGAGGAAGGGAGGATCTCCATGTCGTCGGTTGAAAAAAATATGCCTGCCAGACCTGGAGTCCTCTCCTTCATCTAGAGACAGTCTACAAGACCCTCATCTGAAAATCCGTGATCAAGGGCCTCCGATTCTTCCTTCTCCTTGGAATCCTGGGAAAGGAGAGACCTCGGAGTCTCTGGCCGCTTCCTAGATCCCCTGGATGAGGTTGAGCCCTCCTGGGAGGAGGAGCCTTCCTTACTGGAATGAGCTTCCGGTTCCTTAAGTCTGAGGGAAGACTGAAAAGCTTTGAGTGTAGACAACATCTCAGTTTGGACCATAAGAAAGTCTCTCATAACCTGAGAAATTTCCTTCCCTGTTAGCTTCTGAATACATCTAAATCAAAAAGGGTTTAGAATGGTCCAAAGGCAATTTATCATTGCATGTCCCGCATCATTTAGAACGGGTAGAGGTTTTTATAGGACAGCTGGTAACCCCATGGGCAGTGGCATCCCCTGAAAAACATGATACACAAGGTTAGGAATGGTCCCGTGACACCCAGAGGAAAAAGAGTCGGGGTACCCTCCCCCATCAAAAACTCTGGTTGCTGGTCTGACTCACCCCCTGTGGTCTCCTCTGTGGCCATGGACCCTGCACTCCAAGCAGATAACCTCCGTCTGCCAGCCACCTAGGTGCATAGGAGAAGTGGGCGCCTGCTCCTCCTGGTCTGTCTTTTTATGCCTTTAGGAAAGGTTGCAGTTCCGCAGGGTTGCTGTTAACCATGAAGACAGCATGCTCGGACGCCGCCGCCATTTTGCCGGAGACCGTAAAAAACACGGACGTGCCAAGGTCACTTTGGGCGCTGGGGAGGAAATTATGTCATTCCTCCACCAGATGCCGAGAAGATGGCGTCGAGCTCTCCCAACTCAGCAACAAACGGCGTTCCCAGCACAGACAGCGAGGATCGAGGAAGGAAGGAAGGGAGGGGGGATCGAGGAAGGAAGGGAGGAAGGAAGGATCGAGGAAGGAAGGAAGGAAGGAAGGAAGGAAGGAAGGATCGAGGAAGGAAGGAAGGAAGGAAGGAAGGGAGGATCGAGGAAGGAAGGAAGGAAGGGAGGGAGGGAGGATCGAGGAAGGAAGGAAGGAAGGAAGGAAGGGAGGGAGGATCGAGGAAGGAAGGAAGGAAGGGAGGGAGGATCGAGGAAGGACGGAAGGAAGGAAGGAAGGGAGGGAGGATCGAGGAAGGACGGAAGGAAGGAAGGGAGGATCGAGGAAGGAAGGAAGGAAGGAAGGGAGGGAGGAAGGAAGGAAGGAAGGAAGGAAGGAAGGGAGGGAGGATCGAGGAAGGAAGGAAGGAAGGAAGGGAGGGAGGATCGAGGAAGGAAGGAAGGAAGGAAGGAAGGAAGGGAGGGAGGATCGAGGAAGGAAGGAAGGGAGGGAGGATCGAGGAAGGAAGGAAGGAAGGAAGGGAGGGAGGATCGAGGAAGGAAGGAAGGGAGGGAGGATCGAGGAAGGAAGGAAGGGAGGGAGGATCGAGGAAGGAAGGAAGGGAGGGAGGATCGAGGAAGGAAGGAAGGAAGGAAGGAAGGAAGGGAGGGAGGGAGGATCGAGGAAGGAAGGAAGGAAGGGAGGGAGGATCGAGGCAGGAAGGAAGGGAGGAAGGAAGGAAGGAAGGGAGGATCGAGGAAGGAAGGAAGGAAGGAAGGAAGGAAGGAAGGATCGAGGAAGGGAGGGAGGATCGAGGAAGGAAGGAAGGGAGGGAGGAAGGAAGGAAGGAAGGGAGGATCGAGGAAGGAAGGAAGGAAGGGAGGGAGGATCGAGGAAGGAAGGAAGGAAGGAAGGAAGGAAGGAAGGAAGGAAGGGAGGATCGAGGAAGGAAGGAAGGAAGGAAGGGAGGGAAGGAAGGAAGGAAGGGAGGATCGAGGAAGGAAGGAAGGGAGGGAGGATCGAGGAAGGAAGGAAGGGAGGGAGGATCGAGGAAGGAAGGAAGGGAGGGAGGATCGAGGAAGGAAGGAAGGGAGGGAGGATCGAGGAAGGAAGGAAGGAAGGGAGGGAGGGATCGAGGAAGGAAGGAAGGAAGGGAGGGAGGAATCGAGGAAGGAAGGAAGGAAGGAAGGGAGGATCGAGGAAGGAAGGAAGGAAGGAAGGAAGGGATCGAGGAAGGAAGGAAGGGAGGGAGGATCGAGGAAGGAAGGAAGGGAGGGAGGATCGAGGAAGGAAGGAAGGGAGGGAGGATCGAGGAAGGAAGGAAGGAAGGAAGGATCGAGGAAGGAAGGAAGGAAGGAAGGATCGAGGAAGGAAGGAAGGAAGGATCGAGGAAGGAAGGAAGGAAGGAAGGGAGGGAGGGAGGGAGGATCGAGGAAGGAAGGAAGGAAGGGAGGGAGGGAGGGAGGGAGGATCGAGGAAGGAAGGAAGGGAGGGAGGATCGAGGAAGGAAGGAAGGAAGGAAGGGAGGGAGGATCGAGGAAGGAAGGAAGGGAGGGAGGATCGAGGAAGGAAGGAAGGAAGGAAGGAAGGATCGAGGAAGGAAGGAAGGAAGGATCGAGGAAGGAAGGAAGGAAGGAAGGGAGGGAGGGAGGGAGGATCGAGGAAGGAAGGAAGGAAGGGAGGGAGGGAGGGAGGGAGGATCGAGGAAGGAAGGAAGGGAGGGAGGATCGAGGAAGGAAGGAAGGAAGGAAGGGAGGGAGGATCGAGGAAGGAAGGAAGGAAGGGAGGGAGGATCGAGGAAGGAAGGATCGAGGAAGGAAGGAAGGAAGGAAGGGAGGGAGGGAGGAAGGAAGGAAGGGAGGGAGGATCGAGGAAGGAAGGAAGGAAGGGAGGGAGGATCGAGGAAGGAAGGAAGGAAGGGAGGAAGGAAGGATCGAGGAAGGAAGGAAGGAAGGAAGGAAGGAAGGATCGAGGAAGGAAGGAAGGAAGGGAGGATCGAGGAAGGAAGGAAGGAAGGAAGGAAGGAAGGAAGGAAGGAAGGAAGGGAGGGAAGGAAGGAAGGAAGGAAGGAAGGAAGGGAGGATCGAGGAAGGAAGGAAGGGAGGGAGGATCGAGGAAGGAAGGAAGGGAGGGAGGATCGAGGAAGGAAGGAAGGGAGGGAGGATCGAGGAAGGAAGGAAGGAAGGAAGGGAGGGAGGATCGAGGAAGGAAGGAAGGAAGGAAGGAAGGGAGGATCGAGGAAGGAAGGAAGGAAGGAAGGGAGGATCGAGGAAGGAAGGAAGGAAGGAAGGAAGGGAGGATCGAGGAAGGAAGGAAGGAAGGAAGGGAGGATCGAGGAAGGAAGGAAGGAAGGGAGGGAGGATCGAGGAAGGAAGGAAGGGAGGGAGGATCGAGGAAGGAAGGAAGGAAGGAAGGATCGAGGAAGGATCGAGGAAGGAAGGAAGGAAGGAAGGAAGGAAGGAAGGAAGGAAGGAAGGATCGAGGAAGGAAGGAAGGAAGGAAGGGAGGGAGGGAGGGAGGATCGAGGAAGGAAGGAAGGGAGGGAGGATCGAGGAAGGAAGGAAGGGAGGGAGGGAGGGAGGGAGGGAGGATCGAGGAAGGAAGGAAGGAAGGAAGGAAGGAAGGAAGGAAGGAAGGAAGGAAGGAAGGAAGGAAGGAAGGAAGGAAGGAAGGGAGGATGGATCGAGCAAGGGAGGATGGATCGAAGAAGGGAGGATCGAGCAAGGGAGGATCGAGCAAGGGAGGATCGAGCAAGGGAGGATCGAGCAAGGGAGGATCGAGCAAGGGAGGATCGAGGAAGGAGGAAGGGAGGATCTCCATGTCGTCGGTTGAAAAAAATATGCCTGCCAGACCTGGAGTCCTCTCCTTCATCTAGAGACAGTCTACAAGACCCTCATCTGAAAATCCGTGATCAAGGGCCTCCGATTCTTCCTTCTCCTTGGAATCCTGGGAAAGGAGAGACCTCGGAGTCTCTGGCCGCTTCCTAGATCCCCTGGATGAGGTTGAGCCCTCCTGGGAGGAGGAGCCTTCCTTACTGGAATGAGCTTCCGGTTCCTTAAGTCTGAGGGAAGACTGAAAAGCTTTGAGTGTAGACAACATCTCAGTTTGGACCATAAGAAAGTCTCTCATAACCTGAGAAATTTCCTTCCCTGTTAGCTTCTGAATACATCTAAATCAAAAAGGGTTTAGAATGGTCCAAAGGCAATTTATCATTGCATGTCCCGCATCATTTAGAACGGGTAGAGGTTTTTATAGGACAGCTGGTAACCCCATGGGCAGTGGCATCCCCTGAAAAACATGATACACAAGGTTAGGAATGGTCCCGTGACACCCAGAGGAAAAAGAGTCGGGGTACCCTCCCCCATCAAAAACTCTGGTTGCTGGTCTGACTCACCCCCTGTGGTCTCCTCTGTGGCCATGGACCCTGCACTCCAAGCAGATAACCTCCGTCTGCCAGCCACCTAGGTGCATAGGAGAAGTGGGCGCCTGCTCCTCCTGGTCTGTCTTTTTATGCCTTTAGGAAAGGTTGCAGTTCCGCAGGGTTGCTGTTAACCATGAAGACAGCATGCTCGGACGCCGCCGCCATTTTGCCGGAGACCGTAAAAAACACGGACGTGCCAAGGTCACTTTGGGCGCTGGGGAGGAAATTATGTCATTCCTCCACCAGATGCCGAGAAGATGGCGTCGAGCTCTCCCAACTCAGCAACAAACGGCGTTCCCAGCACAGACAGCCCGCGCGGAAGCGGCAAAACATACACAGGCACCAGTAAAAATGTACTCACAGCTTCATGCTGAAAGTACCCGGCTGCCTGCTCCCTTTCCAACCTGGCTAGGTTGAAGAAATGGAGGGGAAAGCTACCATTACTCCTTTGAAAAGGACAACGTTGCAGATAGAAAAACATCCAGGACTCCTCTTCTGCACAGTACCTGTACAGGTAAAGAGGGGAAGCAGGATAATGGCCCCTGAAGTTCTGGGTACACCACTATACCCAGGGTCCTTCAGTCCTTGGGGGAGGGGGCTCTTCCTAATTCTGTTGCCTCCCCTAAGGAAAATAGATTGGGAAAGCCCCCCAGGAAGGATACAGATATCCTACCGGACCCAGAGGCTTCCCAAGCTTTTGGTCTGGCTCCCAGGGGGAAACCACCAGCCCCAAGGTTCGGGTCCTATAGAAAAAAAAAAAAAAAAAAAAAAAAAACACCACACACAAAACACACAAAACAACAAAACACACAAAACAACAAAACAAACAAACAAAAAAAAAAACAGTTTTGCTGTGGGGAAACACGATCAAAAACTGAGGAGCACAGGGAGGGGCGGGGGTTTTAACCTCTTTGATTGATTGTGTTTCCTGTCATCTCTCAGGGTGCCGTCCTGGAAGATGACTTGAGAAAATTACTTATTTAACCACTTCAGCCCCAGAAGGAATTACCCCCTTCCGGACCAGAGCACATTTTTCCGATACGGCACTGCATCGCTTTTACTGACAATTGCGCGCTCGTGCGACGTTGCACCCAAACAAAATTGACGTCCTTTTTTCCCTAAAAAAAAAATAGAGCTTTCTTTTGGTGGTATTTGATCACCTCTGCTGTTTTTATTTTTTGCGCTATAAACAAAAAAAAAAAAAAAAAAGGCGACAATTTTGAAAAAACGCATTATTTTTTACTTTTTGTTATAATAAATATCCCCCAAAAAATATATAAAAAAACCCCTAAATTTCTTTCTCAGTTTAAGCCAATATGTATTCTACATATTTTTGGTAAAAATCGCAATAAGTGGAATAAGATTTGTAGACGCTATAACTTTTGCGCAAACCAAAGATTGAACGCATACGCAAGTTGCACCCACATATGTAAACGGTGTTCAAACCACACATGTGAGGTATTGCCGCAATCACTAGAGCAATAATTCTAGCACTAGACCTCCTCTGTAAACTTAACCTCCCTGATGGTAATCCCGAGTGTGGCTCGGGGTTAAATTTCAGTCCCATTAGCGGTAACCCCGAGCCACACTCGGGATTACATTGCAGGATCCTGGTGCGGCATTACTTACCTTGTCCCCAGGATCCTGCGATGTCCCCCGCTGTGTCTGCGGGCTCTGTGTCCTCCGAAGCCTCTCCGTGCCAGGCTCCGTTCCCTGTGAGCGTCGCGACGCACGGGAGCGGAGCCTGACGGCAAATTCAAAAAAAATTTGCAAACCATAACACATACAGTACTGTAATCTTACAGATTACAGTACTGTATGAAATTATTTCACACCCCTTTTGTCCCCAGTGCTTTGGCCCATGCCCTGCATGCAATTTTATGTGATATATCCTGTTCTTTCTGCCTGGAAACTGGAGATTGTCCATAGCAACCAAAAAGTGTCCCTTTACGTCAAAAGTGGCTTTAGACCAGCTAGAAAACAGTGATAGTAAATTAGAACACTTGCAGAATTGAGCGATAGTGAATCGTGGGGAAATGTATTTTATTATTATATTTTTTTATTTATATTTATTATATTATAATTTATGTTTTTGTGTTTCAAACTTCATCATTCCCGGGATATCTACTAGACTCTTGTTTGGACAGATTTAAGTGCGTTTTGTTATGAATTACAGGCCTACAATATAAAACGCCAAATTTCCATGCAAAATAATTGTACCGCTTTCAGCACCTAAAATCCGAAATAATCATACCGCCAGGGAGGTTAAAACTGGTAACCTGCAGAAATGTTTAAACGTCACCTGCTTCCACGAGCAGGTGCAATTTTGAAGCACATGTTGGATATCAATTTACTCGGTGTAATATTATCTTTCACAATAACGAGATAGATAGATAGATAGATAGATAGATAGATAGATAGATAGATAGATAGATAGATAGATAGATAGATAGATAGATAGATAGATAGATAGATAGATAGATAGATAGATAGATAGATAGATAGATAGATAGATAGATATGGTTCTAAGTAATTTTCTAGTAAAGAAAAACAGTTTTTAACTTGTAAACAGGTTTCAAAAATAGGCCTGGTCCTTAAGTGGTTAAAAGCCTTTACATCTCATCAGTTTAGAGTTAACTAGGAGCTTTTGTGCTAGAATTATTGTTCTCACTCTGATGTTTGTGGCGATATGACACCCACGTGGTGCAACCGTGGTTTATATACATGTGCAGTTGTGCACGCGCTGGGCTTGCGTTTGTGCGAGGCAACAGGAGTTTTGGCACTTTTTTAAAAAATTTGAATATATAAGGCAGGGTGGATGGGGTTAAAGATAAAATTTTACTTCCACTGACCCCTCAGTGAACTAAATAAAGCAGAGTGGCTTGCTATGGCATATAGAACACTCAGGGAAAGCCTTCCTTCGATTGACTGAGGTGGGAATTGCGATATTCACCTACCACAGGCTACAACAGTAAGCTACAGATTTGCCATAAGTCACACAAGGGTGGCATCTGCAGAATTCATCTAAGCCATTCTGGCCCTGAGTGAGTTTATAAAGTAATCCAAGAAAACTTTAAATTTTACATGCTAAAAATGCAGTACAGTTTCTGAAATTGAAAAGGAGCTTACTGTAAAGCTCAAGGACTAGCGCTAATAGGAAATAATTAAAAGAACATAACACAGATGAATAAATGTGAAAACACAAAAGACTTGTTCATGAGATTACCTATTGAAAAACCCTTGTTAATATAATGCAGCCACATCTAATGACTGGTAATATGCAATATATTATATTTTTGGTTTAATACTGCTTTAAAGCATATGTTACCTTAAAATGATCTCTTTCACATGTGTCCTTCTACTTTTACTTCCTTGTAAAATTCTGTCCGTTACGTTATTATTTATCTTAGTATTTGGTCAGTTACCTGGTGATCCTGCCAGTCCCCCTGCATCCCTTTGCAAGCTGACAACCCCAAGCACAGAAGCACATCTGTGCTGATTGGCAATTTTTCATATCAGTGCATCCTTCAAGGACAGTGGTCACCAAACTGTGGCCCTTGGGGTACTATTTTTTTTCACTGATACCAACAATGTGGCAGATATCCTGCCCACTGACACCAACGATGGGGCACAACCCCGCCCACTGACACCAACAATGGGGCACAACTCTGCTGACAACAGCTACTCCCAGTGGCCATAGTCTGCCGCACCCCCCCCCCCCCCAAGTCTAAAAGGATAGTAAAAAGGCCCCCTGTTTAGAAAGTTTGGAGACTCCTGTTCTAGGAGATACAGAACAATGTGCCTGTATCTCCCGCAGTCACTTTAGCCGACTCCCCTTCCACTGAAGCTGGCTGTGAAACTGGCTAAAAACCACTAGCAAGTCACAGCCTTTTTGCAGCTGCAGCCTGGAGCTGCCTCAATAACAGAAGGGACACCCTTCCGAAACACATCTCACACAGAATGGGAAGGTACTTTCTTGTGTGCGAGTGACATAGCAAACTGCCTGTCCGGTAAGGGGACACGGCCCCAGATAAGGGGGAATAAGACTGTGCGATCATGAGATCCCAGAATAGAAGTTAAAAAAAAAAAAAATTAAAAATAAATAAATAAGTAAACAAACTGTAGCGTTAAACAAATTAAGCCTAAGTTCACAGTGAGTGCGGGAATGAAAGCTTGCACGCTTTGATTCCCGCATGTCAATCCTGATTTCAGAGACATTGTGGGTTTCTGCACAGAAGTCAATGGAAATCACACCCCGAAATCGCCAAAAGTAGTACAGAAAATACTTTTGGAAATTGATGCGGCGTCGCACCGATTAGGGCGCTGCCATTGCCATCAATTGCCGCCGATTTGACATGTCAACATTGCACCAATGTGAACCAGGGCTAAATGCTATTTTTAAGTGCAATTTGCTGCAATACAATCAATGACATTGATTTACTTAAGGCAAATATACTGTGCACTGGAAGTGCAGTTGCTCCAGATCTGAGGGGAAGCTTGGCTGATTTCCATCATCCAATCAAGTGCAAGAAAAAATGCTGTTTTTTTATTTTTGTTTTTTTTATTATACTTGCATGTAATTGGAGTACTCTTTGCAAAGTGATGCTTTACCATATTTACTAAGCTCTGGATCAAGTGCACTTGCAGAGTACAGTAAATTTGGTTTTAGTAAGCAACCTTAATGTATCAATCACAAGTACTAAGTTTGTGCTACTTATCACATCTGTCTAACTGGGGTGTGTTCACAATAGCAAACAAACCCGCAGTCTGATTACATGCAAGAACCCCAGCGGAATTTACCATCATTGACTGTTAGAGGAAGCCCAAACCCTCAGCCCAGAGACTTCTCCCCACTTGTTGTATGATGGTCAGCATTATTCAACCCACTTCCTCTGAGACAAGGTTGCCCTGAACCCCAGCCTGTGACTGGACAGTGAAAAGAGAACTGCTACAGTGATGAGTATATATCTGTCACTCTGCCCTGTCCTATCAGCACCTGCTTTGTCAGAACATGAACCGATTGGCTCCTTGTGCTGCTAAAGGGATTGCAAAAGGCTAATACCAGGGCAAATTCTGGTGCTCATACTACTTGCATTTAAAATACATATGGTATTTCATTATGGATTAGAGGTCGACCGATATGGGTTTTTCTCTGGCCGATGCCAAAGCCGATATTTAGAAATCGTGGTGGCCGATGGCCGATATATGATGCCGATTTTTTTGGGCCGATATATTAGGCCGATTTTTTTTTTTTTCCCTTCATCTCATAAAATCTAACAGTTAGACCCCTTTCACACTGGGGCGTTTTTCAGGCGCTTTTGGGCTAAAAATAGCGCCTGTAAAACGGCTCCCCTGCAGTCTGTGTGAAAGCCCGAGTGCTTTCACACTGAGGCGATGCGCTGGCAGGATGTTAAAAAAAAAGTCCTGCAAGCAGCATCATTGGAGCGGTGTATACCACTCCTCCACCACTCCTGCCCATTGAAATGAATACGCACCGCTGCCGAAGCGCCTGCAAAGCGTTTTGGCAGCGGCGCTTCAGGGGCGCATTTAACCCCTTCTTCGGCCGCTAGCTGGGTTATAAGCGCCCTGCTAGCAGCCGAATAGCACCGCTAAAATGACGGCAAAGCGCCGCTAAAATTAACAGCGTTTTACCGTCAACGCATGCCCGCTCCAGTGTGAAAGCAGCCTTAAGTAATAAGTGATACAGAAATTTTTTTATAAACATTTATTAAACAAAACAAACCTCCAATCAGTTCACTTGTATGTAGAATTTAGATTTAAAAAAAAAAAAAAAAAAAAACTATATCTTAAATATTAAATACACAAAAACAGGTAATCAAAACTTTTGGACGAAAAAAAATGGGCTTTACTTTTTTTTTTTTTTATTTCATTAGTGTATTTTTTTTTTAAAAAAAATTGCGTTTGAAAGACCGCTGCGCAAATACCGTGTGACATAAAATATTGCAACAACCGCTATTTTATTCCCTAGGGTCTCTGCTAAAAAAAAATAAATATAATATTTGGGGGTTCTAAGTGATTTTATGGCAAAAAATACAGGATTTTTACTTGTAAGCAATAAGTGTCAGAAAAGATTTAGTCTTTAACCACTTCCGGACCGCCCACTGTATATATACACACGTCCTTTTTTTAAAGATGGATATCTCGGTAATGGCAGCAGCTGCTGCCACAACCGAGGTATCCATCTTTAGGGCCGGCGATTCTGTACACGATAATGGTGGTATGCGGCGGGTTCGCCGCAAGATCACCGTTATCGGCGGCGGGAGAGGTGCCACCCCCCCTCCCGCTGCTCTCCCGCACCCTCCGCCGCTTACTGATCGGGTCCTCTCCCTTCCTCAGTATGGAGACGAGTGAGGCTAAGATGGCCCCCACCCGTCTCCATACCATAGGACGGCCGGAGCGACGTCATTACGTCAGCTCCGCCCACTTCTCTTAAAAAGGCACAATTTTTTTTGTGTCATTTTTTTAAACAACTTTTTTTTTTTTTTTTTTTTTTTTTTTTTTGCATTTTAGTCTAAATATGAGATCTGAGGACTTTTTGACCCCAGATCTCATATTTAAGAGGACCTGTCATGCTTTTTTCTATTACAAGGGATGTTTACATTCCTTGTAATAGGAATAAAAGTGATCCAAATTTTTTTTTTTTTTTAAAAAACAGTGAAAAAATAAATAAAATAAAGTAAAATAAATAATTAAAAAAAAATAAATTTTTTTTTTAAAGCGCCCCATCCCGACGAGCTCACGTGCAGAAGCGAACGCATACGTGAGTAGCGCCTGCATATGAAAACGGTGGTCAAACCACACATGTGAGGTAACGCCGCGACCGGTAGAGTGAGAGCAATAATTCTAGCACTAGACCTCCTCTGTAACGCAAAACATGCAATCTGTAGAATTTTTTAAACGTCGCCTATGGAGATTTTTAAGGGTAAAAGTTCCATTCCACGAGCGGGCGCAATTTTGAAGCGTGACATGATGGGTATCAATTTACTTGGCGTAACATTATATTTCTCAATATAAAAAAAAATTGGGCTAACTTTACTGTTGTCTTATTTTTTTAATCAAAAAAGTGAATTTTTTCCAAAAAAAGTGCGCTTAGAAGACCGCTGCGCAAATACGGTGCAAAAAAAAAAAAGTATTGCAATGACCGCTATTTTATTCTCTAGGGTGTTAGAAAAAAACAATATATAATGTTTGGGGGTTCTAAGTAATTTTCTAGCAAAAAAACCTGTTTTAAACTTGTAAACACCTAAAATCCAAAACGAGGCTGGTCTTAAAGTGGTTAAATGGTTAAACTGAAAACTTCTCCACTGAGTTCAGTCTATTGATAAAAGAACCTGAAAGAGATACAATGTATCTTCTTATCAGACTTGGCAGGCTGCCCAGGAGGAGGAGAGAAGAAAACTTCAGACAACTTGCAATTGACTTCTATTACAGAAGTCATTTGCAAGTCCCGCTGAATCGGCTTTTTTTTAATCAGCACAATCAGCCGATGCCGATTAAGTAAAAAAAGCCAAATATCGGCCGACCTCTAATTATGATGTAATGATTACAGAGATGAAATAATTACATCTGCTGGGAGTTCAGCTTTAGATATTAAAGCGGGGGTCCACCTATCTATGGTTTTTTGTTTTTTTTTTAGTTCATTCACAAACTTTTCTTCTCAGCATTACATACTCACATATTGGGTGTAATATCTCCGCCTGTGTCAGATTTCGTCGGAAAGAATAACTTATATTATTCACTGCAGGTGGTTTCCATCTTCACTGTGGGCATTTGAAGCCCACAAGCATTTATTTCCTCGATGTGGTGAATGCTGTGCTCCCAGCATTCACCGCTCGTCCCCGCACATGCTCAGTGGCATCCTGGGAAGCCTGAGACTAGCTCCCAGGAGTCTGGGAGAGGCTAGAAACACGCCTACTCCCATGGGAGGAGAACCAGGAAGTGCAAAGAAGAATAGAAAAATAAAAAAGGTAATTGCGGCGATTTAAATTTTTTTAAACGGCATGTCAGCATCTAGGCAAGGAAGAGAATATATACAGATATTGTTCAAAATTTGGGTGGAACCCCACTTTAAACACGCATTTTTCAGGCAGCCTTACAAGCTTATTTATACACTTATTGAGAATGCAGCTTTTTCATCTTTTAATCTTTACCTGCATGTTCTAGTTTAAGAGGTACCTTGACTACTGCCACATGCTTCTTGTTTCAGGGCAGTTCTTTTTTCTTGCAGTGCCCTATGGAGTTACCCTTGCATGCAGGGACTAGACTTGTGCCTCCTACACTGTGTGCATCAATAGAAACACACAGCCTTAGACAAGGATGGCAAGGCACTCCCCTGCTCCTCCGTTCTCCAAGTCAACAGATCAGCTGGAGATTGCACCAACCACTGTAAACACTGCCCTGGTCTTTCCTAAGAACACCAGAAGTTCAGGAAAGCAGAACAGAGAGCTGTACACTGCAAGTGTCGGGGTAAGAATGTTAACAAATAGTTTACTGGGGAATGTTTATTTTATTGTGCTAAATGTATTAAAGAACTGAAAGGAAAAGCTCCCCCCCCCAATTTTGTAGATAGTAAGGGAGGGTTATAACCCCTGTCATCTGTATCCCATTTCAGAGATTTCCCTTCACTTCCTGTCCATACAGGAAGTAAAAGGAAAACCCTGCAAATTGAGCCCCAGTTCACACGATAACCCAAGTGAAATCGTGCCACATTCCTATGAAACTAACATGGAATTAAGTGTAGTGCGATTTGAGCCCGTTCATTTTGGCCCATAGTGGCCCGCCTGTGTGAAATCATGTACCTGTGCAAGATGTCATGCACTGAATCTGGGGCACGTGCCTCCGGCGACCCGCTCCGGGTGTGATTGGACACAACATTCTCAGGAGAGGCAGAACAGCGGTCTGTGAGAGGGGGGGGGGGAATGGAGATCCTGTGTTTCTGCTAAGCTGGAACACAGATCTCTGTCTTTCCCAAGTCAAAAAGCACTCTCTGGGACCACAATTAACCCTTTGATCCCCACTGATGTTAACCCCCTTCCCTGCCAAAGCATTTTTTTTTTCTAAGCGCTGATCACTAATGTCATTGGTCCTCAAAAACTGTCACTTAGTGTCAGATTTGTCCGCCGCAATGTTGCAGTCTCGGAAATATTTTATTTTCTCTCTCATCGTCGCCATTATTAGTAAAAAAAAATTCATACATACAGTATCTCACAAAAGTGAGTACACCCCTCACATTTTTGAAAATATTTTAGTACTCCAACATAATAGTATTCAAACACCTCCAAGACGACCCCTGCCTTGCTAAAGAAGCTGAGGGTAAAGGTGATGGACTGGCCAAGCATGTCTACAGACCTAAACCCTACTGCGCATCTGTGGGGCATCCTCAAACGGAAGGTGGAGGAGCGCAAGGTCTCTAACATCCACCAGTGGAAGACTCAAGTGGCAACCTGTGAAGCTCTGATGAACTACATGCCCAAGAGGGTTAAGGCAGTGCTGGAAAATAATGGTGGCCACACAAGATATTGACACTTTGGGCCCAATTTGGACATTTTCACTTAGGGGTGTACTCACTTTTGTTGCCAGCGGTTTAGACATTAATGGCTGTGTGTTGGGTTATTTTGAGGGGACAATTTACACTGTTATACAAGCTGTACACTCACTACTTTACATTGTAGCAAAGTGTCATTTCTTCAGTCTTGTCACATGAAAAGTTATAATAAAATATTTACAAAAACACTCAGACTGACTGAGGATTTTCATAAAGCTACGAAGGCACATAAGCAGAACCCCTCGCCTATATCCCTAGATAGTCCGGAGAAAGCCAGAACCCTCCTAAACCTACAACTGACTACAGCAGCTGAAAAACACCTTAGATGGTTGGGGACTAAGCTTTATTCCCAAAAGGACAAAATAGGATCTAAACTGGCAGTCAAACTAAGCCCCAAACCCCGCTCTTTGGCATTCCCGAAAATTAGGCTACCCACAGGCGACTTGACCCAAAATCCTGAAAAGATTATGGCAGCTTTCCATAAATTCTATTCAGATCTTTACAATCCGAAATTCTCCCCACCCCGAAGTTCGCAGAGTTCGTTCCTGGACTCCCTTACACTACCTACTCTGTCACCGGGAAAACAGGGACCTCCTCGAGGATCCCTTCTCAATCCAGGAAGTCCTGGACACCATTAAAACATTAAAGGTGGGCTCCTCACCAGGCCCTGACGGTTTTTCAAATGGTTACTATAAGAAATTTGGCACCTGTCTAGCCCCTTATCTGACGAAACTCTTCAATACACTTCGGGAGGGTTCACATCTCGATACTGACCTCAACTCAGCATATATTTCAGTTATACCAAAACAGGGCAAAGACGCCAGTGAGGTGAGCAACTATCGACCCATCTCGCTGATAAATAATGACATCAAAATTATGACTAAGATACTGGCAAAAAGAATAGGGAGCTTCATCCCATCATATATAAATGGGGACCAGGTGGGATTTATTCCTGGGAGACAGGGCCCGGACCAAATCCGCCATTCCATAGATATAAATTTCACTCCTACAGTCGCAGTGGGATGGAGGATCCCCACAGAAAGGCTTTCTCCTCTCGATTGATTTAAACAAAGCTTTTGACTCAGTGGACTGGGCTTACCTGTCTGGTATCCTACGGAGATGGGGTTTTGGTAATCATTTTTTGAATTTAATCAACTCACTTTAATTCTAACCCCTTTGCTCAAGTGAGACTGATGGGCAGATACTCATCTCTCAAGATCAGTAGGGGTACCAGGCAGGGATGCCCTCTCTCGCCCCTGCTTTTCGTTATGGCCATCGAAACGCTGGCCATAGCGATCAGATCAAATCCTGACATTAAAGGGGGTGATGTGTGGGGGCCAGGAACACAAGTGTGCGCTCTACGCGGATGACCTCCTACTTGATATTACTTCCCCTTTAATCTCTACGCCTATGATTTATAAGACGCTGAAGGAGTTCACGGCGATTTCTGGTTTAGAAGTAAATCTGTCTAAATCCATGGCTTTAAATATAACAGTACCTAGCGACTCTCTCGCTCTTCTTTCAAACAACTTTGACTTTTCATGGGCACCAGCCGCACTCCCTTACCTAGGGATTAAACTGACTTCGGACATAAATAATCTCTTTAATGCTAATTACCCACCGATGATTCATAAATGCAGAGCAGACCTGACTAAGTGGTCTAGAAGTGGTGTATCCTGGCTAGGTAGGGTGCATGCAGTCAAGATGACGCTCCTCCCACGCCTTTTATATCTTTTCCATTCGCTCCCGATTCCCATAAGGAAACGCTTCCTCAGTAACTTCCAGTCTGACATAACCCGCTTTGTTTGGGGTAACAAGGGTTACAGAAGCCCATCCAGCATTTTAGTACGCCTAAAATCACAGGGGGTCTGGGTCTGCCAGATTTGTGGGGTTACTATCAGGCAGCTCAATTATCAATAATTTACTCCAGGAACTACAAACAGGATTGGGTCTCAATGGAAAGGAAAACGATCCCTCTTAACACTATCGATTACCTTTTATGGTCAGACACCAGAAGTAGGCCAGCTATTATGGCCCCCACCCTATCCCACTCGATAGCTCTATGCACCAAACTCTACATGAATCACTTCTTGATCTCTCAACTGAAACCACTGGCTCACCTTTTCCATAACCCGAAGTTCCCTCCGGGACTTAACATTCAGGCATTCCGCTGGTGGACAGACAAGGGCCTCTACCGTATAGGGCACTTCCTGTCCTCCAAGGGCCCTCTCACTCTGGCCCAATGTAAGAAAAATCTAGGTATGCCGGATTCGGAAAGGTTCAGATACACGCAAATTTCCCACTTTTTACATACTATCTGGTCCTAAAGGAAGGATCCTCCCTATATAACACCTTATGAGCAATGGTGCACTGACTCCATGGACCAGAGGGGGGGGGGGGGTATCTCCCTAATTTATGCAGCACTTCAATCGCACTCGGATAAACCATCCTACGCTCGGGCCTGGGAGGAGGACACGGGCTGCGTCTGGAATGCCTCTGATTGGTTCCGGGTTTCGTTGCGCTCATCGAAAGGTATGTGCAACGTTTCCTTAATAGAAGCTAGCTTAAAAGTTATGAATAGGTGGTATTATGTCCCCTCTAGATTGGCATTAATATACCCAGGAACTTCCCCGCTGTGCTTTAGAGGATGTGGGCTGGAGGGCTCAATGTTTCATGTATGGTGGACTTGCCCTCGCATCAGATCCTTTTGGAAGAAAATTTTTCGCACAATTAGTTCCCTAACAGGAGAAACGATCGCCCCTAATCCTATGATAGCTCTACTTAATCAATACATACCTAATCTGACTAAACGGTTACAAGTACTTTCTTTCTTCATTCTGGTGGGAGCTAAAATTACCTTGGCTAAAGCCTGGAAGAAGCCCTCGGTCTCCTTTCAGGCTTGCAAACGCAAAATCTCGTGGATTATGGCACAAGAGCTTATAGTGGCGAAGCTGACTGATAAAATTGAAAGATTTAATACTACTTGGGAACCATGGGCCACGCTCTGCGATATACCAATCCTCCCTGGTATGGGAAAGACGTCCTGGAACCTTTCCCCTCCCCACTGACCTCTACTTCTCTAACTGCACCCTCCTTTTCACACGTTTTCTCTCCTCTTTTTCTGGGCCTTCTGCCCGTACCCCGATCGACAAATAGTCACTTCTGAAAAAGCATTACTGAAGTATTTTTGTTTGTTCTCTTTATTTATGTGGAGGGTGGACAGTCGGTAGGTGATCTCCCCTTCAGGGGCAACCAACTCCTTCAGTTGACGGTGTCAGTGCCTAGGTTTAGAGCCCCCGGGAACCACCCAGACGTCTCCACAGTAAGAGCCCATTGGGGTGGGGCGTTTGGGCACCTAGGGGGTATAGAGAGGTTATAGCACCGGAAAGTAACAATTTTGCTCTCTCTGTGAGTGCTTTCCGGGAGTGGCACCTCCCGACTGTCTCGACTCCCTACTTGATTGTTCTTGCTGGATGACTTAACTTTCATTGTGCAAAGCGTCCTTTGGCAATACTTGATTAATTACAATTTATAGGTTCTCTGCTATCTTCTTGGATATGGCGATAGCTGTGACAGGATACACTCTCCGTTAGTCTCCTGTATGTTATGGAATCTTTTACATAAATTGTATGTTACTGATCTTCAATAAACTTTTTCTTAAAACCCCAAAAAAAAAAAAATATTTTACAAAAAAGTGATGGGTGTACTCACTTTTGTGAGATACTGTATGTGCCAGTTTGTAGACGCTATAACTTTTACACAAACCAATCAATATACGCTTATTGGGATTGACCTCGCAATTGTCAGTTAAAGTGGGGTTCCACCCAAATTTTGAACATTATCTCTATGCATTCTCTTCCTTGCCTAGATGCTGACATGCTGTGTAAAAAAAAAAAAAAAAATAAAAAAATAAAATTTAAATCGCTGTAATTACTTTTTTTCCTAATCTTCTTAGCACTTCCTGGTTTTCCTCCCATAGGAGTAGGCGTGTTTCTAGCCTCTCACAGACCTCCCACATTCCCCTGGGAGCTAGTCTCAGGCTTCCCAGCATGCATTGTGCAACAGCGTCATCACAACATCTCTGTGAATGCTGGGAGCACAGCATTCACCGCATCCAGGAAATACATGCTTGTGGGCTTCAAATGCCCACAATGAAGATGGAAACCGCCTTCAGTGAATTTTAGAAGTTATTCTTTACAACGAAATCGCACACAGGTGGACTTATTACACAGAACATGTGAGTAGATAATCATGAGAAGAAAAGTTTGTGAATGAACTCCCAAAAAAAAACAAAAAAAAACAACGATAGATAGGTGGACCCCCGCTTTAAAGTAATGCAGTGCCATATTGCAAAAAATGGCCTGTCATGGAGGGGGTAAACCTTCCAGGGCTGAAGAGGCTAATCCAGCATTTCCACGATTCCCGCAACAAGTCAAAAAATAAATAAACCGCTGGTGTTCTGACAAAATCTCCAACCACGTCACTTCCGGTGACTCTCCAGCAGCTGTAATTGGAGATTTTGACGAGTTGGCTGTTTTTTCACAGAACACCAGCTAAGAAGGAAAAAAGTTGTCACCGCCATGATGGTTATTAGCAGGCGGACAAACAATGTTTACTCATATCATGTACCGTAGTATATACACTGCCGGTGTTCGGTGAAAAACAGGTAACTCGTTGAAATCTCCAATTACTGCTGCTGGAGAGTTACTGGAAGTGCCAATGTTGGAGATTTTGGCGAGTTGGCTGTTTTGGCAGAATACAGGCAAAGTTTATCACAACATTGTTTCTTTTTATCTCTCAGCGCTGAGCAAAGTATCATTTGGTTCTTTTAGAGATCAAAAAGGGATGAACGTCGGTCTGCAATTGAGATCAGGTTAACCACTTAAAGATTACGATTTTTTTCTGACACTTGTTGCTTACAAGTTAAAAATCAGTATTTTTTGCTAGAAAATTTCTTAGAACCCCCAAACATTATGCTGATTTTTTTTTTAGCAGAGACCCTAGAGAATAAAATTGCGGTTGTTGCAATATTTTATGACACACTGTATTTGCGCAGCGGTCTTTCAAACGCAATTGTTTTGGGATAAAAATACACACGTCAGAAGAAAAAAAAAAAAAAAAACCCACACAAAACACAGTAAAGTTAGCCCAATTTTTTGCATAATGTGAAAGATGTTGTTACGCCAATAATCGCAATCTTTATTCCAAGCAATAAAATATTGATTCATTTTTTTCAGGACCATGCAGCTCTACCACACGTGCACACGTGAGCCAGGGCACAGCACTCTGAAGGGGCGACCTACCGACCCTTTAGAGCACAGTGCGCTGGTGATGTCACTGACTGCAGAAGTAGGGAATATCTTCTAAACTAGGAATATCTGTAGCTTAAAGTGTTACTGAACCCAGGACCCTGCATTCACTATATCTGGTCTCCCACAGTACACAGAAATGCAACTATTTTAGTAAACATAAACTGCTCAATACCTTTTCTCATCAGCAGTATAAGCAGTCTTGTGACTTCTATCAGTGTCCAGCTAAGCACTGGTTAAAAGGAGTTGTAAGGCAGAGGGTTTTTTTAATCTTTAATGCATTCTATGCACTAAGATAAAAAGCCTTCTGTGTGTAGCAGCCCCCCTAATACTTACCTGAGCCCCATCTCTATCCAGCAATGTCCACGAGTCCCTCAGCCGTCCGGGACTCTCCCCCCTGATTGGCTGAGACACAGCAGTGGCACCATTGGCTCCAGCTGCTGTCAAAGTCAGTTAGCCAATCAGGAGGGAGGAGGGTGGCCAAATGGACACACAGAGCTGCAGCTCGGCTGCCCCCATAGCAAGCGGTTTACTGTGAGGGCACTTGACAGGAAAGACGGGCCAGGAGCACAGAAGAGGGACCCGAGAAGGAGGATTATATAACAAGTTTGCTTGTTTAAAAATAAAATAAAAAAAGGACTTTATAATCACTTTAAAGCTTTTAGGAGGAGTTTTCTGGCTGACCTATGAGACTGCAAGACCCCTGACCCTCTGTCTGGACAGTGCTGATTTGCCCTGTGCTGATCACATGCCTCCTCAAAAAAAAAAAAAAAAATTAAATATATAAAAAACACAAACACACACACCCCCCAAACTGAGCATGTGCAGCCTGACTCCATAGACTCTGTTACCAGGAAATTATTAGGAGTAAAAAAAAACAAAAAAAAAAAAAAAAAAACACACACAATACAGAGGATTAACCATTTAGGTTCAACAGGGAGTATAACAAGCATGCTTTACTGCATATACAGACTGATTTTACTGTTGAGGGTTTAGTAACACTTTAACTGTAGGTACAAGTGAGCAAGCAATGCTTACTACCACTTGAAAGCATAGCCCAGGTCTTTGCAGACACTGCATTAAAAAGCATTGCTCATCACCCATAGCAACTCTTTTTGCTAAACACAGGGTCAAAAAAAAAAAAACACGGTTACTATGAGAAACCATAGGAAGTTCCCCTAGACATAAGCCATGCACTGTAGAAGTTAGGACGACGAAACAATTACACAGAACTCCAACCTAACTTTCACTCCCAGCAGTGACCTCAGTCAGGGTGACCCCCACAAGTGCAACATGTGAGCAGGCCTCGCAATGTACCCCGGGACATGTAGTCCCTCCACACAGAGTTCCCGGTAACTACACTGTAATGTACTGATAAAGGTGAGTGAGATAGGAAGGCCGCCTCCTGTCAGGCCCTGCCTGTGAACGTCACGCACTAGGTCGTACTTACCAGAGTGAGCGCCGCCCGGGACGCTTGCAGCTTCCTTTTGCTGACCGCCCTGATGGTCGCCCTCACCAGCGAGGCGGACATGTTGTTGTTGTAGTTTTCGCCCCTTCTCCCATATGAAAGTTAGAAAAGCCCCCTTAGAAATGCAGGAGGGTGGATGAGAGGTGACGACAGCGAGTTTCAGCTCTAGCAACTGCGCCGACGCTCCACCCCCAGCGGCGCCGCTGATTGGTTGCGGTGGTTATCAGCCTCTCACACGCGGTATGTTATTGTGTAGGGAAGAGGATGGCGCATGCGCACAAGGAGCCTTAAGGACATACTGTCCCCTGTCAGTGGGCAGCCTGCCACATTGGCAGCACGAGAGCTGTGCCATCTATTATAAACTGGAAGGAGCAGCTTAGAATTAAACATCCAAAGCACACCAACTTGTGTCAGACACAGGCTGCTGCTGCCACAACATCAGTGCTTATTGTAAAAGACATTTTGTTTTGGATACAGCAGGAAAAAATAGACACCCTGTCAGGTTTTTATTGCTGTATTCCCATTAGGAATATCCACCCTTCTCTTTACCTGGTGATCATTGTCACTGAGACTGATGGGAAATCTCCAATTGTACCGCTGTCACCAGAGATGGAAGATCATCCAATAGGGACACCTGGTCTGGTGACAGCTGTCTAAGATGGCAATTCTGTTCCCTTTAAAGAGATTTCCTTGCATAACCAGGACAGGAAGTAAAGGGAAAATTACTTAGTGGGATGCTGGTGGCAAACAATAATCTGATAGGGGTTTTAAAGAAGAAGTATGGACTTGGGGGAAAAAAAAGCATATATCTATACTCGCATCAATGCTGCAACATCATTGTGGTGGTGCAGCTATCCCACATTGGCACTAAGACCGTTCACATGCATGTTGATCACTCAGTGCTCGGTCTGCAGAGAGCAGTGAGTGTCATTCACCGCTCTCTGCTCTGCCCCTCTCCAGCAGACACACAGCTGGCTTTGGCTCTCAGCACTGAGACTGTGAGCCAGCTGTCAATCACCATCAGGCAGTTGGTGGTTCCTGACAATACGGTCGTGATCCTCTACAGCAGTGGTCATCAACCCTGTCCTCAGGACCCACTAACAGGCCAGGTTTGCAAGATAACTGAAATACATCACAGGTGATATCATTTGCTGCTCAGTGATTGCAGTATTCTAGTCTGCATCTCCCCAAGGTAATACATAAAACCTGACCTGTTAGTGGGTTCTGAGGACAGGAGTTGAGAACCAGTGATCTAGAGCCTGTGAAGTCAGCTGATAGTAGGCTAAAGCCTGTTATGAGCTGACTCTGGGTCACAGGAGAGCAAAAGTAAGTGCGCTCCTGTGACCCGCAAGAGAAGTATAGCCAAATAATATTTGGCCATACATCTCTTTTAATTCCTCTCTACTCTATTTAAAACTAATAATAATAATAATATGTAATGGAAATTTGTACGTTCTGTATATAATTGTATTGTATTTTGTATGTATTGCACACTGCCCTCACTGTGCCCACAGCACTAATAATGTTTTCAGTAAATGTTTACATTCTTTCGAGTCCTGATTAGAATAAGCCTGCCTATGTAACGCCCCTTGTTACGATAAACCTACAATTGTAATATTAATGTGATACCTACGTAATCATGTGCATAAAAACCTTCAATTGCGTCATAATAAAGCAGAACAGTAATTTGGAAAGATGCTGAGCGTATCTTTTGTGTCTGTTCCCTACTGCAGTAGTTATTATTAATTTGGAACCAATAATCAATATGAGGATAGGATTTGCCTATCATCAATTTAACCGAGTCAGCATGGCGAGCTTTGCCATAGGAGGGGATTCCAGGTGACCCTGAGTATCCGAAACGAGGAGCTTGAGACGATCCGGGAATTTCTGATAATCAGCCGGCTGAGGTAAGCCTTTTGCTTACATTTGAGTTATCAGACTTCCTTGATCGGTAAGGCATTTTCGGGACAAAGGGTACCTATTTTACTCCCCTTAATCGAACTGTATTGATTGGTGGTTATATGTTATGTTGTCCCTGTCTATTGTCCATTGGAGTGTTATAGATAAGAAAGGGAAGAATAGTGCTGTTCACTGGTATATGTAGTACATCTGCTAGATAAAGTAGTTTAGAGGCAAGAGGGTATAGGCACAAGTAGAGAAGAGAGAAGACTGGCCAGTCATTATGGGCATTGAATTAAGTAAGGGAATGAAGGGTAAGAGACCCTCAAAAATGCCCAGCGCAAGAGGAGCGCTATATATGAACCAAAGGTGCGGTTCCGCCTATACTGAGCCCCTAGATTAATGGTTAGAGTGGACAGGGATCCACAATGGGTAACTGGGTTACCAAAGGCCATAGGGACTAAGAATCATGCAGAGTAAACAGCTAGAGAAACAGCTATCTATGTGAGCAGGATGGATGAAGGGTGACATTAACACTAGACAGAAAGGGACATTTTCATGTTAAGTTGTGGGATGAATTTGGGGTCAGGCACTACAACTAGTAAAAATCAGAAATAGAGAAATGAGAGGTAAAACAGAATACTTTATATGTTGTCAGAGAGGGAAGATGGGATGAGCACTCTGGCTGCCCGTCTGATCATAGAAACTAGATATAAAAGATATCTGAACAAAATAAGGAAAGCAAAATTTAGGCAGGGAAATATTAATGAGAGTTAAAAGAAATTGAGAGAATGATATGCATGTGTTGTGTAAAAATGGGAAAAATGTAAGCGATTTTATAGAGATATTGGTGTATGTGTGTGCGAATGCTGGGACCTTTAGTTCTATCCTTTGTGTGTGTCATGTACGCAGATGTGACCCCCTCCTTTGCGCTCTAATGAAAGAAATGTGGCTGGGATGAGAGGTCCGTGATAAGCTGGAAGGACACCATGCCAATTTCTGTTTTTTAGACAAAACATTTATAACAAAATGTGCCGGGTTAAGGAATCTAATGGTAAACAATGTGATCACAATTATTTTGAATCTGTTTTCCAAACATGGTAAAATGAAGGTTACATTTAACTGTGTATTACACAAATTGAATATCCTTTGATAGTGGAAACAGTGCATTTAAAAAAGGGAAATTAAGTAAAATTAAGTAATAATGAGTATTCATTTCTAATATGAGTTTAACAATTTTATTAATAATATAGATATATTGAAACTGGTTAAGATAACATTTGGTTTGAAATGAAATCCAGGCTAATGGGGAAATTTGTAATGAATGAGATTAGTTTAGATTAAGATAACAATTTTGTAATTTTACATTTATACAATAAGCTCTTATTAAGAGAAAAAAAAAGATTAAGATGAGGTTGTTATTTTGAATAAAGCTGCCATAATATTTAACAAAGCCAAGATGAATGGGATACATAAGAAGTTTTTCTACAAAAATGAAATTTCAAGGTTCTTGATAATAACTTGATGTGCGGTCCATGATGTGAGAGTTATAATAAATAGAATTTAAATATAACAGACCCATCACATCAAGTCCACACACCCTGTTAGGATAGATGCCGCCTGCAGCCAGTTGTTTTATAGTTTTTGATGCTTTCTGGTCCATCATACAGATTCTTGGTCCTTTTGTTTTTATTTATTTTTATTTTTGAAATCCAAAGCAGAATGTGTGGATTGTGAAATGATGTGCCTCTTTTCCTTGTAAGTGCCGTGGTATAAGCAGAAGAATATTTTGGATTTATGGGCATCTCTGCATGACCGCAGGGTATTGTTATCATTTGTTATAATATTGCCAGGAAAAAGTTGTCTTTTGAAACATGAAACTGGAGTTCTTACACAAACAGTGTGATAGAAAACAAGCCATTGTAATATATTTATGCAAGCTGGACCCAGTAATAAATGGTTCACCCCGATATATCAGAGCTGTAGCTTTTATGCAAAGGTGCTATTAGACAAAGTTAGATATTGTTTTGGTCAAACATTTAAATTTTAATGGTCGGACATTCTGTGCAGCAAATATACAGCTAACTAAATGTTTGTTTAATGAAAGGTTTAAAATATGAGTTTGTTTATGTACAAATCTAACAATGAAAAAATGCGTACATTTGAATCCAGCCATCTTATTGCCTCTATTGGAGGAGGCTGGAGACAAAGGAAGACTTATGTGTTAAATTGATGGTGTAGGAATCAGCTGCTGTGAGCCCAGTGCAGGACACACTCCCTGAAGACCCAGATATTACATTTTTTGTAGATTTGAGTATGCAGTTTATCACCCAGAAGGATACTCTGTATTCAAAGTCATTAGATCCTTTTTCCCCAGCTCAAGAAACAGAGCTCCATGTTTTAGCAAAGCCTGTGAGCTACAAAAAGAGTGTATATTTATATAGATAGTCAAGATATAGAGAGCTTTTGGTTCCATTTGAAGGGCCAGAAGTTTGTTTTTACTTCGGCAGGTAAACCAACCAAGCATGCCAAGTTAATTTGATCGGCTGTTTTCAGCCTTCCAGGTTCTTGCTGAGGTAGCCATATTAACTTTCACACATGGAAGCAGACCAGGTGACTAAGGATGCTGCATAACAGCCCCGGACACTTGATGGGTCTGTGCAACTCACAGATTCCACCCTAGTTCTGGCCCAGTATAGCTGGGATTAATAATTCAACTTTAAGGACCCCAGAACGAGAAGAACAAGTGGTCCACATGGGGCAACTTCTTATGAAACAGGACTTTGGAAAAGGTGATCATTTATGTCTGCCAGCCACTCTTTTCCCTTCAGCTTGACACATGGACCGTGTCATCAGTCACAAGAAGTTATGGCTGCCTTAGTAAATGAGCGTGGGATAGAGCCAGGCTTCTCCACAGTTGTTTTTATAACATACCACTTCTTGTTTTACCTGTTACCAAAGGTGTTACCAAAAGCTGAACATCCCTTCCAGAGATTACAAAAACATATATCCAGATGCCCAAGTTAGGATCTTACGAGTATGCATTTTGTTTGTATGGACATGTTTTTTGGATGTCCAGTGGCAAATGCTACTGCAAAGGCCACAGTAAAAAGTGTTATCAGAAGTAGTTTGTAAGTACAGAGTGCCAGAAAGTACAGAGAGTAACAGAGGAAATCATTTTTTATAATAGAGTCCTTACTAGAAGTTTTGAGGTTTTATTTTTACACCCCTACTGTCTACAATGTAGTGGACAAAGTAGAGTAAGAAACTAGAAAACTTTTGCCTGAATGTTTTCTTATATTTTATGAAGCCCCTAAGGGGGATGGTGGACTCTCTCCTATGGGATTTGGTTTGGGAGTGTGTTACTCACTTGCTTATATTTTTTCTCAGCAGCTGAAGTCCTCCATTCGGATCTCACAGAGAATGTTGCTGATCTTTTAAGGTTTTTTTACAAACTCATTTATGTGTTTTCTCCCCAATTCCAGATCCTAAAAGTTTGGAAGGATCTAAAACTAAAGCCAGGTGACTTGTGGATTGTTAAGAGACATTTATATATAAGGAAATGTTTGGAGACTCAATACAGCATCAATTTCATGTACAGTTTTTGCAAAACTTGAAGTAAAAGTCACCTGGATCCACACCAGACACTGCAAAAATGACTAAATTAAAAAAACTCTGTGTTTGATTTGTTTCCCTCTTGTGATCACAGTCTAGGGTACTTTTTGATTCAATTACTTTAATTGTAAGGGATATATATATATTTGAAAAGTAGTTTAGCCATGTTGAAGTCATATTTTGTCTTTTGTACGTCTTCCATTTTATGTAGAATTGTCTGTGTTTACATATGCTGATAAGTCAGCATGCTCACAATTAAGCTAGAAGGCCATTCTGGCCACAGGAGTGTACAGCCAGTACTCTGTAAATATGTCTTATCAATCATTTGTTTTTCACAATGAAGTCATGAAAGTCATTTGGTAATGAAAAAGTTGCTCGGCTATTATTTTCTCCACAATGGAGTTTTTTGCCTCTTTGGCCAGGACTACCTCTACCTAAGCGTGTGGAGGTTCCAGGTTAAAGGTGATAGCAGGTATGGTTAGTGATCAAAATATTGATCAAAAGAGGGGAGACTGTAATGGAAATTTGTACGTTCTGTATATAATTGTATTGTATTTTGTATGTATTGCACACTGCCCTCACTGTGCCCACAGCACTAATAATGTTTTCAGTAAATGTTTACATTCTTTCGAGTCCTGATTAGAATAAGCCTGCCTATGTAACGCCCCTTGTTACGATAAACCTACAATTGTAATATTAATGTGATACCTACGTAATCATGTGCATAAAAACCTTCAATTGCGTCATAATAAAGCAGAACAGTAATTTGGAAAGATGCTGAGCGTATCTTTTGTGTCTGTTCCCTACTGCAGTAGTTATTATTAATTTGGAACCACTAATCAATATGAGAATAGGAGTTGCCTATCATCAATTTAACCGAGTCAAATACAAAAAAAAAGTTTTAGTTTTACATACACTATTTAACTACTTCAGCCCGGAAGGATTTACCCACTTAAAGCGGAGTTCCACCCAAAAATGGAAATTCCGCTTTTTGGAATCCTCCCCCCTCCGGTGTAAAGTTTGGCACCTTTCAGGGGGGAGATGGGAGCAGATACCTGTCTAATCCAGGTATTTGCTCCTACTTTTTGGGCATAGATAGCCGCAGTATCCGCGGATAACTACGCCATGTCCGGCGCCTCCTCCATCGCCCTCCTGCTGTCTTCTGGGAGACACACAGGTCCCAGAAGACAGCAGGGACCAGTGGGATCGCGCAACGCGACACGTGCATGCACAGTAGGGAACTAGGCTGAGAAACCGCAAGGCTTCACTTCCTGATTCCCTTACCGAAGATGGCGGCGCCTCCACCCGAGAGCAGAGGGACAGATCGGCTTCGGGTGCCGACATCGCGGGCGCCCTGGACAGGAAAGTGTCCATATTTTAACCACTTTCCAACCATCCGCCACAGTTGTACTGCGGCAGAATGGCACGGCAGGGCGAAACATAGTTATGTAACGTCGCTTCGCCCTATGGCCACTAGGGGGCGTGTGCACGATCGCTCAGGGCACACGGAGAACCGTGATCTGTGTGTGTAGACACACAGTTTCCGGTTCTCTGAGGGGAGAACAGACAGATCGTCTGTTCATACAGAGTATGAACAGCGATCTGTCATCTCCCCTGCACAGTCCCATCCCCCCTTCAGTTAGAACACACACTAGGGAACACAGTTAACCCCTTCACTGCCCCTAGTGGTTAACCCCTTCACTGCCAGTGACATTTTTACAGTAATCAATGCCATTTTATAGCATTGATCGCTGTAAAAATGGCAATGGTCCCAAAAATGTGTCAAAATTGTCTGACGTGTCCGCCATAATGTCGCAATCACGATAAAAATCGCAGATCGCTGCCATTACTAGTAAAAAAAAAAAAATAATAATAAAAATGCCATAAAACTATGCCCTATTTTGTAGACGCTATAACTTTTGCGCAAACCAATCAATATACACTTATTACGATTTTGTTTACCAGAAATATGTAGAAGAATACATATCGGCCTAAACTGAGGAAAAAAATAGTTTTTTATATATTTTTGGGG